>OY720448.1:50837342-51282342 GCA_963082715.1 Harpalus rubripes
TCACGTAAAGAAAATGTGACATTACCTGTGGCTAAAGTGGATCTAAATTTTCCGGAAACTGGAGAAGTGATTACGGAAGCAGCAGTTTCAAATCAACTACCTATTGGAATTTCATATTTATTGTCAAATAGAACTTGGGAGATGTTAGACTGCAAGAAAGACACATGAGTACAACAAGTATTTGCACTTACAAGAAAATACTTCAACGAGAACAGAAAAGTTACAAAAAGAAAGAAGAGAGAATTGAAGACGTGCCAGAAGGGAATTCCGACAAGAAAGAAGAAAAAAATCTTTCGGAAAAAGTGGAAAAAATTAATCTAGAAGCGAATTTCGACAAGAAAGAAGAAACAAATCTTTTGAAAAAAGTGGAAAAATTAATATAGAAAAGAATTCCGACAAGAAAGAAGAAAAAAATCTTTCGGAAAAAATGGGGCAAAATAATCTGGAAGAGAATTCTGACAAGAGAGAAGAAGAAAATCTTTCTGATATACTGAGAAAGAATAATCTGGAAGAGTACGTAGAAAAATTTATTCCACGGTCAGATGTAGATTTTTTTAACATAACTTAACTGAATCCTACAACGTTAAAACTATTACAGTTAGATGATTCAAATCTAAAAGAATATTTTAAAATTGCGGAAACAAAAAAGAAAATAAACGGTGTCATGTTTTATATCACACACGGAATTTTGCATAGGCGAGTTATAGATAAAAACGGTACAAATTTCGAGCAAGTGGTAGTACCTAGAAAATTAGTGGGAAAATTAATAGATATTGCACATGACAATATGTGGTTAGGACATTTAGGATGCAATAAAACAACTCAAAGAATACAACAAAACTATTGGTAGAGTCAGATGAGTAAAGTCTTAAAGAATAAGATAAAATGTTGCAATACCTGCATGCGAGTTGGGAAATCAACTGATAAGAAAAGAGCACCAATGTGCCGAGTGCCTATAATAACTGAACCTTATAAACGGGTAAATGTGGATATTGTAGGACTTATGATGAAGAAGGGAAATCGGTGTTTGTTAACATTAATTTGTAATGCAACAAAATTTCCTGATGCTATTCCATTACAAGTTGCAGATTCCTAGTCTGTGGTAAAAGGACTGTAGAACATATTTTCCAAAGTAGGATTCCCTGCGGAAATTCAAATGAATTTAGGTACAGTGTTTACAAGCAATCTAACTACGGAATTCTTGGATCAATGTGGAATAAAAATCATACACACTTCAGCCTATCATCCACAATCCAACGTGGTGGAAAGATTCCATGGAGTGTTGAAGAGAATACTGAGTGCATTGTGCTATGAACATGAAAAAGAGTGCAATTAGATGTGCGCCACATGCTGTTCATGGGTTTAGTCCTGCAGAACTAGTTTATGGACGACAAATGAGATCACCTGGTTAAAGATTTATGGACTGGCAAAGATACAAATAAACCAGTTGTAAATTATATTCTAAACTTGTTAGATCGGTTAAAAAAGATGCAAGATATAGTAGAAGAAACTATGGGAAAAGCTGAAGATAAAACAAAAAAATATTATGATCAGAAAACAAAAGATATTACGTATAATGTTGGCGACAAAGATATGTTATACCGATATACACTTACAAACAAATTATAAATGCAATGGACCAGACCTAAGAAAATTGTAAAAAAAAATTCGGAAACCAATTATAATATTGAAGAACTTTCCGGGAAGAGGAAACAGACGTTGGTCCATGTAAGTCTATTGAAACCATATTATGAAAAAGCAGAAGTGGTAGCAATGACCAGCACTCAACCGGGAGCAGACCAAACAGAATTTAATATCCCATAATTAAAAGAAACAAGGAACGAAGATATACTTACAGTTTCTGAGATATTAGAACAAGCTAAAGGAATTGGAGAACTTACAGAATTTCAGCAAGCGGAATTGAAGAATCTAATGCAAGAATTTCTCATTCGCCTAGGATACAAGTAATTATCGACAAAGAAATAGATAAGATGCTTGAGTTAGGAGTGATTCGACCAAGCCATAGCCCTTATTCATCACCTATGATTTTGGTGGAAGCAAAAGGAAAGCAACCAAGACCAGTAATAGATTACCGAGCTTTAAATGCAATAACGGTTCCACAGCAACATCCTGTGCCGAATATAGAATCCTGTGTTGAACGATGTAGCACGGCCAAGTATCTGAGTTTAATTGACGTCGTGAGAGCTTATTGGGAAATTGGAATGACAGAACGAGCTAGTAAGTATGCAGCCATTATAATTCATCGAGGTGTTTTTGAACCGGTGACGTTAGCTTTTGAGTTACAATCTGCTCCGTTCTCTTTTCAAAGATTAATGGACAAAATCTTGGAAGGGATGAGTGAATTTGCTGAACTATTTCTAGACGATGTAGCGGTACATTCCATGACCTGGGAGGATCATCTGAAACATTTACGCCAAGTATTTCCCGCAATGTACAAAGCAGGATTGGCTATAAAGGCAAAATAATGTGAATGGGGTCAATCTTAAGTTTTGTATTTGGGACACAAAATAAGACAAGGATATAGATGTCCATCCGAGGCAAAAGTAGCTGCCATACAAGAATTTCGGCGACCAGAGACGGATAGAGATTTAAGAGCTTTTTTAGGTGCAACTGGTTATTATAAACATTACATACCTATGTACGCTGAAATAGCAAGTCCGTTGACCGATGCATTGCCCAAAAATGCTAAAAATATAATAGAATGGGATAATAAAAAAGAAAAAACATTTCAACGATTAAAGGAAGAGTTGATAAATGGTAATATATTGAGAGCACCAAATCATAACCGTGAATTTATATTGCAAACGGATTGTTCGAAAAAAAGAATGGGGTGACTCTGTTTCAACGCGATGAAAACAACAAAGAGCATCCGGTATTATATATGAGCAAAAAGCTTACCGATAGGGAACAAGCATATAGCGCAAGTGAGTTAGAATGTGCGGCCTTAGTATGGGCTGTAGGGAAATTGAAACATTATATCCAACTAAGCCATTTCACAGTAGAAACAGATCACTGTCCGTTGACGTGGTTGAAGCAAATGAGCAATAAAAATGGACGACTATTGCGTTGGCCGTTAGCCTTGCAAATGCTTAATTTTACGAGTACTATCAACTATAAACCTGGAAAAAAATGCGGAAATATATATTCTCTGTCACGATATTTTGTCGAGTAACAGACATCATTATTTTAGTATGGCAATAATTTTAGGTTGCTTAAGGTTAAAATAATGTTAGTTATTTAAGTTGAATTTTAAGTTTAAATTTATCAAAACGAGACCACCGAATTCCAAATTTCAAGTTTGTGTTGCTCAGATAAACTGGAATCAGTCTTGTGGAGACAGAAACTTGTGGGTTTCGAACCCCAAAGACTGTTTCACCGGGGAGGGGGGCAACTGTTGGGAATTGGTTGCCAACTGCCGAACGGGTACGAGCGGAGACGATCCCAGTAAGATCGATAGGGAACGCTGGCGACGGAGGGTGTGTTGTGCTGTACGGCAGGTGTTCGACAGAGGAAGATTGTAATATTTTACTTTCTGAAATAGTAGTAAATACAGAAGTTAATATTTACAAAATAAAGAAGTTATTTATATCATTCACAAATCTTCCTCATCAAAGGCGATACATAACAGTCAATACAACGTTGGCAGTCCATTTGAGCGTATTGCGATTAATGTAGCTGGACTATTCCCAGAAAATGACGAAGGAAATAAATACACCGTGGTTGTCATGTACTACTTCACCAAGTGGGTTGAAGCTTATCCATTGCCCAACCAGGAAGCCACCACGGTCGCTGAAACTTTAGTTAAAGAATGTACATACCGATTCGGAGTACCACGTGAACTCCACTCCGACCAGTGAAGAAATTTTTAGTCTGCCGTTTTACAAAATGTCTGTAAGATATTAGGAATTAATAATACTAGAACAACTGCATTACATCCGCAGTCTGATGGCATGGTTGAACGAATGAAAAAAACGATATACCGATATTTGTCTAAGGTAGTCTCCAACCACCAAAGAGACTGGGACCGACATCTCCATCTGTTGTTGATGGCTTATCGTTCATCCGTGCATGAAACAACAGGGCAAACTCCTGCGAACATTTTATTCGGGCGTGAGTTGCGCTTACAATGCCACTTGGTGTTCGGCAGTAAACCTGGGGAAGATCTGGGTGGAGAAGATTACGTTACGGACTTACGGAGAAGAATGGATGACATTCATGAACAAGTCCGTACGAACATTCAAACTGCCAGCGACCAAATGAAGGACCGGTATGACATCAAGGCGAAAAGGGTGGATATCAACCTGAGGATTTAGTTTGGTTTTACAGCCCACAAAGACGTCGCCGTTTATCACCAAAGCTGCAAAAGTATTGGGAAGGCACGTTTGAGGTAGTCAAAAAATAAACGACGTGGTATACAGAATTAACAAATGACCTAGCGCGAAACCAAGAGTAGTACAGTTTTATCGGCTAGCCCCTTTCGCCGCAGACAACCACAAAAACCATAACGGAGCAACGGTTCGTCGGATCATAGCACAAGAACCAACTTTTGAAGACTTCATGGAGAACTATTCCTTTGGTCGCAAGGCGCGGTTCGGTGTGACGAAAGAAGAACACCGAGATCTAATCACCGTGTCTTCAGATTATTCCCTCGGTCACTGCGTATCAGAAGACTTAAAGATGTCCCGCGGCAAAGCTTCAGTCTTTAAGGTGAAATTTGGGCGACTACAAGAACTGGCCAACCAACGTCCAACTGTTGAGAAAACGCTGCGTCTGAGGGATAGCAATGCAGACCATCAGCTGTACATCTATTACCTGGTTAGAAAACCATGCTCGTACCAGAAGCCGTCGTATGTAGCCTGTGGAACTCGCTGTGCGATTTGAATGATCATCTGCTAGAGAATGACATTTTGAAGCTTGCCGTACCGAAGTTAAGCTGTGGTCTAGATGGTTTATATTGGAGGGTTGTTAGGAACAAGATAGAAAGCCTCTTTCGTTTTACCGGCGTTGAAATTCGCGTTTGCAGTTTTAACCCTAACGGACATGAAGAAGAAGTCGAGCGGACCATCGACTGCCATTTCTTCAAAACTTCGAAATGCACCAAGGGTAATGCATGCGAATTTCGTCATCACGAACTGTTCCAGGATGAAACAGAATTAGGTCCGTGAAGTTGGCGTATTCATAGTAAAACAATTAATTTCTTTTATATCTATAATTTTGTGCTTATTTTGTGCTATTTATTGCTGTATTGTTCTAATTTTGTGCTCATCTCCTTTAATTGTTATAAACAAAATAAAATTAATACGCTAACTTCACGCTTGCGTATTCATAGTGAAAAATTAATTTTTATTTATAGCTATAATTTTGTGCTCATTTTGTGCTATTTATTGCTGTATTACTCAAATTTTGTGCTCATCTCCTTCAATTGTTATAAACAAAATAAAATGAATACGCCAACTTCACGCTTGCGTATTCATAGTGAAAAATTAATTTTTATTTATAGCTGTAATTTTGTGCTCATTTTGTGCTATTTATTGCTGTATTGCCCAAATTTTGTGCTCATCTCCTTCAATTGTTATAAACAAAATAAAATAAATACGCCAACTTCACGCTTGCGTATTCAAAGTGGAAAATTTAATTTTTTTAATAGCTATAATTTTGTGCTATTTATTGCTGTATTACTCAAATTTTGTGCTCATCTCCTTCAATTGTTATGGACAAAATAAAATGAATACGCCAACTTCACACATGCGTATTCATAGTGAAAAATTAAAAAAAAATTATAGCTATAATTTTGTGCCTTTTATTGCTATATTGTTCTAAATGAAACCATTATTATATTCTATGTGATAGGTACAATTCATTTTATGACTTTCTAGCTCAATACTTTTTATTGTAAACTTTTAACTTACAATTTACTCACTATAACATGTCAAGGGTGATCTGATAAAAAGTATTTTTACCTCCCGCTACCCTTGGTAAGGGAGGTATAGGGATCGTGCTAAAAATCGCATATCGAGATTTTGGTAAATGAGCACGTTTTAAGGTCTCTAGAATCCAATTTTAACATTTTCACGATGATGTCTGTATATATGTGTGTGTGGATCCTCCACTCTAACTAAAATACTATCATTCAGAAAATTTTAAACTACATATATATTTTTTAACAGTAATAGCTTGATTTTCAAGCTTTCTAGTGAGTAGAAAAATATAAATATAGGGAGTTTTACAGGACGAAGGGGGACACAATTCTATTGGGAGGCATGGTAATAAAGTTACGTATTTTTAAATTGACCATTATGCACTTTTTAGTTCATCAGAGGAGAATTTCTTCTATTGATATCAATATTGTATTACTATTACATAACAATTTTTCCGAAAAGAGTAGCTTTGAACTTTTGTTAATGTACAGTAATAATATTAACATGGTCTTCTAATAGGACAACTTTAGTCTAATTTAACCGACTTCGTATCTGTTGTACATCTCCATGTTAGAATATATATATATATATATATATATATATATATATATATATATATATATATATATATATATATATATATATATATATTGCCATTTAAAAATATATAACTTTGTTTTCATTTTTCATATTTTCAACATCATAACTACTAGTAAAATATAATATTTTTATGTCATTTGGGTCCATTAGATAAAGAATTATTCTATATCAACGATATAAATGTTGCATGGGGTTGTATAAAAATGAGATATGTGACCATATTCGAATTTCAATATATGTCATAAAATATTTTAAAAAAACACTATAGCTTCTCATTGTAA
Organism: Harpalus rubripes; assembly: GCA_963082715.1. Lineage (NCBI taxonomy): Eukaryota > Metazoa > Arthropoda > Insecta > Coleoptera > Carabidae > Harpalus > Harpalus rubripes. The sequence goes on from OY720448.1 coordinate 50,844,163, forward strand.
TAATAAAAACTAAACATTATTTTGTAACAATATTGTTATTAACAATATGTTTGGGAGAAAGGATATACCGTAAGCATGTTAGAATCGTGGAAAAAGACAGACAGACTGCAGGAAGGAAAAAGAGTTATAGATCAGCCGATCAGCGTCCGATTATGTTATGGTAGGTGTGGCAGGGCGTGGCACGGCCACAGCTGGCTAAAACTATCTCTTTCCCTCGCAGTCTGTAGGTCTTATTCCACGCTTCTACCATGCTCACGTCACAAATCCCTTCCCCAAATTTTAAATAATTATTTTCTTGTAAAGTACGAATAATTAATCGATTTAAAAAAATACTGGTATTTTATTTTTCGATCTAGTATCATATTATGTAGAAATAAAAATTTGATCACACCCCATTACTTCGAGAAAAATGATATTCAACATTAGAAAAAATAATGTTACAATATAAAAGTAAGCTATGTAATAAACAAATACAAACAAATTTAATGACACAGTTGAAAATAGTTTTGTTTAGTCGATCACATAAATATTTTAGATAATAAGAAATTAATGGGGTCTCGTGGCCGCGTGCCTGTGTGTGTCATCGTGAATCTGACAAATTGGGTTCGATCCCGATTTTATTTCTCCTGGTACAGTTAGGTTAGGTTAGGTACCTTAAATAATTATAAACGTAAAATATAATTTGCCGTCAACAAGACTATTGGATATTACACGGTTTTTTATTTCACTGTTCATTTATTTTGAATAATTAATTAAGAATTTTCTGAAATGTTATCGGGTGAATTGTGGAGAGAGGTTGCGTAATTTATAGTTTTTCTAATAATGTTGTTAGCGGTGAATTGTGAATGTTCACATTACCTGACCTACCTTCACAATTCACCCCTTATAAACATTCTAGGAAAAGCTGTAAATTAGACAACCTCCCTTCACAATTCACCTAACAATATTGCAAGGGGCCCTCCGAACTTGTAACTGGCTTCTAATATTTTCTCGTCGTTACATTGATTTACTTTACCCTTCTGATAACATCATTGCATTAGTTGTTTTGTTCTTTACGACAAAAACCGCATATTGCATTATTTTTATTTTGTATTATGCTCGGTATTATGCCAGAAATTGTTTGCGTTGCGATTCACATTCACTCTGGAATGTTTTTTATTTTATTCCATGTTTATTTTTCAATGTGTCTACACTAAGTAGGTATGTATCTACCGCCAATTATTATTTCAAATTAAATTATATATTCATACAATTTTTGAACACCGTAACTTTTTACCACTCGTGTTTTCGAACACAGTTAGTAGATGCAGTATTTACCGGTAGAATTTTCGTAAATGCCTATGTATTTTCAATAAAATCCATAGAGAGTTCCTTGCAAAAGATTCTAAACTTCTTGTATGTACATTACCTTTCGACAGTTGTATGTATTTTACACAAATTCCATACAGAAAGTTTCGAGCAAAAATATCCTATATTTCGAGGTTTCGAGTAAAATTATAACACAAACTACGAATATGTCAATTGACACTGACATCTTTCAATCAGAATTTTCTTAATATAGCAGCTGTTTCTAGCATAGCTAGCTAATTTATGAAATTTTATTTCTTTATAATTTTATACCTCTATATCTATTTAATATGAAGTATAAAATGCAGTCAAACTGGATAAAGAATATATTGTTCTTTAATATTTATAATAACATTAAATGTGAAAAAAAGACATTTAACATCGTTAAAACTGTTAAAATCTTCAAATGAGGGTACTTCCGGTCGACCAATTATAACCAAAATCTAATCAGCTCTTCATATGGATGCAGCAAAGAGGAATACGAAAGAATTATAATTTTTGGAATTGTAGTATTAGAGTTATCGTAGACGAAAATTTTGTTACACACACACACCCACACCTACACCCACACCCACCCGCACACACACATACACACACACACAGACACACACACATACACACACACACACATACACACACATACACACACAGACACACACACATACACACAGACACATACACACACATACACATACACACACACACCACCCATGCACACACGCACACACACACGCACGCACGCACACACACACATACACAGACACACAGACACACACACACGCACACACGCTCACACACGCTCACACACACACACACGCACGCACACACACACACGCACGCACGCACGCACGCGCACATACACACACACGCGCGCACACACACACACACACACACGCACACACACACACACACACAAACACAAACACACACACACACACACACACACACACACACACACACAGAGACATCATCGTAAAAATAGTAAAATTGTATTCTCTGGACCTTAAAACGTGCTTATTCATTAAAAACTCACCACCGATTTTTTTGACCAAAGACAATACATTCCATACCTAAAGGTGACGGAAGGTAAAAAGAAGACAAATGTCATGGTTATTGCCACTAATAAACCTGTATATTGTCAATATTTTTGTATTGATTAATTTTGAAATAAGTCAATAATTGAAAGAGTGATTCATAATTTTTTAATTTTTTAAGCTAGTTTCAAACTAAACTGACTATAATTCTGAAATGGATAGTAGGTTATTTTTGATGGAATTGACAGTATTTGGGATCACTACTAACTTATATTAGTTTAAGAAAATATAAAGATATATGGCGAGATTTATCATTCCAGTCAAACAAATCAACGCTGATAGTCAAATGCCCCTAACTTTTAAATCATTGGTTCAACATTTTAAATATTTCATGTGATATATTTGAAAATAATTACTTTTCTCTGAAACGTAAATATACTTTATTGTTATTATACAATTTATATTTTGTTTATAAAAATTAAAAAAATAACAAATATGCACTTTTATTAAACTTGAAACATAAAAATTCGTTTTCTTGATTCTATACGTATTTGAAAAATAAAATATTAGTAAACTTTTATTTTTATCTGTCAAACTATTTTTATTTGTAATTTTTGTATAAGTGAACAATTATATATTAATTTAAATAAATAATTGTTTTAGATGCAGCTCTATAAACAATATCTAATAATAAATACATATTATAAAACAAAAAGAAAAATTGACACACATATTTAAAAAATCGTTGAATTTAATGAGCTTTGACAAAAAAAATATCTGAAAAGCGCAATCACACCCCTATAACAGTCACTTTGGTACTGGCTAAGAAAATAGTAACGCCTAACTTGACATTTTTTTTTATGGGGTAAACTATTCCAAGCCTACCCACCAGCTAGCTCGCTTCTCACCAACTCAAAAGACTAGACGGGAAGGTCTTAACAGCACATAAGATCCACATCTTTTCTCCATTATATACTCGTAAATAAAGAATATCTTATTTTTGTCATAATAAACATGTAAAACTTAAAATAGCACAAAATGAGTACAAAATTATAGCTATAAAAAATTAAATTTTCACTATGAATACGCAAGCGTGAAGTTGGCATATTCATTTTATTTTGTTTATAACAATTGAAGGAGATGAGCACAAAATTTGGGCAATACAGCAATAAATAGCACAAAATGAGCACAAAATTATAGCTCTAAATAACAATTATTTTTTCACTATGAATACGCAAGCGTGAAGTTGGCGTATTCATTTTATTTTGTTTATAACAATTGAAGGAGATGAGCACAAAATTTGGGCAATACAGCAATAAATAGCACAAAATGAGCACAAAATTATAGCTATAAATAAAAATTAATTTTTCACTATGAATACGCAAGCGTGAAGTTGTCGTATTCATTTTATTTTGTTTATAACAATTGTAGGCGATGAGCACAAAATTTGAGTAATACAGCAATAAATAGCACAAAATGAGCACAAAATTATAGCTATAAATAAAAATGAATTTTTCACTATGAATACGCAAGCGTGAAGTTGGCGTATTTATTTTATTTTGTTTATAACAATTGAAGGAGATGAGCACAAAATTTGGGCAATACAGCAATAAATAGCACAAAATGAGCACGAAATTATTGCTATAAATAAAAATAAATTTTTCACTATGAATACGCAAGCGTGAAGTTGGCGTATTCATTTTATTTTGTTTATAACAATTGAAGGAGATGAGCACAAAATTTGAGTAATACAGCAATAAATAGCACAAAATGAGCACAAAATTATAGCTATAAATAAAAATTAATTTTTTACTATGAATACGCAAGCGTGAAGTTGGCGTATTCATTTTATTTTGTTTATAACAATTAAAGGAGGTGAGCACAAAATTAGAACAATACAGCAATAAATAGCACAAAATGAGCACAAAATTATAGATATAAAAAAATTCATTGTTTTACTATGAATACGCCAACTTCACGGACCTAACAGAATTATAGAGGGGTCAATGTAATGTGCCGCGCCGCAGTGATGAGCGAGTGTCTGTTTTTAGCGATGACGCAATAGCCACGGAGGGTCGTGTGTTGTCAACAGACTTGTCCAAACCTGCTTAATTACTCGGGTAATGTAATCTATTATGTTTGAGTTTTTATCTAGTATAGAGTTCTAGTAATTTGTTGAATACAAACGCCGGAGTATATAAGCACTGTTAGCGAAGGCTTTGGACAGTCTGATATAAATAAGCGTCGCGTATTGAATAGTTGGTGATGTAAACAGATAGTCGACAAGTGGTAAACACAAATAAATATAGTTATATAAATAAATGAGTGAGTTATATATTGTTTAAATAAATAATCTTAGTGTTTAAGTGTTTTATAATATTCTTACTTTTAATTAGTGTTTAATATATGTTTAATCGTAGTGTTAGCTAAATTCATTACCTTTTAATTATCTGTTAATATCTATTTATCGTTATAATAAACTTTTATTTTAAATAATAATAATCGTGTAATATTTATACTTTACCCAAATAAATAAAAACGTTACAGTATTATGTGTCTCCATATTGACTTCTGCAAATACTGATATTTGGATATGAAAACTCAATAAATATTATTATTATTATTGTTAATAATAAATAGTAAAATAATTATCGTGTAAATAAAAAATATTAGTGTTCAAATATTTAATGATATTTTTAGTATTTAATTAGAATTTATATTTGTTTATTCATATTGTTCTTTATTTCTATTATTTTTTACTTATCGTTTAATAAACTTTTATATTAATTTATTAATATTTGGTTGATTTTTAAACCAGCCAAATAAATATTATACTTTCTCTATAACTTTTCAATGGTATAAATTTTTAGTATACAGTGGTGTCTCATGATAATTCAATGCACGCATATTGATAAAAAATAATACTCCTTAGTGTGTCACGCAGCAGAACAATATGCGCTTGGCCTCAGAGTCTGTAATAAGTATGAAAAGACAACATAAATATTACTGTACAATAGTAGAATAACAGTGGTAATTCTTACTCAAAATGCAACACGAAATATATGTTAGGCTTCCTGGTCCAAAGATGCTCACGGCGCTGACGCCGCTTTCGACAGGACAAGAACTCCACCGGTCTTTTGGAGATGATATTGATCTAGTTTTAAGTCCACCCCCATGGCGTAGAAACTTGAGTTAGATCAGCAACATCTTTAGAGGATTGTGGTGGGATTATAGCTAAGTGGTGAACTAGAACACCTAAAGGAGGCGTTGGTTTGGATATGTGACTAAATTTTGATTTTCACAAATATGAGACTAGACAAAAAGTAAAATAAACCTGTACTTTTAAATTCTTATCCCTTCTCCAAAACATTTAAATGCAAATAAGTTTATTATTACGAAATATTATTTAATTTTTATTATTATAATGAGAAACTACGGTGGTTAGTTTATATATTTGATGACCCATATGTGGGTATTGAAAATCCATTATGTTCACATTGAAAAACTAAACAATATTACAAGAAGTTTTTTTTACTAATAATAAATTATATTAGCTGATCCATGTGGACATTGTAGGCTCTGACTTCTCTACACCCTTAAGACGATCGACCGCTGTAGTACGATAGATTGATTATTTTTTACAATAAATAAATATGATGTGATCCCAACTAGAACTATAATAGGGTATGCTACCGATATTTTTTATATTTTTCTGAAAATACATACATGAATATTTAAAATTATTTGTGAGACATGATAGTTCCGAGTTGGTTATGCTTCTCATATCGTTAGTTCTAGGTGTATTAGGCATTTATTTTAATTATATATTCTTTCCCTTGCCAAATTAATTACTTATGAGTACATGAATAATGAAAAATGTTTAAAATAAATAAAATATTTAAAATAAATATTATTTTAATCTATTTCATGAAACATTTTAACAATGTTATTACGATGACAGAAGTGTTCCTAAATTTTTTTACGATAATTACCAATTAGTGAGCTCGGAACTGTAGCGTTACGTTTACAATAATTAAGCATTTTTAAAACCTAACCTAAGCTAACCTCGAAAGTGACATTTTATGCATGCTACTGAAAACCGAATTAGATATTGATATTCGAAAAAATAAAAAAGTATAGCCTTTCTCGGGCATTCTATAACAAAATGGACTTAATAATAATAAATTTAATTATATAATATGATATTGTGACCGCCAGAATCTGTTGGCGTAGCTGTAAGCGCACCAATCATGGCGGATAGTAGGACATTTCAAATTTGTTTACATTATGAATAAGGGTTTTCTGACTCAAAACAGTTCATTGCAACGCGATTTTTATGTTTATTCTATCGAATCCTTTATCAAGAAACAGGAGCAACATTTCGGGTTTAATTAATACTTGTGGCGTAACTTGACTTATGGTAATTCTGACTTGAATCTGCAGTCTATGGGGTCAAATATTAGTATAATCTACATATTATACTATACATACATATACATACTTTATAAACCCATGTTAGTGTACTTTTTTTTAACAGATGTAAAAAACATGTTTATTTATCAGATTAACTCTGCGATATATTTAATTTACTTTCCCATACCTTAAGTCGATCAACTTTATCCTTGTTGCTTAAAATTATGGAATATGTTTTAAATATTTGTTGTACAACATCTTTTTATCGTAAATGGTACAATGATTTTTGACGTTTACATATTTGACATGTCCTACTGGCCGCCGTTAATTTAGTTCCCTAAAATTCCGCTGATGTCGCATGCTATTCTGCGGGTCCCAATATCCACGATTTTCGAGTATCAAAATTCACAAAATCACCTATAATGGCAAATATTTTCCTAATAAAATGTATGCGCTGCTCCACCTGTTGTCATCAACTTTCAGTATAAAATATAGTATCCAATACAAATGATGACTGCATTAATTTTGCTCGTGCTAAAACAGGGCTCATGTGGGAATATCTTCCCGCGCTTAGTTTGTAAATAACTAATACTTCTTGCTTACCCAAAATAAATTTTAATTATTCTGAGTGCTATGAGATAATTTAACACATTTTCCAACATGTAAATCTGTTTCAGTACAATACATCTGGGGTATATTTTATTTAACAAATAAACATGGTCTTTATTATAAACTGTAAATAGAGAAAATAATGTTATTCTAAAAATTTTCAATAAAACCTTTGCTAGTTCGTTTTCCCAAGGTTTATTGCGTTCTGCAGTTGTGTAATCCTAGTTTTCAGTTGGCAACGTAACTGAATATCATGAATATATTTACATAAAAAGTGTTTAAAACCAGAGACAAGCGTTGAGTGAAACAATGGAGTGAGCATAAGGAAACTGGTCTGAAGTACAAATTTAGGTGGCCATAATACAATTGACGGGAGAGTGATGATTGCTTGCTGGCGTTACGCTACGAACAACGACCTACCCAACTACAAAGATAACGAATTCTGTTTCACACAAATAAAGATAAACGTGCAGTCAGTTATTCAGTAAGTAAACATTATCATTTTGACAAGGCAATGTCAAATTGTAATAAAATATCCAACACGCCGGTTTTGTAAAAGGTAATCTATTTATTTTATAAATTCCGAATGGAGTATTCCATGCTAACAAATCTGAGGTATCATCATCTACAACTAACTGATTGTAAACGTTTTTAAAATCTAATTTGGTAAATTGTTTCCCTCTTTGTAAAGCTGCAAATAACAAATATTTTGTTGCTCCTTCTATGATTAAAAATTTACATTTATTTTTAATATTCTCATTTGAAACATCTAGCTCAACCTGACCTTTCGGCTTCACTATAGGACCATAATATTTTTTAATAAATACAGACGTCGGGTTAAGTGTAATATTACAGAAATTTGTCTTCAAAATAGTAAATGGTAAACATGATAAACCTGCTCCGGTATCTATCTCCAACAACATTGGTACATTATTGACAATAGTTTTATAGAAACAGGTGATACAAAATTGACATCATTATTAATATTAAATTTGTTAACATTGAAAATGTCTGTATTGTCAATTTATATTTTGTCAGATTCCTCTGTCAAACAATTATTTTTATCTACTATTGACTTACAGGCTTTAGTAATATGACCTTTCTTTTTACACTTTTTATAAGTACATTTTTTAAAATTACATGTTTTAAAATCATTACTTTCATTGCAATAGTAACATAAATTTTTATTAACTTTATCGTTACCTTTCTTCTTAAGTTCTTGAATATTTTCTTTCTTCAATCTATCTTGTTTAGAGTAGCTAGGGTGTTTACTTCTGGGCTGGTACTTCTGTATTCGATGAATTCCTTTAGACGCTCTGGACTCTCTCAAAGTTGCTTGAGCGATCGCAAACATATCTTTCAGGCTTTTGGAAACGTCCTCCTCACAAAGTCGGTCCAAAATTGGTACTTGCTTCATACCGGTGACGTAGTTGTCCAATATCCATTTTTTTAAGATCCCCCAAACTCACATGCAGCCGCAGTTTTCTTACCTTTGACGTACCATTCATTCTCGTTCTCTTATCTTTGTCGCAGCATATTAAATTCTAATTTGTCTTTGAATCTGTAAGATAATGATCCGTTATTAAATGAAACTGATATCTGGACTTCCATTATCTTTATTGTTATAACATACGAGACACATTTCGGTAACTAAACATCTGCTACCGTCATTAGGTGAACTGACACTACAACTAATTCCTTAAACTACGAGTCTTATATATAGTGAAGTGAGGGTGATCAAGCGTAGTTGGGTGTTCAAGCGTATTAGCGGGTACGTCATTGGTTGGTTCTGGTTGTTCACTCGGCTGTGGCAATTCTGTCGCTCTCTGTTGGTTTATTTTCAATGATGATTCCTGGTTGATGAGTTTTTTTTTTCATATTGGTTTTATTTCGACACTGGCATGGCTGAAAACTTTGTCTTTGTTTGTTATTATGAACGCGGCTTCTTTGAATTTTCATTTGTATGTATGTCGTTCCTTGAATATGACTTTTGCTTGGTCCCATAGTATTTGATGTTGATGTTCCCATGCATAGTCCGATATTCCGGATTTTGTAGTCTCCCTCCCTTCTCTGTTTATCATTTATGTTCTTTCATCCGGATCTCTAGGGGCGTTTTGGTTTATCCTATGTAAGCTTTTCCGCATTCACAGTCAACTTGATAAATTTTATTGTCGATCTTTTTGTTGTTAGCTTCGTTGTCGATAAGATGGTTTTTAATGTTGTAGTAGTCTGGAACCTTGTAACTACTCCATACTTTTGGCTGATTCTTTTTATTACATACAAAACGCCTTTGACATATGGAATATACAGTTTTTCTCCTCTTCTTCCGTGTTGCTTTCCTTGAGTGTGTTGTGCTTTTTAATGGTATTTTTCATGCACTTATCTGTGTAACCATTGTTTTTTAGTGTACTGCATATTTCCTTCATCTCTGTTTGGTATTTTTCTTCTGTGCTGCAGTGGCTCTTGGCTCTATCTAACAAAGTTCTAGCCACTCCTATTTTTGTGCTTTGTGGATGATTTGACTAGAAGTTCAGGTATTTTCCGGTATGTGTAGATTTTCGATATACCGAGGTGTTGATCTCATTGCCAGTTCTTGTAACTAACACAACCAGAAATGTTAGTTTTCCTTCAAATTCCTTCTCCATTGTGAATTTTATGCTGGTCCTTAGTGAATTGATGTGATTGAAGAATTCTTGTAGGTCTTCCTCAGTCTGGTCCCGAATAATGAATGTATCATCAACGTATCTTATCCACTTCTTGGATTTGATTCGTGCCGTTTCCATTGCCAACTCTTCGAAGAATTCCATGTATATGTTGGCAACCACTGGAGAAAGTGGGGATCAACTAGGAATCATAATTGAAAATAAACCAACACAGAACGGCAGAACTGCCATAACCAAGTGAACAATCAGAACCAAGCAATGACGTACCCTGTAATACGCTTAAAAACCCAACCACGCTTGATCACCCTCACTTCACTAGATATAAGGCTCGTACTTTAAGGAATTAGTTGTAGTATTAGTTCACCTGATGACGGTAACAGAAGTTTAGTTATCGAAACGTTGTGTCTAGTATGTTATAGCAATAAAAATAATGGAAGTCCAGAAATCAGTTTCATTTATTATCAAATTCTAATCTACTACGATACGTTGAGACTTTTATTTTATATTGATTTGTAAGCAGTTTTGTTAGCTCACTATTACTTTTTAGACTTGGTTTATCTGGGTGACATGTTTTCAGGATTTCATAAACATCTTCATGGACCAATGTTAGCAGCACAGATACTTAACGGTCATTTTCAACTTTATTTGCTTTTAGAAACTATTACAACCTTTCACTAAATATGTTCCAGTCGTCTCCCAGTTTGTGCACATTTACTTGGGTAATATTTACTGACGTAGCTATGGGAATATTTGAATTAATTTTATTCCGTAAATAATTAGCAGAACTTTTATTCTACCAATTTACTACTCGTCGCCATAAAAATTTAATATATGTAGGTTTAAATAATTATGATACCTTAGGTTTTATGGTGTTTATTTTTAAAAGACTGATTATTTTATTGTTTTTATAATGTCATTTTCTTAGCTATGGTATTTATACCTACTATATGAAAATAAATATAAATAATAATTGGGATCAAAGTATACTAAAATTCGTAAGTTCATTACATTTCCACATAGCGCAGATTTATTAACAAATGGATATATTAAATATTTTTGATGATTATGATGAGTTTTTGAACTATAAATTAATAAATCACATGAAAAATCGATCACACACTATCAAACTGCGACGTAATCACATATATGAAGGATGTTTTTGACAGATTCCGATTATGAAAATAAACTGTTTTCAATTTATTATTACATACTGGAGATCGTATTTGATCTCAAGTAGTGAATAGGTAAATCATTAAAAAATTCCTAACATTCGACGCTGGCAAAATGTTTTTTTGAATTTTGGGTACTTTCGTTGAATAAAATGAAATACATTTACTTCAAACTGAAAGGAATATACAAAAGTACAAGGACAATTTTACAAAATACATATCTCGTTTAGCGTTTACCGTGTATGATTGCTGCATTAGATAGTACACTTGTTAAATTATAGTCTCCAGGGGCTAAAAACGCAGAAGATTATAGATGCCATTAAAAATGTCAAACAAAATTTTGACAATTACGGATTCAAAAGAAATTGACACTAGTTGCTTCACGTGGCTACCCCAAACTCTATCCTTCTATATTCAAATTCACTCTGCAAGACTGTTAATTCAGGAAAAGTTATTCGACAGATAGCTATTTGTTTCCGTTAAATGTGTAAATGACGTAATGGAATTATTCGTCCAATAAATATATAGAATAAATTAATTTAACGAGTACTTATTCGAAACATTATTCAGAAGTGAAAATACTGGGCCTAAGTATTTAATACCTAATATTTTTTATTTTTATTTTGAATGTCCGCTTGCACCGTTACACTATATAAGTTACATTTAAGCAAGTAGCGCTTAAAAATAAGTGACACTTATATAGTAATACCTTTGTACGAGTTCCATTTGAAAAAATTTTTACAGTGTCAGTGATTTTTTTATTGTTCTATATTCTCTTTTGTGAAGTGACATTTCATTTACAAAATGTCATTACATATTTATCTTGAGATTTGTTTGAATCTTGCGTGTCTATTATCTACAGGACGTCCCAGGACGAGCTTACGCTATCGTTATTTAAAAAAACTATTCACTATTATTTTACGAAATTTGGTATCTAGGGATTTTCCGATATGACCGTTTCAAATAAAGTATTTTCAAAGCAGTAGCTTTTCCGGTTTAACCGGAAGTAGACCCTAACTTTCTTATTTTAAATAAAATGATACATTTTTTATTTTACCGTTGAATTCAGCAGAAAATTTTACATATGAAACAAAAAATGTCACTTATGCTCAACTATTTCCGGCGTAATTTATTTTTTTTTGTTTTTTCATCTAAAAACGGCCACTTCTTCATCACTTTATATCTCGATAACGGAATCGTATTTCTATAATCTGTAAAAACATTTTTATAAAGACAGCTTTTGTTTACAATAATACAAATGAGTAATCTACTATTTTTAAAAATTGTAATTTCTACGTGAACGTTAAATTGCAGTTCAAAAAACTAAATTTTTTAAAATGGACACCACATTTTTTGTTATGAAAATGAATTCTTCGTTATAAAATAAAGATAGTTTATGTAGCATGTCCTATGTTGAAAGTAGACAAATTTTTAGTAAAATGGAAAAATCACATTAACTAACAATTTCATAAATGCAAGCGTGTGAGAATTTAATTTATAGGAGATATCAATAACTCCAATATTTTTTTCTTTGGCAATCGAAATCACATTGAAATCTTTGCTGCAATCGTAAAACATCAATTGGGTGAAAAAAAAATTGATCTATTACTATTTGATATTTACTCTCCTTGGTATTTAATATTTTATTAAATTAAATTTATTCAATTCATTCTTTTCAGTAGCATTGTATTCATGTTCAATATCGTTTAAAACATTTATCTTATGTGTTTGACAGCACGAAATTTCATAATGGATATAAGTGTCACTTAATGCAGTTGAGCGGTAGATGAAGTAGAGTTAATGTAAGTGTCATTTCGTAAAAATAAAGTGGAACTTATGGTACGGTGCAAAGATTTTTAATAATTTAAGTGCAATTTAATTAGCAACGGTGCTAACGGGTATAGTAATTTAAATATCTGTCATAAATTGTTATTATACTTAACTATATTTTAACATATTTCTAAGAGTTCATATTAGGTAAAAAAAATATACCAACCCTTTTATATACACAAAAATTACGAGCTTTAATTTGTATTCTTCTAAAATTTTGATACGGGCTACTGTTTTCAAGAAAAAGAAGAAAAAACTCATGTTTTGCACCTTTGATTTAAGATGTTGGCAAAATGTTAGAGACCGGGGTGGCTAGACGGTGCAAAATCAGTATGGCTTTTGGAGATCCAAATTTAGAAAATAAAATTTGTTCTAGCTTGCCACCATTTATTTCCACATTAGTCTCTTTTAGCCTTGTCCACTGGTCCATTAATTCTCATCAAAACGTTTATTCATTTGAAGTGTCTAATGTAGATAAAACATGTCCTTTACAATCTGCAATTGGATATATCGTCGTTATAATATTAAAATCGTGGCCGATTTTGTTGTTTAAACGTGACTTTATGTTGACTTTCGGTGGTAATTTCTAAATTACCCCCAGGTGAAGACGGGATGAGTCGCTAGTAATAATAACAATAATACCTTGAATAAAGGATATATTTAATAAAGAATATTTTTTCTATAGATTTTCCTTATTCCTGAATATCACCACATAATATTCGTATTTACCTATACAAGATAAATTTATTAGGATTCGATTTTCGATACTGAGTTTTTGGCAGTAACGCACAAGTTCAACAAATTGAATCGTAATATTACAAAAGTAAAAATGAAAATTCATTAAAAAACTAATGTCATGGTAATCCCCATAAATTGCAACACCATTTAACAACAATATGAATCATCCATAATCGATGTTCAATTTAAAAGTTGGGGAGTTCACTGGACGTTATTTTTTGTGTTGTTGACTGTGCTTGCATTGAACTGTACCAATGAATATGATACAATCGAGGCGGCCCATTCCTTTGTATCAAGGGTGCACTATCTAGTCTGGCAGTTCTACCAAGGTAATAGGTACAAATACTTAATACCTTAGCTTAATAAAAATAATATACCAATATTAGCTTTACAGCCCACCATGTATTCCTTAGAGAACAAAGAAGAATACAAGGTCATAGTAATTTAATTACAAAAAAAAGCAATAGTTTTTATTGCGGCCTGTATACAGGGTTACTCATTTATCTTCTCCATACTGATCCATTAAGGTATGCAACTCATAATACGTTGATCCAGTTCGCTAGTGGCTATTTTTGACAAAAATGAGTGACTTACAAATTTTTTTTAAATTCAGGTGCCTTTTTATCCAACACGCTTCAAGGAATATGTATAGTTGATTGCGTTCTGTAAATTACTTTCGAAAGATCAATAGTGGAATTTATGAATGTAAATCCCAGGCCTTACGGTCCTACCAAATAAAAGATAATATAAATATGTTATTATCTTTATATAATTTGTCTACGTTCTTCTGTTTTAAAAATAACAATATCAATTATTTTTCAATTTAATAGAATTTTTAATTTTTATGATTTTTTAATTTCCATTTAAGGCAACGTTAAGTTGAACATTATATTTATATATATCTTTCTCCATGCCTATTATAGTATAGAGTATAGTAAAGTTAAAGTTCCTTCAGTAATAATTTATTTGAGAGAAAAATAGCTGTATATTAAAAATTTGTTTATAAGTATTTACTATAACAGTGCAGTATACAGTAGTGCTCTTTAAATACATTGGACATCCGTAAAGATAAGTTTTTTTTTGCTTTTTTTCGTAAACCCTACACGTGTTTTTCTCATTTGGAATATTTTTGCAAATCTTTTCATATTTTTGTGTTGTGACTTGTTCGTTGATTTTTGACACCATGTCTATATGCCAATAACTATCCCTCGATTTAAGAACAGTCTAATCGTCACAGCAACGGTGCCCCGAAGAAGCACGATGTATATTCCAAGCGCCCGAAAAACCTGGGTTTACTTTTTACAATAAGTTTAAAAAAACAAGTATAAATATTCTAGTTTTATTTGTTAAGTATTGTTATTGTCAGGATTAAAAAAATTCTTAAAAAATGAGTCTAATTTTTCACTCGGAAGACATCATATAACTTCGGCAGGCTGTGATGGCTAGGCTCTCATCTCGATTTATTGCTTCAAATGTGCGCGCGTTTACCACACTGCGTGTGTCGACAACAATAGCAGCAAGCCGGCTGACCTGTGCAATTACGTGTCGTTGTGTCTGTCTAGTAGGCTTAAAGATAACAACATGTCTGCGTCCATGTCTACGTCTGTCGCGGCTGAAATTGCTCTATTTTCAATAACTACATGAAACGATGCGGTCCCTCAAATCTGAACTTTATTTGTAACAGGTACTAAATTTCACTCCATCCTTAAATCTATTAATTTTTGTTGCAATAAAATTAGTGATTTTGAAAAGAGTTTAAACACCCTGAACAATAAAGTAAAAAAAACCTAGTAATGGCCCGCACCGAAAATAACGAATTGAAAACAACGGTATAAAAACTGATTATCAGACTGAATGATCTCGGCCAGTACTCTAGAGTTAATAATGTAGTATTTCAGAACATACCGAAGAAAAGTAACTAAATCATTTACGACATTGTCATCAAGTTTGTCAAATCAACCAATATCGATCTAATAACTATTTACATTGATGCCACTCACCGTGTTCCACATTTTGACTCGTCCGATGAATATTCTTGTTAAATTTATCTCGCAGGGTATGAAGAATGCGTTCACAACTGCTGTCACGTCCAGGGCGCCTATTTTGTAACTAGAAAGCGATAACGAATACCAATTCAGATAGAATACGAACCCCCCACCACTGTAAAGGTAGCCATTTTGCACTGAATAAGCAATTCGAGAGGTCTGGAGCACTCGAATAGCGTATTCCATTGTAGAATAGGATTTTCATTTATTAGAAATTTCATTCGATCATCGCCTTTGGACGAAGATTATAATTAATACTTTTAGCAGGATGGCTCGTTTATTTATTTCCTTTTATTGCGAGGAAATTATGAAAAGAAATATTTCTCAAAATTTAAGGATGAAGAGAAGAAGATTAAATACGCGATGATCCTTATAAACTACCATCGGAAGAATTTGAGAGCATATATTGGTAAATTTATAAGTAAAACTGCGTGGTAATGTTAAAATTTCGATACCAACATATTATTTTACACAATTCGATAGAATGCGTGAATCTGAATAGAAAATTAAGATAGTGCGCTTGCCATATTGAATTCGTATTCGTTATCGCTTTCTAGTTACAAAATAGTGGCCCAGTAATATCACCACCACTTCTACTTTAGGGTATAAGGGGAGTGTCTTTAAAATGATTTGAACAATCATCTTACGAATGCTAATTCTTGTAGTAGTCCAAATTTTGTCTTAAAAACTGAAGCTTTGTTGCGGGACTTCTTTAAGTCTTCTGACACGCAGTGACCGAGGGAATAATCTGGATGACACAGAACATAGATCTCCATGTTCTATCTTCACGCCATACCACGCCTTGTGACCAGAGGTATACTTTTCCATAAAGTCTTAAGAAGGAGGTATCTGAGATATGATCCGACGAACCGTTGCTCCATTAAGGACATGGTTGTCACCGGAAAAAGGGACTAGCCGATTAAAATGTACTATTCTCGGCTTCTGGGTTGGTGATTTTGTAATCCTATATATCACGTCGTTAATTCTTTTAACTATCTCATTGTGACCTTCCCAATTTCTTTGTAACTTTGGTAATAAACCGCGACGAATTTGTGTATTGTAATGCCACGTTAAATCACCTGGTTGGTATACACCTTTTTCAGTCTTGATGTCATACAGGTCCTTCATTCGGCCGCTGGCATCTTGAATATTTTTATGAAAATATTTATAAAGTTCATTCATTCTTCCTCCTACTCCGTAACGTAATCTTCCCCGGCCAGGTCTTCCCCAGGTTTACACCAACTCACATAGTAAGCGCAACTCACGCTCGAATAATATGTTCGTAGGAGATGAACGATAAGACATCCGGAACAGATGAAGATATTCCTAGTCTCTTTTGTGGTTAAATTCTACCTTAGACAACCATGCCATCAGACTGCCTTGTTAAATTTTACCTTAGACAACCATGCCATCAGACTGCGTATGTAATGCAGGTGTCCTCGTTTTATTAATTCCTAATATTTTGCAGATATTGAAACGCGACGACATGCGGTTTGTATAAATAATTAATTAAATAAATAAACAAACAAATAAATAAACAAATATTTAAATATATCAACACGGCATAGTACTATAGCTGGGTGGGCCAAGCTGCTGTATACGCAGATTTCTTTAATGACGATGACATATTTATTTAGTTATTATTTCAAATCTTTAGTATAAGTCTCCACATGTAAACAAAAACATATCGCACGCGATTAGAATGGTGCCAAGAATATTTGCCGGCTAACTCAAGAGGGTAATAAATTTCCATAGGTCTGAGGGCTGTGACACTTAAGGCAGGCCAGGCATGAGATTGTAGCGTGAGAATGTCTACAGTTCGAATGAATATAAGAATTTACAATAATATTTAGAATGTTTGACAATTAATTACCAACTAATATGACTAACTAACATTAACTAATTAATTTACCATTGTAGTAGCATGAGAAACAATATAACAGTGTGATACTAAATAAATTCCACAAGTTTATTTCGAAGCCGGCCCTGACAGGAAAAATTGACACTTATGAACCTATGAATTACTAGGTAAAACATGAACAATAAACAAAATAATCAACGAAATATTTATTAGGCTCCGCATTGATGTAGATAAACATTTCATATTTATTTAAACATTTTTATTTTGTGTAAATATTTTCACTTTAGGTAAACCAAGAATTAAATGAACATTATGAAGTGGGGGTTGAAAGCAGCACTCTCGCAGTCCATCTCTGTCCCACTCACCCGTCCGAGATTTAAAGGTATCTTTGTTTAAGTAGGGGGTGAAATCAACACTACCTCGTAGCATCTTTGTCGTTCACGCAGAATACAGATCTTGGTGTCTTTGTCTAATATATAGGGCATATGTGATTTTTTGAATTCAACTAATTAGCAAATCAACAGGCGAGAATTCTCTCCACAAACAGGCACAGGGAAGCAAGGCTGGCTACTTGGGATGAGTTCGAACAAATCAGGGTCAACAATTATAAACTGTCTCCTTCCAACATACAATCTGCATATGCAGAAACTTCCCCACTACGTCGGGAACTCGGCGAATGAGGCGCATATCATTAAGATGATTTTCTCAGAAATTTCTGTCTGTTACAGTTTCACCTATGGACACCTAATCTTCCATCCTTTCCACCCCCAATATTTAGGGGTGGCGCCTGTGGGTTTAAAACTGGGTGCACGGCACTCGGAAAGGCATCTTGGTTTCGACCAGGATCAGCCTCTATGGTAGCTTGATCGGCATTAATGATCATTGGTAATTTTTGAGGCTTTGGTATTGGTGTTATATGTTGGTATTGCTGTAAGGTGTCGGCTACGCTCTCACCTGCAGCCCTGGGATATTATTTAACGCATTGCACGGTTAGTGGTGTCAGGATAACAGGGAAATGCACGCTCCACTATCGTGGTCCAGTTGCAATTTTCCAACAACGGCACTCACTCTCCGTACGGTTGCAACGTTGATAACAGGGAAGCGCACGCTCCACACAGTGGTCCAGTTGCGATTTTTCAACAATGTTGTATTCCGTTTAATACAATATAAATAAACGGTCAGTGGTGTCAGGATAACAGGGAAGTGCACGCTCCACTATCGTGGTCCAGTTGCAATTTTCCAACCTCGTCACTCACTCCCCGTACGATTACGACGTCGATAACAGGGAAGCGCACGCTCCACACCGTGGTCCAGTTGCGATTTTCCAACTACGTCGTATATCGATATTAAATATCCATGTAATAAATATAACACCATACCAAGTATTATATGTGTATTGGACATCTCGTATGTCTGTGACGCTATATGCGTGTTCCTACATCTGGGGGACATCGTCCACGGCCGTAGCCGCGGCTGACCACGGCACCCGTACCAAGGCCGCTATCCCGCTCTCCGGCTGTACCACGACGCTGCCTGCGCTGCGCCCCGGTGCGGACCCCGTCCGAGCCCGCTGACAGCCACGGTCCTAACCAGGGCATACCCACGCCGTCCCCGGCCATAAGTATCAGACATTTTCATTGTACTGAAGATATTTTTAATCCATGTTTTTCTTGTTGAATAAACGTTGTTTATTGTTGAATCTATGTTTTTATTTGTTTTATTCCTCACACTACCACGACTTCAAATCAAAGAATTCTGGGCACTATTTACATAAACACAGCGTAGGGTATTATTGACGATCACAATAAATTGTACGCCGGTGGTTTCACACTGCCGCGTTACAATATTTTGGAAGACGGCGGACTCAAAATTTCTTCACTAGTCGGAGTGAAGTTCACGTATGGTATAGACGTTTCTTCATTAAAGTTTCAGCGACCGTAATGGTTGCCTGGTTAGGTAATGGATAGGCTTCAACCCTCTTGGTGAAGTACTCCATATAAACCACTATGTATTTATTTCGATCATCACTTTCTGGAAATGGTCCGGCGACGTCAATCGCAATGCGGTGATATGGGCTACAATATTGTATTGACGCATTAGAGCACTTCTTTTTTTATGTGGACCGTTGCTTCTAGCACACCAGTTTTTAACATCTTACATGCAGTTAACCCAGTAAAATCGCTAGCGTAATTTCTTATAATTTTGTTAACTCCAAATGGCCTCCTTCAGATCTGTCATGGATCTCCTTCAACATTTCTGGTACTCTACTTTTAGGCATGATCAACTTAGTTTTCTTTCTCAGTTGATTTTACAATCTGTGAGCGCGGTGCATCATCATGCCTTGCTGGTTTGCTCACTTATGCTTTCCACATCAGTATTAGTTTAAAAGTCGAGTCATTTTTCTGGTCTTTGCGTAGTCTATCGGGCTACCAATGATCGTCGACTACTGTTGGCCTGGCGACGGTGGAATGTTTCTCTTCCAGTCGACTACAATGCTTGCATTCGTCTTGGCATGGCCTTCTGTACAAAGCGTCGGCATTACGATGGCTGGTACCCGCCCTGATTTTGAAATCGTACTCTTGTAGCCTCTCAATCTACCTCGCTTCATGACCTTTAGGATTCATGCCCAAGGTAATAAACTTCTCTTTGGAACAGATGTCACTTTTTTGGACTGAACTTCAGGTTAGCCTTCCTCAATCTCTAGAAAACCTCTGTCAAATTCTTCAAGTTACCCTGGAACGTTTATCCCACCGCAATAATATCGTCGAGATAAACCAAACAGGATTTCCCTGCTAATACAGCATTACGGTAAATTGAGTCCTTCGATCAAGCCAAGGTGTCCAGCTGTCCAGGATATCGTCTGTTCGAGGTAGCGGGTTGCTACCCTTCTTCGTCACGTTGTTAAGTTGACGACAAATGACGCTAAATCGTGTAGAGCCATACTTCTGCACTAACACCACACGTGAAGCCCATGGACTGCTTGAAGGTTCAAGCACAGCTTCCATCTTCATGTCCTCAATGATTCTTTTTGCTTCCTGACGCATCGCCAATGGCAGTCTTCTTGCTGGTTGGATGATGGGTTTTGCGTTTTCGGTGTCTATTTTATAATGAACTACATTAGTTCTACCTTTCGCTTCATGTCGAATTGGAACACATATTGAAACTTTTCAATTAAATTATATATAAAACGATACTGATTTATGATTGATTAGTGTATCTGGAATTTTACCTTGGCCTATTCAGTTCAAATGATCGAAAATACTGCCAAGCATTCTCCCACAATTGTTCTTCTTTTGAGAAGGACAGGATAAAAATTTATTTTCATAGTTCGAACTGGTATTACCCGGCTGGCTTTAATAAGTGTTTTTCGAACAACTCCATTACCAGTTTGAACGTAATTATTCCTCAGCTCAATCATAACAATATTCCCTTCAGAGATGCTGCTATCTAATTGCGCCTTCACGATATATTCGCTTTGTTCTAGAAGGGTAACATCTTCGGCCATTAGTAGGTGCACAGCCTTGTTGCCTCGTAGGTTTAATACTAGTTCTTCTTCATTGGCTATCATCACCCCCTACTTCAACGCAAGTTTAAAACCGTTCTTTATCATTACGTCTATACCGAGTATTAATTCATCTGCAATCTCAGCTACCAACATACGATGTTTAAAGAAGGTGTTTCTTATGGTGATGGTGTCCTCCATTTCCCTAATGCGGTGGCTTGTTCTCCCATAGCTGTGCGTAATCGCCACTTGGTTGGTTGAAGATGCGTCTTGCCGGTGTTCTTCGCTAAGTCGGGTCTAATTATAGTCTTTGTCGCATCCCTATCAAGTAACATTTTCAGTGGCATTCTGTCAATAAAACCATCTACGTAGATAATATTGGCTTGGTGATGAAGGGCTGCGACATAACTGATGGATTGTGGCGTTATTAGACTACGGGTCGATGATTGCCCCTTCGCATCAACCAGACTTAGTTTTCCGACTGCTTTTTTCTTTTTTCACTTCTGTCTTTATAGCTAGTTTTCCGAAAAGTCTCTGCGGATGACCCAGTTCACCAAATTTCCAACAGCGGTATTTTTTCTTCCAACAAACACTTCACTTGCAATTCGTCGCATTTTCTCTTCCAGATCTCTAGTGTGTTTATTGCTGTCAGCACGTATATTTAGCACTCGTGATTGGTTACATGAAGCTTGCTTAGCAGCTTTATGCTCTAACGCATATGAGAGTGCGTCAACTAAAGCTTTTGGGCGAGCCAATAGCAGTGCTTGCTAAGTTTCGCTGTCTCAAACACTGCAAATGATTGCTTGAGTAGCTACGCACTCCAAAGCATTGTCAGAAGCTGTAGGATGTGTGAGACGAATCCAACGAGCTACATCGGCTTCAAATTCTTGAAGGTTGTCTTTTGAACTCTGATAACGGTTTGTCAGTTGCGTCTGGTACACCTGCTCCAGATGCGCATCGCATTGACATACCGGATATCCAACCGCTTGACTACTTAGTCGTCCTCTTGTTCTGCTTCTTTCAGCGTCTGTAATATGTCGATTACTTCTCCAAGCAACAAGGCAGTCAATGCTGTAGACTTCTCTTTGGGCGTCCAGTTATGTGCTTTTTCAGTGGTTTTAAATTGTTTTAAATAGTTCGACTACGAAGATTTTTTATCAAATTCCGGTGTTCTGATATGCATTTTTGTAATGGAACCAGGTTTTACTACTGCTCTTTCTTCGTGTAGACTTGTCTTTGGTACATCTGAATTCGACACTAACGATAATGTAATTTTAACTAATTTTTCTTGTAAGTTTTTCAAGTCTTCTTCGGTTTTTCTAAAATACCCCTCTAATTTTTGTTCTAAATTTCTACAATTTTCGTCTAATTTTTGCTTTAATATTTGCTCCACATTTATAGAATTTTATATTAACTTTTGTTCTAAAATTCTTGAGATTACCTACTTTCAATTCGCCTAATTAAAATAGTTTAGTCGTCATATTATTTATTTTTATTTATACTTCATAATTTATTACACCAAAACGTTTATTTGGGTGAAGTGTAAAAATCAAAGAAATATTACTAATTAAAATAGCTGACTGACTCTTGAACTTTGCGCCACCATACATAGCTATCTATTACTCTACTAGAACATACTAGAATATTCGAGAACAATAGAATAAAAAGATCAGTAGACCATGAATAATTAGGCTTATATCCCCTTCAATCAACATTCGCGCCCGCCGCAAGAGGCACGCGACGCTACGTCATCACCTCGGAAAACGATTACAGTCTAGCTTTGATCAGCGGCGTCGGTTGAACTGAGTGGCATTAGGGGTTCGCGCGTGCTACCTTTCTCTTATTACATAAACAACTACTCGTATTATCTAATTCCGTTTTAAAAAGTTTAATTTTACCTAGCTTTATGAGGCTATGAAATGTTACTTTCTACATAATTAATACGAAACGAGTTTTGTATTTTTTTTTATTGATTAACGTAAAGAATATAACACACAAATGAAAACTGATAATAAAACAAACAATAATTATATCAATAATGATTTCTTCTTCTTTCTTTCAATTTATGAATTGTCCAAATTTAATTCCTCAACATAAGAAGGACGTTCTACAACGGTTTCAGAACACATTTAGAATTAATTTTCAATGATATAACGCATACAGTGATATAAGCATTAAATAACTTATTTATGTACTACGTAATTAAGAAATATTTGGTTTTGTTTATATTCTTTGTACGTTTTATATCAGTTTATATTATTCTGTAATTAGCTATTAATAAGTAAATAAATAACTAAATTATATTCAAATAATTTCACGGCAAATCAACATATGGAGCTGTCATAAAGAAACCTAGAATTGTTTACTTTTAAATTATTGTAGCGGAATTAAAGAAAATGTATTACGTAAGTATAAAAATGAGATATTATTTGACTTTTTATAACTAATTAAGTAAATAACTATTACAAAACTCTATCAAAAGTCATTTCATATAAATTTTGTAAAAAGGACATTTCATAATGACATAAAGTTAAGCAAAATTCAACTGTTTAAAACGGAATTAGATAATATATATATATATATATATATATATATATATATATATATATATATATATATATAATGATTATGTTAATTTTGTATTAAATTAAATGGAATTGGACAGCAGCGTTTTGAAGTACATATCAACAATTTTTTTTATTAATTTTTTTTCTCCTAGTTACAGTCAATATTTTTTAAAAAATGTAGTGGGCTAATGCACCCACGGTACCCCCCTTTCAGTGAGGTTCGGCTCGGCAAATCGTACTGTCTTGCCGGACTTGCTGGTAGGCGTAGCATCTATGTCGATGATTGCGTGTTCATTAAGTACGTAGGCTGGCTTCAACCTGTCGACAGAGACTGTCACATCACAACCGTTTATACAAACCGTGTAAATTTTGTCGCCACGGGATTTCACGGGATATGGTCCGTCGTAGGGATGTTGAAGACCATTCTTCACGTTGTCGTGGCGAACGAAAACTTGATAGGCCGTAGGTAGGTCTTTAAATATGAAGGTCTTCTGCCCGTATTCCCAACAGAACGGTTGGAAGAATATCGGTCCAACGGTCGTTCTGATGACACCTGATTGCAGCCTTCAGTTGACGGTGGAATCGCTCTACCAAACCATTAGCAGTCGGGTGGTAGGCTGTTGTTCGAAGATGAGTCGTACCTGTCAAGCGATTCAAGTGCTTGAAAAGGTACGACTCGAACTGTCTGCCTTGATCTGTCGTAACTCGCAGTGTAGTCCCAAAACGACAAATCCAGTTGCTATAGAAGGCTCGTGCTTCTTGGTTTGGCAAGGGGATTGCTTCTCGCCATCGTGTATACCTGTCAACACACGTAAGGCATTATTTACAATTTTGTGACGGTGGCATGACAACGATGTCTAGGTGCACATGCTCAAATCTTACTGTAGGAAGCATGAATGTTCCTATGGGGATAATGACGGGACGAGTAACTTTTGCTCGCTGGCAGCTCATACAGGCTCGTGCCCATCGCCTGCAGTCGGCTTTCATCGATGGCCAGACATAGCGTTGAGCTATCGCCTTGGCCGTGGCTTTCACACCAGGATGCGACAGATGATGGACGGCGTCGAATGCAGCTCTTCTGACTCCAGTAGGTATAAATGGTCTAGCTGCCGAACTTGAAATATCGCAGTAAATCAATGTCTGCGAACCTGGTAGCTGGACTTTCTTCAGCACTAGACTAAATTCTTTTCGAAGATATTTCTGGAGCTCGAGGTCTGTATTTTAAGCGGCAGCTAATGATTAAAAATCGAGAGTCTCAAGAGATTCTATTCGCGACAGCGCATCGGCGACAACATTGTCTTTTCCTGCTAGATGGCGAATATCTGTAGAAAACTGACCAATGAAAGCTAAGTATCAAAACTGACGTGGAGAACATGATCAGATTTTTTTGAAAAAGCATAGGTAATTGGTTTATGGTCTGTGTAAATGGTAAATGTTCTTTCTTCAATCATATGTCTGAAGTACTTCACCGCTTGATAGATAGCAAGAAGTTCTCTATCATACGCACCGTACTTCTGTTCAGCTGTACTTATCTTTTTTGAAAAGAATGCTAGGGGTTCCCAGATGTTGTCGATGAGCTGCTGAAGAACTGCTCCTATTGTGCGTCGGAGATGCGCCTTTAGCTCTGGGTGTGCCAGCAAAGTCGCTTGTGCAAGACTTCCTTTGGTCTTCTCGAAGCCTTCAACAGCTACCGGAGTCCAGTTAATAGGGATTTTACCTTTGCTGTTGCCCCGCAGCAATTCGTTCAGGGGCGCCTAAAAGTCCGCAGACCTAGGTAAAAAACGTCGATGAAAGTTTATCGTACCTAGATACTGCCGAAGTTGTTTAACTGTCGCCGGTCTTGCATACGATCGAATTGCTTTAATTCGCAATCGAAATTAACGACAGAGGCGCAGATTTTCGAAACAATATGGCCGCCATACGATGGGTTTGATATATGACAGTTCACATTGTTCACTGTGTTTCGTTGACTGTGTATACAAACCAGGTTTAAAAACTTATTCATATGAAGGCAATAATTAAAAATCTTTAACCATTGATTACTATATTACTTACTCAGCTATCACTTATTCAATATGGCGCTTGTACAATGGCTTTTCGTAGTACTGATTTGCCCCACCAGAGAGGAAAATTTATTTACGATTGCGAATTTTCTCTGGCAATGGATGGGTTCCTTTGCTGGTTACTTGGTAGCCCAGGAACTTTACCTCTGATTGGCCAAAAGTGCACTTTAACGTATTGATAACCACGCCATATTCTTTCAGTCGCTGATAAACAATATTTAAAATGTCGTCAATGTATGCGTAGCAAAACACCAGGCCTCTGAGCACTTCGTCCATAAAACGCTGGAATGTTTGCGCAGCATTTCGCAAGCCAAAGGTCATAAATGGGAATTCGAAGAGGCCGAATGGTGTTGTTATGGCAGTTTTGGGGATATCTTCTTCAGCGACTGGTATCTGGTTGTAAGCACGTACTAAATCTATTGTGGAAAAGATTATTTTTCCACGAAGGCTGTGGGCGAAATCATGAATATGGCGCACTGGATACCGGTCGGGGCATGTTCGGGCATTCAGACAACGATTGTCTCCACAAGGCCTCCACTGGTCCCCACTCTTTGGGACCATATGTAGCGGAGAAGACCAGCAACTCTCCGATGGACGTGTAATGCCCATTTTCTGCATAGTTTCGAATTCTTGCTTCGCTGCTCTCAGGCGATCTGGCGCTAGTCGTCGTGGCTTCTCTGCTACTGGAGGTCTTGGTGTAGTGCAGATATGATGTTGTGTCTGATGCTTCATTTTCCTAGGACCACCTTCTGGTCGAGTGATCTCTGGAAACCTGTGCAGTAAGGCATGAAATTCTGAAACACCAGAAAATGTCTTTATCGAATCTAATTGACAGTTGACACTTTGTCCTTTTGTCGTCAGTGTTGTTTATTAGTCTTTTATTTCTTACATCTACAAGGAGTTCATAAAAAGCTGAAAAGTCCACACCGATGATTGGCCTTGCTACGTCAGCAATCACGAATGTCCACATAAAGTCTCGACGTAATCCTAAATCTAAAACTAAATTAATTGTTCCGAATGTCGCGATAGACGTACCGTTTGCCGCGGTAAGCTCGTATGCCGATTTCACTCGCGGATGTCGCGTAAGTTATATTCATATCACAAGCCGGACGGCTTCATATTACGTCTAGCCTTGTAGTTGCCAGTCGGCATTCGTTATCAATCACGCGCATGTTGTCATCAGCAATGACTAATCTTATCAATTAAAAACATGTATAATTGTAATTAACAACTAGTAGTAGATGTACCTTCTTAATAACAAGAGCTACCATAAGTCTTTTGTACGTTTGGAGTTAAATAAATTTTTTAAAAAGATTTCGAACAAAGTTCGTAATTTAATTGGCGCAGTCGATAGTAGGATAACTACATAACGTGTTGTATCGAAATTTGCAAGTGCAAATCAATTCGTTAAAATACTTCACGGTCAGTTTCAACTGGTCAATTGTGGAACCTGAAAGAACTCAAACGATAAGGAGGACAAATCCATCATCCATAGTGCCCGCAAGTCGAGAGCCCGGAGATCTTCTGCTACTCACCCACGTCTACAGAGCCCGCAAAGCGAGAGCCGAGACAACCCCTGGAGTCATCCACAGTGCCCGTATATCGAGTGCCCGGAGATCCACATTTTAAGTGTCTATAGTGCCCGTATATCGAGTGCCGAGACTAAACCCGGAATCATCCACAGTGCCCGTACATCGAGTGGTCGGAAATCCACACCTACTTTTACGTCTATAGTGCCCGTACATCGAGTGCCCAGACTAAACCGAATGAAGATAATACTTCTCACCCTATTGTCCATTTTGTAAGTAAATTATATATTGTAAAAATATTTTATTACATTATTATATATAAAAATAATGGCAGTTCCTAAATTAAAAGAAATTCATTTAAAATTAATCCCAGAATTTAATGGGAATCCAAAACTTTTATCCAACTTTGTTTCTGTTAGCGAAGAGCTAATAAATACTTTTTATAATAATGCGCAAGTTGAATGTTTTCAAAATAAATTACTTTTATTAAATATAAAAAATAAAATAACCGGACATGCAGCCGAACAATTAGCCGGCGTAACTATAAGAAGATGGCTTGATATAAAAAATGCTTTAATAAACGCTTACGCGGATAAACGGGATGAATTAAAATTACTAATCGAAATCGCGAATATAAAACAAGGAAATAATTCCTATCTTGAATTTTATAATAATCTTTCACACCTTCTCGGTTTGTATACTTCATATATTGAAATGCATTACCAAAATCCAATCACTGAAGAAGCATTAAAAACAAACGCGAATAAACTAGCCTTACGAGTGTTCACATTAGGTTTAAAAGAACCCGTTGGCCCATTAATAAGATCACGTAATCCAGCAACATTAAATGATGCATACCATCTTTTAAGTAACGAATTTAATGTCGAATATGTAAAACTTGTTAAACAAAATACGGGTATGCCCATGCAACAAATCCCTGCAATGACATACAACAAACCAACCAATAATCCTCAACCAAAATATAATCCACAACCAAAATTTAATTTCCCTTTACAACCCATTCAATTAAAGCCTACTACACAGCCACATAAAACATTTGCACCACGGCAACAAGTGAAAAACGCCCAATTTATGAGACCCACACTAATGAGTGTTAGCACTAGATTTACAAGAAATAATCCTCAAGCTAATAATTACGTCGCACAAAATCAAAATCCTAACAATTTCGGAAATTACTTTGTAGAAGAATTATACAATCAAGATTTCGAAAATTCCGACGAAATAAACAATGAGGAAAATATCGAAAATTTTGAAAATTCCGAAGAAGAACAACAAATTTCAGAAAATAATTTTTTAGACGATACCAGCCTCGGAAAAAAGGAGAACTATTAAATATTAACTGTACAACAAGTTTACCGTACCTAAATACTCGCGATTATATAACACTTTTGGATACTGGTTCAACAATGAACTTAATAAACAAAAAATTCGTTTACGAAAATAAAAATCGTTTTAAAATTTATGAAGAAAAATTTCAAATAAACACAGCAAATGGTAAATCGGAAGGCAACGAATATATTATTTTACAAATCGAAAATATTCCAATTAAATGTTATTTATTTAATTTTCATAAGAAATTCAATGTACTTTTTGGCATCGGAGCTCTTAAACACTTAGAAGCACAAATAAATATGACTAATGAAACAGTAACATTGGCAAGTAAAACATTTAAATTGAAATACTTTAATATAACAAATGAAATAAATTTTACTGAAAACAATAATAATACCTTCCCTGAAATTCGATCCGACCATTTAAACGAAGAAGAGAAAAGAGAACTTTACAAAATCATTAAATCTTATCATGACTTATTCCCAAATACAGACGAAAAATTAACTCATACTAGTGAAATAAAACATCAAATAAAAACCACCGATGACAATCCCATTTATGCAAAATCTTATCAATAACCTGAAATTTATAAAAATGAAGTAAAATCACAAATCGATAATTTATTAAAAGATGAAATTATAAGAGAAAGCTATTCTCCATGGTCTTCCCCAATTTGGGTGGTACCTAAAAAATTAGATGCTTCTGGCAAACAGAAATATAGAATGGTAATTGATTACAGAAAACTAAATTCAATAACTGTTGAAGATAAATTCCCTATACCCAACATTACAGAAATTTTAGACAAATTAGGAAAAAGTGTTTACTTCACAACACAGAACTTAGCTAGTGGTTTTCACCAAATTCAAGTTAACGAAAAAGACATCCCCAAAACAGCATTTAGTACTGACTTTGGACATTATGAATTCTTAAGAATGCCATTCGGATTAAAAAATGCCCCTGCTACCTTTCAACGACTTATGAATCACGTTTTAAGAGAATACATTGGGAAAATTTGTCTAGACGATATTATTATATTTGGCACATCATTGCAAGAACATGCAGAAAATATTAGGAAAATATTTAGAAAATTAAAGGAAGCTAATCTCAAAATTCAAATTGATAAATCAGAATTTTTCAGAAAAGAAGTAGCATATTTAGGCCATATTGTGACAAAAGACGGAGTAAAACCCAATCCAGATAAAATAGAAGCAATTAAAAATTTCCCTATTCCGAAAACAACCACGGAAATAAAATCATTTTTAGGACTTCTCGGATATTACAGAAGATTTATTTCAAATTTTTCAAAAATTACTAAACCACCAACAAATTGTTTAAAAAGAAATAATAAGATAAACATAAAAGATAAAAATTACATAAAATGTTTTGAACAATGTAAAAAATTATTAACAAATTCACCCATATTACAATACCCTGATCTTTCAAAACAATTCATTCTAACTACAGATGCAAGTGACTATGCAATTGGAGCTGTACTCTCACAAAATATAAACGGAAAAGATTTACCAATCGCTTATGCCTCCAAAACATTAAACGATCACGAAATTAATTACAGTACTGTAGAAAAAGAACTTTTGGCAATTGTTTGGAGTACAAAATATTTTAGACACTATTTATATAGAGTAAAATTTCTAGTTCGTACAGATCACAAACCTCTTACTTGGTTATTCTCTGTAAAAGATCCAAATTCTAAATTAATGAGATGGAGAATAAAACTTGACGAATTTAATTATGACATTCAATACAAAAAAGGAACTACAAATACAAATGCAGATGCACTTTCGAGTATAAAACCAAATTAAATATATTAACGATGACATTTTAAACAGTAAAAATAATATTGCTCATTGTATTTCCGCAGATAATAAACTAACAAAAGGCATAGCAGCTCAGCTAGAATCGAAATTTCAATGCAGAAAATTTCTAAACACATCACAAAATGACGTAGGCAAAATTAAAATTCAACATATCAATAATAATCGAATTTTATTTCATTTAGTCACTAAACAAATTTATAAATCTGAACCAAAAATGAAAGATATAGAATCATGTTTAATTAATTTAAAAGAATTTTGTGAAGAAAACAATATTAGAAAATTAGATATTCCAAAAATTTGCTCAGGATTAGATAGAAAAGATTTTAATGAAATAGAATCATTAATTAAAACAATCTTTGCAAATACACATATAGAAATTACTATTTACACACATAATCCAAAAACAGGAGAACTTTTTAATTCTGAAAATGATAGTATAATTGCAAATACAGGATCAGATGATGACACAGCACATTCCTCTGACGAAAACCCAATAAATGGTATAATACACACAGAAACAAACGTAATTGTTAGTAAAAATCAACTAATTATTACAGGACATCATAACGCAACAACAATACAAATTAAAAATATGTTTAATAATACTAAAAAAAGAATAATTTTAAAACTAAATTTACAAAATCTAAATAAAGAAATTATTAAATTTATAAAAGAATACATAATTCCTCATCAAAAATATTATCGTTATTTCGAAAACGAAATTTGGAAAGACTTTAATACTGTAATTCAAGAAACTTTTATAAATGAATCCATATCATTAATAAAATGTAATCAATTCGTAAAAGACATAGAAGATAAAAATGAACAAATAGAACAAATTATGAATTATCATGAAGGCAAAACAAATCATAGATGAATTGTAGAAACTTATCAGAAACTAAAAAACTTATTCTATTGGCCAAACATGACACAAACAATCGCAAATTATATAAATAAATGTGAAATATGTCTTAAACATAAATACGAACGGGATCCTATAAAAACTTATGATAAATTAAAACGTCCACGTAATGTTTCAGATGGACAGAAGCGAGCACCGGCCGAGACATAGAAAATATAAGCAATAATGTAGGACTTAATATTATAAAATTAGGTAAAACTAAAATATATTCTAATTCATATTATATATATTATTATTATTATAACACGACTAATATTTATAATGAGTACTTAAACATTAAAATACAAAAAACACATCTTCAAAATTCTCTTGAAAATGGAACATTACTATATAAACGAGAATTCGAAACTCATAATAACATTTTAAACTTTAATTTCATTCGTCTCGATAATAAAATAAATTATATTTTTAACAAAAGACCTAAACGTGGAATAATGAATGCACTCGGTTCAATAATAAACAAATCTCTGGTAATCTAGATTCGTCAGACGGTGAACGATATGATAAAATATTTCAAAAAATTGAAGAATATGAAAAATCCCTACAAACTCAAAATTTAGAAAATATTCGTTTTAATAAAGAACTTACAGAGAAATTTAATAAACAATTAGAGAATATTAAAATTAACGAAAATATAATATCATCTAAATTGTTGCAATTAGGAAATCATTTTAAAACAGAAATGAAATGGGAATACACCTTTTCAACAAAAGATATATTTAATCAATTAATTAATCTTAGTATAAATTTAATAGAAATTCTTAACGAAATTTAAACTTCTCTTTCATTTTGCAAGAGATATTAGAACAAATATCTGTAGAATCAAAAATAGAATTTGTTTATATTCGGGACTTTTCAAAATTAATAAAAAGCCATTGTAAAACTACAAAGAATGTAATACAATATTTATTAGACATTCCTTTGTATTACGAAAACAATTTCGAATTATATCAACTAACACCCATACCAGCTATGCACGAGGATAAATTTGTAACAATTAATGTTCCTCAACAATTAGTTTATAAAGACAATTCAAGAATATACAATATAAATAAATGCATTTTCAATAAAATATATTATTGTAAAACGAAATTAGAAGAAACCAATGAATGTATTGTCAATATATTCTCGAATAAAATAAATCTACAACAATGTTCTTTCCACGAATTAGATAAAGAGTTCCATATGTACCAAATTGAAAATTCACCATATGTTATTATAATAAGTCCTTATGAAAAATATATATCCATTGAATGCCCAAATTATACACAAAATGTAAGTATTAAGGGAATATTCAAATTTAATAATGTTAATAATTGTAAAATAAAAAATGTAAATTTTAATAAACAAAATTTTGGTCAAGAATTATTATTTAAAAATTTTAAAATTCAAAGTTTTGAAAGGAATATTATTACTAATTCCACATTGCTTATGCAAAAAAAATATTAAAACTAAGAATATTACTCATAAAAAAATACCATTTATAACACAAATACAGTATCAAAACAGTACTCATTATATAGCTATATATGTAATAATTATATTATTAATCATTATATTATTAATTGTTAAATATTATAAACATTTAAATTGTAAAAAGCAAAACGTTGCTGATAACAATCCAATGACGAATCTTCATTTACCAAATAAAGCTTCTTTTTGAAGTTTGGAGGAGTTATATTCATATCACAAGCCGTACGGCTTCATATTACGTCTAGCCTTGTAGTTCCCAGTCGGCATTCTTTATCAATCACGCGCCTGTTGTCATCAGCAATGACTAATCTTATCAGTTAAAAACATGTGTATTTGTAATTAACAACTAGTAGTAGATGTACCTTCTTAATAACAAGAGCTACCATAAGTCTTTTGTACGTTTGGAGTTAAATAATTTTTTTTAAAAGATTTCGAACAAAGTTAGTAATTTAATTCGTACGAATATGGGGATATACACACAAGTCGGCACCAGTGTCTACAAGAAACTCGACTCGCGTTTTCTTATCTGTCACAAAAAGTCGGCGTAACATCGGACTTACGTCGTTGGCCGTCATCATTGACTGCCCTGTTCGTTTCCCGCCGATGTTGGCCGCTGGTAGCTGAATGCGGACTTACATCTTCTCGCCTTCGCGCCAAACTGCTGGTGGTACCAACAGTTACCGAATTCTTTATTTCTAGCGCGAAAGTTACTTCTTGGACGGGAACGAGACCGTTGTCTAAAGCGCTGCCTATTTTGTTTAAAAGAGACACGCTCCAATTTCTCTGAAAGGCCAGCAGTTTCTTTCCTCAGAAGTTCTATCTTCTTTACAGAGGAAGACGATGACATTGACGTCTCTGAAATGATGGGGGCCGGATTGATGGATTCGACTATAGCGTCTGCAAGCTCTGCCACATCATCTAAATCGGCTTTCTTTTGTGTGGCTAAAATTGCTTGCATGTTCTGCGGAAGACGACCTAACCACAGTGTCTTGATAAGATCGTCTGAAACAGTTGAGCCGGCAAGGCTTCGTAGACGTCGTAAAATTGGGATGGACGGCTGTCACCCATCTCTTCACGTTCGAGCAGTCTACGCGTCTTCTGCTCCTGCGATGCACTCAAACGTGTCTTCAAAGCTGCTGCCAATGCGGTGTACGGATTTTCCGGAGGATTCATAATTATATCGCGCACTTTACTTACCGCGTGAGTATCGAGAGTTGTCACGATATAGTCATATTTTGTTTCTTCGCTCGTGATGTTTGCAAGACGAAAACTGCGCTTTGCAATTTTAAGCCACATCTCCGGATCTTCGGAGTTAAATGGCGGTAATTTAACAGCGAAGCGGTTTACCTCGGTTTGGGCCATTTAAAAAATTTGTATATCAAGTCCGAAAAAAAATTTGAAATTTTGTACGTTCCGTTTAAATTGTTCACTCACTTCACAGTTAAACCGTTAATCACGTCGGGGTCGCCAATTTTGAAGTGATTATGTTAATTTAGTATTAAATTAAATGAAATTGGACAGCAGCGTTTTGAAGTACATATCGACCATTTTTTTTATTTATTTTTTTTCTCCTAGTTACAATCAATATTTTTTCAAAAATGTAGTGGGCTAATGCACCCATATATATATATATATATATATATATATATATATATATATATATATATATATATATGTATATATATATATATATATATATATATATATATATATATATATATATATATATATATATATTTAGATATTACAACAAATCTTCCTATAAAATGTTGTACGATTGATTTAAGTACTCTAATTTGTTATGAGTAAAAGTTTCTGCGTTTTGTGTTGAATATAAAACTGCTCGTTCGCTTGCTTTACTTTCTTCTTTATTTCAACTGCGCCACAGACACTGCCAGAACGGTGGATGTAAATCCCCCAATACGCTCGCGTCATCGTATCCCTTCTGCAAAACATTCAATTGCCAATAACTTTATTATTAGAAAACAATGTTAAATTGAAATTGAATATTGAAATTCCATTATTCTATGCTGATTCAATTATCTTTCAATAACATTATTTCTATTCACACATTTTTTTACTGATCAAATAATTCCCGACGTGATCCTTCCTATAAACCTAACACACTTATAATTACTTTCTCACATTAAAGCTATACCTACGTCATATTTTCAAATATATAATTGGAATCTCTTTTTTAAACGGTGTCTGCTTTTCCACGTGGCAGTATATGAACACAACTTTCTTGTTAATTCATTCATGTAATACACAGTTTAGAAACTTTCGGATTAATATTTTCCAGGTAGCGGAATGTTTAACACAAGTTTTGCTATGAAAATGGAAAATGCAAATCAGGAAGTTTGTTCCACAGTTTCTGTGGAATATGCAATAAACATTTAACATAAATTCCTGATAGTGAAAGTGGGTCCTTGAGCTCGTTAATGTTCTTGTTCAGTTTGGTTAGATATTGATAAAGTTTCTAACAAGAACTGGACACAGTATATAAGTGTATAACATTTAAGGGTTGTTTTATTGTTAAACTTTTCTTTTTGTTATAAAAAACATTCTTGTTCAACCATTATTATAATTGAAATGTACTATACTATATCTGGGTTCAGATTGCTGTGATGCGAAGATAGTAGCAGTTTGATTTTGTTTTCTGATTGGATAATACCCTGATACAATCAAACAAGATCAAACTGCTCCTATTTTCACACCACTGCAATTTTAAATCAGATACAGTATACTCCACACAGTGAATACGAGAATTTGTAAAGAACGCATTATTAGATATATGTGTACTGAATTTTATTTATTTATTATTTTGTTACCAATTTTTTTTAATTTACGCTGTTGGTAACCCAATATAATTAATTTAATGGTGATCATTTATTACTACTCAACATAACACTAACACCTGCTAGCATATTACTCTTAATTAAATGATACCTCTTTTTCGGTATACCGGGAAATGATTCTAGTAACATCATAATAATAACCCTATTCTTTAATTAGCAATACTCAATTACTTTACTTGAAATTTGAAATGCTGTCTCAATGATGCACATGAACTGCATAAAATATTACAAAATTGCCAGGCGTATTTCGCTAGAATTAAATAAAGAAACTCAATGGTATTTACTTTGTAATGAAAAAGAAATTCTGAATAATACTTTAAGGGGATTGTCCGTGCAGCAATTAACTTCTTTACCTATATCTGTTGACATAAAGTGTGGTTCGGGTATAGAGAATGTTCAAATCTTTCTCTTTCTTACTATTTTACTATCTACCTACCTAATGCAATTGGCCAGTGAAATAAACGTACGGAAATAGTTATTTTGTTTCTCTTAAATAACTGTTTCTGTCGTCGGTACAAGGTGTAGAAAATAACGATTTGCACTATCTAATAAGAAAATTTAAAAATATTGAAATATGAATTATTTGTGAAATAGTAATAATAATAGTCATTATCTTTCTCATAGCCTTCTCCCTTCTTATACAGGGCTTGCATTCCCATCTTTCAGCTTACTCCGCCATTCATTTAAGTCCAAAGCATCTCCTGGGCTGCATCCTTTCTTCTACAAGTCATCCGCCACCTTGTCTCTCCGTCTAAGCTTAATATAATTTTTTTAAACACATTTGTAAACACTACAGATATGAATTTAAAGTTAAACTCTGACATGTCTCGTGTATTTATTTATTTCTCGTTCATAAATATTTGGAGACATATGGGATATCGCACTTGAAATTAAAATTACTTTATATATATATATATATATATATATATATATATATATATATATATATATAAATTATTGATTTTTGTTTGGGTTTTATTAATAAATTTTAGTTTGTTTATGCTGTTCGTGTTTCTCTTTGAGCCAGTCACATAAAAGTAGCCGGCAGTACGTACGATGTGATACAAAATGAGTAACAAATATTTAGTAAATTTCGTATTTACCCCTTTTGCAAGTATGATTTTAAAGATTCTCCTCTTGCTGTTTTAAGGAATGTCATAATTGAACTTCAATATTTAGTTTCACCCTTATTCTACAATTCTGTTAAATTTGTCAATGAATTACGAAACAAAAAAGGCAGAAAATAGTCGTAAATAAAAACAAACGATTGAAACAGAAAATATAGAAATAGTAATAATTAAAACTATTAAAAATATAAAATATTAGACATACACTAGCTTATGTCAGAATGATTACTAGAAAACATAATATATTTGTCAGTAGAATTTAGCTAGTTATTAAGTTGATTTATTTATTAATGTGTCATTAATGTTACTTAGTTCACACAATGTATATTAACGCAATAACTAGATAAGTAGTTTGATACTAACTTGTATTTTGTAACTTGAATTACATTATATTATTTAGAGTTGCCACAAGACGAGACGAGACAAGACAAGACTTGAGGT
Organism: Harpalus rubripes; assembly: GCA_963082715.1. Classification (NCBI taxonomy): domain Eukaryota; kingdom Metazoa; phylum Arthropoda; class Insecta; order Coleoptera; family Carabidae; genus Harpalus; species Harpalus rubripes. The sequence continues at coordinate 50,881,542 of OY720448.1, forward strand.
TGGTCTGGTCTTGGTCTTGACGTAGTTTCGTCTACATTGGTCTTGACGAAACAAGACTTGAAGTCAGTCTCGTCTTGTCTCGAGTCTCGACAAGGCTCCCGACTTTGCGTCTGTCAAGAAAATGTTTTTTATAATAATAATTGTATGTAATAGTGCATGAATATCTAATAAAAACTGTACAATCGCGATTAAACAATTCCAAAAAATGATTGAGATATTATTTTTAAGTATTCTATGACTATCGTCGATCTCTTAAAAAAATAAATTTGAAAACTGGCGTGAATAGGAATATATATATATATATATATATATATACCAAATGTATTTTTATCTTACTTTATTCTTTACAAGATAATTTTAATCAATTAGGTATATAACTAGATACCGAATTATAATTGACAGCAATGCGTTTTTCTTAATGGCACTAAGTAAACAGTAAAATCTAGAGATTAAAAAATATAGAACAACAATGAAGTTCATATTATATTATTTGGGAATACATTATTTTCGTGTTATTTTATGTGTGTTTCGATGTGAAGGCATATTACCACATGAAAATTAAGAAAATTATGTTACGAATTGTAATAAAATAAAAAAAGTGAGGAATATTCATTCATATACTTATTATACATCTGAGAGGTTCATAATGTAAAGATTCTTGGAAATATACATTGTTGTGTCCTCCATCCCTTTCCCTTCAGTTTTATGGACACTACCCATCAGCACAGTTAACTCATGGTTAAACTTTTGAAATAAAGCATTGGTGAAACATTAAAAAATAAATCGAAACAGAAAGTGTCCAGTAATATAGATACATATGCGCAATTGGATATATAATGGGGTTTATTTAAGAATCCTTGCGTTTTGTATAAAATAATATTCCTCAATTGCAAATGAGTTATTTAGGAAAAATAAGAAACATATCTGTTAAAAATGTACAATATGGTTGTTTTAAGACGGGTTTCCCTAAGGGCTTAAGGTCGTAAATTCTTTGTCGGCATTTTCCATTTTCACACAATTCTAAGAATCACAACAGATGTATTTGTAAATATATGAAAAATACTATATATTTGAAGTGATCAATACATGTTTCCATACAACATAACTAGTTCGCAATTAAAGTAGGTACAGTATTAAATTATACAAAACAAAAAAAATGCAATAAAATAAATAAAACTGATATTCATTGCTGTCGTGGAAAATGCGCTACAGTTATTAGGGTAAAAGCGATTTAGTAATTGGCACCTTAAGAGTTTATGTTTACTGTTAAATATGATATTTTACATTGTAAGTAGATATAACTTTTGTGCTGTTTGAAAATTCGAAATAATTTTAGTTAACTTGAAAATTCAGTTTTGTTAGTACATTTCATAGGCTATAAATACAATTACATATTTTTTAATTCTGTTTATTCTGGGTAGTATCCTGCTTATACATTGTAATTCAACGGTTTAATGGTTTATGAACGTAGATACTGTTTAATTTCATTAAAACAATTTTCACATTTTTCAGTCCATATAAATTTTTATTTTTTTTAAATAGATTGTGTGATGGTGCTAATCTTTGTGTACAATGATCTACGAATTTATGATAAAAAATTAAATTTCCTTAACAATTGACCTACTATCTTCTTTGTTTTTGGACGCGCAAATTTATTAATTGCAATTAAATTATATTTGACTGAATGTTTAGCAAAACAATATTTCACTAATTTTAGTTTAAATCATTCTTTCCTAATTTCTTCAAAAAGTAATCTAATGTGTTTTCAATTTTCATAAAACGATTTTGAGAAGTTCAATATGTCAGCTATATAATTTACAAAAAAATTATCTAGATTGTATCTCCTAATTATACTTGACAACGCTATTTGAAAAATAGCTGGAGAATTCTTCAAACCAAATGGAAGTACTTTCCATTGCCAGTGACCTTTTTGAGTAATAAATGTTGTTTTCTTACGATCTTTCGTTCTAATTGGTATATACCAGAAAGCTGAATTAATATCTAATGCCGTAAACCAATTACAATCACCAACATTTACTACTAAATCGTCTATTCTGGGAAATGGTTGAGGTTTAGGTACTACTATCTAGTTTAAATCTCTAAAATCCACACATAAACGAGTTCTTCTTCCATCTTCTTTTTTAAATGCTAATATTACAGGAGAAGCAAATGGCGAATTAAATTCTTCCATTAAATCATCCTCCAACAATTTTGAAATTTGTGACTCTATTTCTTCTTGATCTGGGTATGAACTTCTACATGATTTTTTTAAAAATGTATTTGTCTTCTTTTAGTTTAATTTGGACTTCCCCCGCTCTAACTGAACCAACATCAAATTTATTTTTTGCTAAACCTGAATATTTATTTAATAATTCGATTATTTTTTTCTGCATCTAAACGATTTAAATTCATTTCAAAATTCTCTTGTTCATAAATTTTGAAAGGTATTTTATTTTTAAATGTTTCCATTATTTTTTCTTTTGAATCATTCATAACTTCTTTTAATTCCTTTCTTTTTTCGCTTACTTCATCTTTTTTATATCATTATATCTATTATTTTATCATCTACTTTCTGTTTAATGTTTAAATTTTTATCTTGTATAAATATAAATTTTTAATTGCATCCAAACCATAATAGATCATAAATAAAATCACTATTCTTTACTACTATCAGATCTAAATTATCTACTATTTTTCCTATTTTTAAATGTAGGGTAGCCAGGATTTAATTTTGATTTCAATATATCTACAAGTTTCTCATTGATTAATGAACATGTAGAACCATTATCATATATAGATTTGACTAATTTTCGGTTGTCTACAATTGCTTTAATTTTAATTAATGAGCATGGTGTGCATTTTTCCGGATCTTTTAGTTTTTTGTACATTTATCATCTTGTTTCATTTCTATCCTAAATATATCATTCTCAGTATCTTCACCTTTTTCAGTTAAATTTATTTTATTTCTAGTTAATGTTGTTTTATTATTTCTACATGCTTGTATTGGATGATAACGATTTTTATAACCAAGTGCTTCACATATTGGACATAGTTTCTTCTCTAATTCGACTGTTTTAACAATAAAAAATTGTTAGGATGTCTTATTTTTTTATATTTTTTTTCTTCTAATTTCTTTTTTAAGGCATATAAATTATTAAATTTCTTTAACTCTTTCACTAAATCATCTATGGGATTAATTTTATCTCTTTCGAACTTATCTTGTACACCTAGTGGTAAATTATATACTATTTGGTAAATTATAAATAATTCTGGTATATTTTTATCAGGTTCAAGTAATAAACGTTCTTTTTTAAGCACAAAGTCAATCAATGAACCAAATATGGATCATTTCCAGTCCTCTCAGTCAGATAATGACAATTTAATCAAATTAGAACTATACCATTCCTTTACATTTTCTTCCATAAATAATTTTAAAGCTTTCACTTTTGTTGCATTATCAAATATTTTAAATCTATTACATTCTTTCTCAAATACATTAATCCAAGTTGAGGCATCTTGTTTACCATTTAAAATGTTAAATAAAAATGTGTTCTACTTCACATAAACTTAATTCATTTGCAGATGAAATACGATTCACTAATTCCTTTGTACGTTTAATAAAAAAAAATCATTGGTAATTTTCGTTTCACCTAATATACTACTAATAGCACTAGATTCTTCTTCATATTCTTCTAGTTAATGATCGTTAATACGAAAAGTTTTTTTTTAATGGAATTCATACTACTTGTAATAGTTTTAATTGCTAATAATTCTTCATGTAATGCTAAATCTTTTAATCCATCTGTTATTGCAAACCATACCAATTTATCAGTAGATAATGCAGCTAATTCATATTTATCTACACCTCTCTTAACGATGTGTACATGTAATTTCTTCTGTGAAGTCATTATTTTGTCGTTTATTCAATTTGTAATTCTTAAATAAGATGGACAATTATACGTTTGCTAAAATGCAGTTTATTAAGGTTAATATTACAAATTAATAAGAACAATATTACCTAAAATGTAGAATTGAATAAAAATCTTTTTATTATGGTTTGTATTATTTTGCGTATCTAACTTCTTCTCTGACATTGAAAACAATATTTGTTTACAAAAATTCAAAGTTACCATGATAGCAACGACAGAACAAAAACTAAATAAGAATAAAAAAGGCGCTAAATTTTAAATTTACATAAGATACACATATTTGCAACGCTGCTGGAGTGCGTTCGGATTCTAAACGTCTCGCTCAGAGTAAGGCGATGGCAAATGTGATGACGTCATGGATTTTTAACTACTGTATCCGAACGGCTTGAACAAACTTTGCTTCGCTTTTACTAACCAAATTTTTTAAAAATGACGGATTTGACTGTCGGCATTGTAAATGCATCAAAAATTTTATTTAACAGTGTTGTTTTGCAAAATAGTACTGACGATGAAGATAGTGATGAAGAATTGATAGACGTTCACATCAATTTACTGAAAAATCGACTTAAACACGAAAATGTAAAGCCTTCTCGCTGCAGAAACTTTATGGAAGTAACAATTCCAAATTCTTTATCTAAAGAATTTCAGAGTCATTTTAGAATTACCGTTGACTCATTTGAAAGGATAAATGAATTACTTCTACCGATCTTAGAGTGTGAATTTGTCGTTGGGCGAGACCGTTTGAACAGAAGGAAACAATTATTAAGCGTGTCATTAACGCTCTAATGTCAATTGCTCCCCAGATTATTAAATAGCCTACAAGAGATGAAGCAAGACAAATAGAACGACGATTTTACAGATGTGCTGGCCCAGGAGGCGTTATAGGGGGAATAGATGGAACCTACGTAAAAATCAAAGCTCCAAAAGAAAATCCGGAAACCTATATAAATAGAAAATGTTTTCATGCCATTACGCTACATTGTTGTTTACTAATTGTTTTCCAGGCTATCCCAGTTCTGTTAGTGATATTAGAATTTTTCGTAACTCTGATATATACAACGAAATTTGAAACTACTATGAGCAATACTTTCATAACGACACGTACATAATAGGAGATAAGGCATACCCAATTTTTTCTTGGTGTATACCTCCATATATTGATAGAGGTCGGTTATTAAAATATCAACGACATTTTAATACTACACACGCAAAAACAAGACAAATTGTTGAACGATCCTTTGCCTTGTTATTTGGAAGATTTCGCCGTCTTGGAGATTTGGATATGAGTAGAATTGATCTAATTCCAAAAACAATTGTTGCGTGTTGTGTTTTGCAGAATATTAGCCTAAATTTTGATGATGCAAACGTTGAATTATATATAAATGAAGGTCAATGTATAGTTGACGGTGATAATAATGATAATATAGTGAATGTCGAACAAGAAAGGATTGAAGGAATGACTGGACGAGATAGAATAGCGAGAGATTTATATAATGGAATAGCGAATAATTTATAATTACATGTCTTTACTTCCTTGTGCGAAGTAAAAGAAGTATTGTAATCGCGAAAAAATTCGGTTTTCAGATTTCAACGGAAATATCCATTTTGACCATCCCTGAATACATTTTGACTAATTTCGTCGTGACGTCTGTACGTGCGTACGTATCTCGCATAACTCAAAAACGGTAAGCCGTAGAAAGTTGAAATTTTGGATTTAGGACTGCTATAACATTTACTTGTGCACCTTCCTTTTTGGTCATCATATAATTTCCAGAAATGGTACTTTATTTGAAGCCTATAGTAGATTTTGATGAAAAACTATTTTAAAATATAATCCAAAACTTTTCAAATTTGGTATATAAGACTTTAATATCAATTGGAATAACATAGTAGATTTTGGTTAAAACCGGTTAACCGGAAGTGATATATTACCTGAAGTTGTTAACAGTTTTTCTTGACTAAAATGGTTTTATTTTGATTTTAAAAATAAATGTTTCAAATAAGAGTTTTAGAGATTTAAATTCTGCGTCTACCACATCAAGTATTATTAATTTAGCCCTTTGTATGAGCGAGATATGTATATTTACAACTTATATACTTTTTGGTTTTTGTAATGAAGCTTGCTATGGATTAGGACAAAAATAACAAAATAATAAAAAAATAGATGTTAATGTCAAATAACGTCAAATACGTGTAATTTTATAATTGGGTCTATACTTCATATTGGTTTTGCGTACAAGGAAGTCGTGTGGTGTCCACATCAGATTTTTTTTTGTATTTTTTATTATAATAAATATATTTATGATATACATATTAACAAAAACAAATTTATTCTTATAGTTTAGAACGATAATATATTCTTTCAGTTTTAAAATAATAAAAAAAAACACATTATATTCAGGCCCGGTTTTTTCACCTTTCGATAAAGTGCCGGTTAACATATCTGCCATATAAAAGAAAAATATCGCATCATATAATTGACGTGTGTATAATTTTGTCAATTTATGCTATAATATCGATGCAATATTTTCATTTTATCTGGCAGTTAAGTTAACTAACACTTTATCCAGAAATGAAAAAACTGGACCTAAACGAGTTGTTAATTATAAAAAAATATAGTTATTTTTATTGTAGAATTCTCGCTTATAAACTATTCAGTCTTAGAGTAAAAAACTAGAAATTCGATAATAAATAAAATATCTTTTCTAAAATTTTATTCATTGCTTGTGAAAATGCTTCAATGGCTCTATCTTGTCTTTCCAGGTTCTCAGAATGTCTTCGTTCTTTGGCCTTTTCTTTTCCCTGTAAATTTTTTTTATAAATATCTAATTGCTTCTGCAGCTTGCTTTTATTTTTTCTGGTTGGAAGACCATGGGATCCACTGGAAGAAGCAACATCCGAATCACTGTCGGAAATATTTTTGGCTGGTCGTTGTTCGGTATTATCTTACAAAGATGTAGCTGTAGCTGCTGGCGGATTACCTTGTAGTGATGATGCTATTGATATGGGCGTAACATTGGGATCTTTGCCGAAGATTTCATCAAATTGTTCTAGATAATTAAATTTCACTGCACGGGCTCCAGTTTTCTTGTTTCCCATGTTGTCTTTTTTCTCCATGTACTTAGATTTGAGATATTTAAATTTATTGCGACACCGAAGTGCACTGTGTGTGAAATTATTTGCAACCATTTGCCAGACTAACTTTTTTCATAGTCGATGAAATAAACGAACTTTGATATTTGTTATACAGTTTAATTAATTGAAGTATTTCTTTTTTGACCAAGGATTTCGACTAGAATCTTCTTCATTATTTGTTGTTTCATCGTTGTCGTTATCGTTTTTGATTGTTGTTTTATAGCTGGTTCGTCAGGATTTTTCATCTAAATAAATTTCATAGATTTATCTATAAAATAATTAAACAATTTTTATTTTATAAAGAAAAATAGCAATAATAAACACCTAACCTAAAAAAGTTAACTTACCTTCATTGTCAAACACCAGCACATTTCCTTTAGTATCATATATATTTTCTCCATTACTGTCTGTTATTGCCAAAAAATCCATTTTTATTATTATTATATAATATATTGTTAAATATATAGTTACTGCCGAAGCTGCCGAATGTGTTTTGAGAGATGGAGGAACGCGTTAATGCACTACTGCGCAAGTCGGGCAAAATTTATTAACAATTAACCCATATAAAAAGCAGGGAGAATTAATTTTATCTAGGCGTTCGCCTAAATTGATTTCAAACGCTCAAGTCGTTTTACTTCGACAAATTGTCCAGTATAAACGAACGCGTTAGGCGAAAAGTTGTTGTCTAGGCAAAGTTTCCGAACGTACCCCTACAAAAGTTATTTATAAGTGTTAAGAGTGACATATTATTTTGTGAGAAGGAAGTTTGAGACACGACGCGAAACGGAGTGCTTCAAACTGAACAAAATAAAATCACTTTTAACACGTATGTCATACATAATTTTTTTAGAAAACTACTTTTTTATTTAATTTTGTATTTCTAATAATCTTTGACATAGGTATGTCAAAAATGTCGATTTGTTGTTTCTTTTGTCATTGCCAAGGTAACTTATTCACTTTTAATAAAAGTGTTAAAAATAACTATAATCTGTCACTTTTTAACACTAATGTCGTAGTAGATTTGTAGAAATATTTTTTTTTTGTTGCCTAGTGTAATTTTACCATTCCTGTGCTGTTCTATTTGGACCCTCAACTGGTACAGTAGAACTGTAGCATACCCCAGCGTCTATATTTTTCATAGGTACTACTTGTATTAATGCCGGTGGGTTCTTCTCGTTTTAGGTACTTTGCTATGGCGAGGCAATGCATGTTGCTGATTGACGCATACGTAAGAAGTTATTTTTGAGATTGAAGTGTGTAAACACTTTACTGTGACATTTACCTTAGCGTTTTTTAAGTGATTTTTGAAAAAAAAAATTATGTGCCATATGTCGAAAAAAGAAGTAAAGAAAATAGTCACGAACTTAAGTGATTTAGGGCCGCGTTTACCACTTCCGGTCAAAGTTTCGGTTTCTGAAACCGTAGGATAACTCCCAATTACCAATCAAAAAGAACCCATTATTATGGAAAGTGGAAACCGACGGTTAACTTTTAGTGTCCATAACAACGGGTTCTTTTTGATTGGTGGTTGAGAATTTTCCTACGGTTTCAGAAACCGAAACTTTGACCGAAGGCGGTAAAAGCGGACATTAATGATGAAAATTATCAAAAAAATGAAGACTTGAAAATGGACGATGACTTTAATGACGCGTCAAGTATATAGGTACATAAACGATCTCATTAATGACACGTCCCTCTCAGTCTTTTCGCCAACATTAAAAGTTGTACAAAATTTATAAAATGTAATGTTTTTAATAGATTTAGTTTTATTACCTAAGTATAATGGGCATTCAAACACCCCACTATACCAGTTGTGTGATTAAAAGTTGTGGGTTAAAGTAACTGTTTCAATACATCTTGGTAAGCAATATCTCACTGACTCATACATTCGACAGAAGGGTCTAGTCGTCAGATTGGCAGGGCCCCGAAGTAGCACGATGTATGTTCCAGGCCTGGGTCGTTATATTTGTTTTTAAAATAACTTTAAAAAACAAGTATAAGGACTTGAGTGTTGTCAGAATTTTTTTTCACTCGGAAGACATCGTGTTTCTTCGGTTGCCCTGCCGATCTGACGGCTAGCCTCGGCTCTTGTATATTCGACACGACACTGTATTGTTAGGACGATTTTACTTGGCGAGTAGAAGTTAGGTTAGGGAAAAGTTATAAAAACCATGGGCGCGCCTGAAAAAAATTCTATTTCATGAATGTACAAACATTACAGAAAATAATAATTTATTTATTTATTACATTTAACAAAAAAGAATACAACAATATTAGGTAGATCAAAAAAAAATACATATGTACATTGCACTGTATAAATACCGGGTGTTTCTATACTTATGGATCAAACTTTAAGCGATGATAATAGAGTAAAAAAGCTTTAATCCGCAAAGTCCAATTCTCAAAAAAAACAGCTGATTGTCATATTTTGCGAAATTTTTGGAAAATTCGAAACAGATACGAGAAGATCTCTTAGAGGTAAACAAAAATTATTATTTGACCAAAATTGTAACTCTTATAGTTTTTAAGAAAAAAGACAAAAAATCAGTAAATTAGATGATCTATATCTCGGAAATAGTTGAGAATTGGACTTTCAGCAATATTATCATTTCTCAAAGTTTGATATATAAGTATAGAAACACCTGTATATCAGCAAGTCATCGATATAAAAAATTAATAAAAAATATTAAACAATAAATACATACAAAGCAAAAATGTAATTACTCACTTTCTACATAATCCTCACTACTTTATTCTGATTCTGTTGTAGAATCATCGCCAACATTTATTATAAATGTATCGAGAACTTCCTCGAATTGTCCATCTGTTTTCCAGTAATATTCTTCTATCGATGTTCTGTGTTTTATTATGAAAATTAACATAAAAAAAATTGTATCCATACCTGTAGAACGTATGTCAGCAGTAACTCCAATCATGTCTTCGCTTTGCCAACATCTTTGAACCGTCATGCCATTATCTACACATGTTTCGTCAATATAATATATTTTTCTCTTTTGTGCTTTATATGTTTTTAAAGTTCTCAGATATTTACAACGCCATTGCAATGTTTGTGGTCTTTCCATAAGAATTTTCCTTTTATTCTGGCACTTCCGCCAGACGAAGCCTTTTGATTTTAATAAAAGTCTTAATGACGATTTGCTATGGTAAGGAAAATCAATTTTTGTTTTTATTTCATTTAATAATTTCCTGCAAATGGGAATTTACTTCTTCACCAAATAAAAATCTTCTATAGTTATTTTAATAACATCAAAACCACTAGTTTTTTTTTTGCAAATACTCAATCATTGTCTCTTTGTTTGAGGAGTAGATAACGGTGCAGATGGGTTCTCTAAATTTCTGATTTTGTTCTCTTTCCTTATTCTAGATATTGTCCTCTCTGAAACCCCCGTATAAAAGGCTGCACGTGCATTTGATGAATTTATTGGAAACTTAAATTCTTTATTATTGGCTTCTGAATCACAAGCCTCAATAACTTTGGAAATAATTTCCCTTCCATCACCATTTATAACTTTGTTAAATTTAGCCATTATATTATTTAAAATTTTCAAACACTCAAAACAGATTCTGACTTTAAACTAAATGTTAATTATTAGCAAACAAGTATTTATAGTAAAATTTCATAGACTAGGGGTTGGAACAGAACCATTTAATATTAATCTATCTACTGTTATTTTCTCATGAATTTTTGGTTTTAAGCTTCTTCTACATTAATACCTGCTAGCTGGAAGACAGCTATACAATTTATACAAGGGTTTTTCTTGTTATTTGTGTTTAAATCATAGTCGTTAGACAGAGTATAATTATAAGCAGATTTTAGATTACATTATAATATAAATTACAATACAAGTTTACTACTAAGCTACAAACATAAATATTTGTCAATACGCGTTCGCAAATGATCTACATATCGAAACGGATAGAATCAGATTCAGCATTCATTTCTTAGGTAATATAAGCCACAAAATAAAAAGTATATTTACAGAATACAACATAGACATAGTTTTCAGACCTTTAACAAACATTAAAAAAGAAATATGCATAAAATTAGACAATCGTCCACTTATAGAATCGTCAGGTGTTTATAAACTTAAATGTCAAACTTGTGGCGCCGTCTATGTCGGTAAGACTGGCAGAACCTTCTACACTCGGTTCAAAGAACACGCGCGAGTTTTGAACGCGAAATCAGGTCACTCAACGTTCGCTGAACACATCATCGATAATAACCATCAGTTCGATTTATACAGCGACTTTGAAATACTCCATATCCACAAGAATGGTAAAACCCTGGATTTCATCGAAAATCTCGAAATAAGAAAGTCCATAGCCGCCAATAACAATTTATGCCTGAACGACCAGATAAATCTCTATTGTTTACTAGTCCTTACAAGTAAACAAGTATTTTCCTACACCCACATGCAGTTTTTTCATTCGTTTGGGCGTTGTCCCTTGGTTCAGTTGCCAATTTACTTGTTTTCTAAAATAAAATTTTTATCAATTTTTTGATATTTTCGTGATGAGATCTAGATCTACCATTTTTTCGTTGTCTCTGGCTTGCTTCCTGTAGTTTGTTAGTGTGAGTATTATTCTGTATTTCATTTTATAATTAATGCGATTTGTATTGCTTGTTTTTAAATTTTTTTACTTATATGTTTTTGTATCCTTCGCTCTGTAGTCTTCCGGTTTTCCTTGAAGATGATTTTGTAAGAAATCGAAACCGGTCGAAATAAATGCTCATAAAGAACAGTGTGTTTAAGACAACCTTGCCATCTCCCTTACCATAATTCCGAACACACTTGGGTTGATCACTAGTTAATTTGTCAATACGTTTACTTTACTAACATGTTATATGTAAAATGTTAAATAAATGTTCAAAAAATTTAATTATTTATAGTTTTCTTATTGTCAGTAAGAAAATTTATGCATGTCTATGTACAAACAGAACTGATTGAATATAAGTGTAATAAAGAATCTGCTTTGAAAGTTTTTCTATTTTGTTAACCCCCCAATATTTATAAAATCACTATTCCAATTTTAACGCAGTGCGGTATCTAAGAAAAAGTATATATTTAACAAGACGCATCGTAGGAATGGTGAACCGACCTACATACTAATCCCTTGCCAAGTAAAATTGTCCTAACTATAAATCAACCTTTCTTCTCGGTCCGTGCGCAACTACTGTGCTAACGCGTATTACATTACCTTGAACCCTTTTTTTATAATTTAGGGAAAATTATTTAAGTACTCAATAGGTTCTCTAACTCATTTCGTTATTCAAACATGTATTGTATTTTTGATGTGTCGAACAAAAAAACAACCTTTATAAATCGTTGAAAAGTAAAAATATTTTTCAACCGTTATCTTTTCTCATAAGGACACTCATTTAAAAATTATAGGTATAACCTATTATTATTATTATTCAAATAACATCGACAACAGAAAAATTGATCAGTGCCGAATAAAAAACATACAAGTGTTATTATCTCGGCATCTAGCAGCGTGTTTTATATTTTTACGATATATTGAATCGTAAATGCCTTATTACAGAGCTTTGCCTGTAGTGGTAAAAGAAGATTTACGGGCTGCTAAAACCATAGCAACATATATACACATTTTTTATTCAGTATTTCGCCGTATATTTTCAAAGACTATTTCAATCAAATAGTGCTATGCGTTCCAATATTTTTTTTTTCAAATTATTTACGATTCAGTTTATTATAAAACATTGTACCCAAAATTTATGAGCTCGCTCGTGAAGTACCATGCGCGCCCGTAAAGTTCTGACTATTGGTCTTGTAATGTAAATTACTATTAATATAGTCAGCATTGATCGCCAATTGTGATATTATTATTTTTTAATTATAAAACATAAGATTTCCCGAAAGCTGCATAAACAAGTATTGATTCCTGTTATTATTTGTTTTAAGTTTGAATTATAATTATTGCTGCAATTCTGAATAAATCTGTAAGTTATAGAGATCTGTAAATCTGTAAAAAGCTGACAAAAACGCTTCTATTTTTGTTAATTCATATAAAATTACATATAAGAGTGGCACCTTTCGTTGAGATTTTGTTCATTATTTACAGATTTACAGATCTGTAACACTTATAGATTTGTTCAGAATTGCAGCATATATTTATCTTTTTTATTATGAATTTTAGCATATTTCAACACAAGTATAGTTATATTTTATATCAACCCAGGTGGAGTAGCGGTAGCACTGTCGTTTCACATTCCAAGGGTCCCGCGTTCGAATGCCGGATAAATATTTGTCGTTGTGTGTGTGTCATCATTTTATCTTTATTAACTTCGAATCAATTATAACAAATTATAAAAAAGTTTGCAAGAAAAATTGTCACGCCACACTCTCACATCCCACCTCCATAAACATCACCTCTATATACACAAACATTGTAAGAAAACGCGTGGAACAATAAGTAAATAAAATTTGTTAAATTTTCTGTAAATTTATACTTGGAAGTAATGAGTGAAAATAAAATTGCGTTCACATTAATTAGATCTCACTGCAGTTGACTTATTGATAGCATTTTTAAATAAGCAAACGAAAGCAGAAACTATTTTCATACATCCGTAATTGAATATACTAATTTAAGTTATTTTGTGATAATCTATAATTATTGTGTAATGTCGTCCGGTCCTGCCGCAGAAAAAGAATAAACACATGTCACAGTGTTCCGAAAGGAAATAAAGATATAGTGTATAAAAAAGTTTTCTTGGTTTGTTGAAGATCTTTGCATGATATATTTTGGGAAAATTTTGGTTTTCAGGATCAAAATAATATTACATGAAATGTTTTTTTACATTTTTTTATTAAATTTAGACGTTTCGGTAGAACGAAGCTGTCATCATCAGCCTAAAATTATTTTTATGTAATTATTACAAACATGTGTCAAAGAAATAAAAAATGAAACCAAACGAAGTATGTACTACCAACGTATCATTGGTAGTACTTACATTTTAAATATAACAAATTTTCTTATACACAAAAATATGAAGTAATTATGATACTTATTTGTACTAAATATTATTCAACAGCGAAGGGAATCATTTTTGTCATCTTGGTCATACGATGACCCACGCAGTACAGGTTAACCTTAACTTGAACAGTAGGTCAAGCCATACAGCTGTTCGGAAACGCATGTGGAAGAAACTGACTACATTTTTTTGTTTTATAGAGGGGGGCGTGTATTTTAAATTGTTTTTCAAATCTGTTTGATAGTTAATATTGTTATTTTAATTTAAATTAATGTATAATGATTCTAATGTTAATATTTTATTGTATTTTTTTTCCGCGTGTAGAATTTTTGTCTCTTGGAATTTAAATTTATGGTCTGTGTCAATATGGTGTTTCGTAAGGGCACTATGTCCTCCGTTTAATAATGTACAGTGGTATTCGTGTTGGTAAATTCTTTGGTGAAGGGGTTGTGACGTTTGCCCCACATACGTTTTCTCACAGCCTCCGCATTCGATCTGGTAGACTACGCCGTGCCTCTGCAGATCCTGCGTCTTATCCTTCAGTTTAGTGAAGAGATGCTTTGTATTTTGGGCAGATGTGTCGGCAATCATAATGTTAATGTTGAGAATTTGTTTAATACCAGAATTAATAGTACGATTAAAAGGTATTTTAGTGTACGATGTGCTCTCGTCATCCGTCCGCTTTTCACTGTCAGTTTTGTTCCGTAACGAACGTAAACGTTTAGAAATTATGCTATCATCTCATGTGGGTAGCTATTTTTTATAAGTACCTGTTTTACAAAAGATATACTATCGTTGTGAAATTGTTTATCAGACAATAAAATTGCACGATCTACAAGGGAAGTTACAACACTTTTTTTATAATCTAGGTTGGTGTAAGAATGAAAATTTAAATAACGTCCAGAGTAAGTCGGTTTTCTGTACCAGTTAGTTATTATTTTGTTACCCTGTTTGATTAAAGTGACATCTAAAAAACTTATTTGTTTGTTTCTTTCCATTTTAATTATCAATTTCAGTCTATTATGATAATTATTAAAGACTGATTGTATATTGTTAATTTCATCTTTATGTGCAATAATGTAACAATCATCTACATACGTAAGTGTCAACTGTCTTAAATTCTGTCACTTAAAATTCTTCTTCTAGTTTTCTCAAAATTTGATTAATACTCGTAAGATCTTTTCCAATTATTAGTCCGTCATCTAGATAAATAGCTACAAAGAGAAAACCATAATTATATTTGAATAAACAATTTTCAGATTTTAATTCCTGTAAACCAATATCATTAAGAAATGTTGTTAAACGTTTATTCCATTGAAATGGTGCTTGTTTAAGTCCGTAAAGTGCATTTTTCAGAAGACATACTTTTCCAGTACTGTCATATCCTTCAGGAACTGTCATGAAAATTTCATCTGTCAAATTTCCATATAGGAAAGCTGTTTTTATGTCAAATTCTTTCATATAGTAATTTTTATTTGCAATGAGAGCAAATATAGTCCTTAAAGCACTACTGCCTATTACTGGACTGAATGTTTCTTTGTAATCTATACCTTTATCTTTCTGAAAACCTATTATTACTAACCTGGCTTTGTATCTTCCATTATATTTGATTTTAAATACCCATTTGCAAGGTAATATTTTCTTCCCATCCGCTTCTTCTTCATCTACCATTTCCCAAGTATTATTCTCCTGCAAGGAATTCTTCTCCTCCTCAATTGCTACTAACCATTTATCTTTATCTATTGAATTTATTGCATCTTCATACGACATTGGTTCATACTTTTCCTTTTCTGAATCACATAAATATGACATATTGAGTTTGACAGGTTTCTTAATATTTTCTCTATTACGTAGATTATACCTTGGATTTTTTCCTTGTGTGCCATTTTGACATTCTTGACTGACATTTTGACATTCTTGATTGACATTTTCTGAAAATGGAATTAAAAACTTATCATCCCTTACCTGACTAATATCGTTTTCAGTTAAATGAAAGTCGGTGGTGGGATCTCCAATGTTAGTTTCTTTTCCTTCATTCTTTAAATAGCTAATTTTCTCTTCAAACTTCGGACAGAATATAATATTTCTTGCAATTTTCACTTTATTTTTCGTACTGTCATATACTCTGTATCCTTTGATATTTTCTTCATATCCTACAAAAATGACTTTCTTACCTTTTGAGTCACATTTTCTTCTCAATTCCTTTGGAATATGAATATATGCTTCAGAGCCAAATATTTGTAAATGTGTTATGTTTGGCTTTTTCTTATAAAAAAGTTCGTAAGGAGTTTTATTATTTATAGGATATGTTCTATTTAATACATATACTGCATTGTTTACTGCCTCCGCCCAGAACTTTTTATAAATTCTTACTTATCATCATTGTTCTTGCAGCTTCCACTACCGTTCTCATTTCTCTTTCAATTTTTCCATTTTGTTTCGGGCAGTATTTTACCGTTCTCTGATGTCTAATACCATAGTTTTCCAGTAATATTCTTGTTTCATTGTTTACAAATTCTAATCCATTGTCGGTTCTGTATATTTTTATTTTATTACCAGTATCTGCTCGCACACTGGGAATGTATGATTTTAATCTAAAATAAACTTCTGATTTATGCTTTAAAAAATATACTGTTCTGTAGTGACTAAAATGATCTTTAAGCAATAAAAAATATTTTGATCTGCCTATGCTACATGTTTCCATTGGACCGCATAAATCTGCCGAAATAATTTCTGCAGGTGAATTAACTTCGGTTTTACTATGTTTGTATGCAGATTTATGCTGCTTTCCTTCTAAACAATGACCACAGAAATTATTTTTATTGTCTTCAAATTCTATGTTAAATTGTTTTAGTGTTTTACGTACGTAATCAAAATTTTGGTGTGCCATCTTTTCATGCCAGATTGATAGAGAAAATTTATTTGATGTACTTACATGAGCTTCACTTTCCTTTACCTTTATCATCATTTTAAAAAGTTTACCTGCTCTTTTAGCCATAGCACAAGTTGAACCATAATTATCCACAAATACGCATTCTACTTCATCCATTATCATTTTGTAAACTTTTATGTCTGGTATATATAAAACATTATACAATACTGCTTCTGTCCATTTATTGCCATTGTATATGACAATTTTTATTTTTCCTATTCCTTCTGCAAATAGACTCTTACCATTACTTATTCTAACTTCCTTCTTATGACTTTCTATATTTTCAAACCACTCGCTGTTACCTGTCATATGTTCTGTTGCTCTGCTGTCCATTAGCCATGCATTTTCCTCTTGCATTTCTATTATTGTGTTACTAACAAATGCATAAGTTTTATTATTATCCTTGTTTTTCTCAATACTTTGTTTTTCTTTCTGTAATCTAAATTTGCATTGTGAAATATGATGTCCAATTCTTTTACAGTAACTGCACCTTGTATTTTTATTTCTTTTAATATGCCCTATTTTACCACACTGAAAACATTTAACAGTGGATTTTTTTGAGGATGAAGCAAATGCATGCTCTGGGAGAATCGGTTCTTTAGTTGTCTTTCTTTCTTTCTCTATTAATAAACGAGACAGCAACTCGTTCAAATTTCTTTTTTCAGAAGGTGTTGACTCCCAAGCAGAAACAAAATACATAAATTCAGAGGGCAAAGACATTAAAAATTTTGTCATCAGCATGTTCTCTGAAATAGAATCTCCTAATTGTTTCGTTTGATTAGCAAATTCCTGTAATTTAGATACATGTACAGCAATACCTAGACCTTCATATTGGTAGTTAAAAAATCTCTGCTGGATCACATGTAGACTTACTTCAGATTTTTTATCATAAACGGATAATAATTTATTCGACATATCAAGTGCTGTTTCACAACCTAGTATATGACTCATTGGACCTTCATCAATTCTTGAAACAATAACTTCTTGTGCTAAGTTATCTTTACCAGACCATTCTTTATATTCTTTACTAGTATCACTGTCCGGTTTCGACATTTTTATGCATACATCAAAAGCATTTTTTGATTTTAGTAAAATAGTTGTCCTGAACTTCCAGACCGGCCAATTTGCATTACCTTTTAACATTATGATATGCCCCATATTCACAGGTAATAATTCACACCCAGTAATTAAATATTTAATTATTCAGAAGCAAATATCTGGGCCCATAACCAATTAAACTTATACTTGCCTGTTTAAATATCAGCCAATATATCTGAAATAGAAATATTTCAAGACACAAGAAATTGACGTCTGTATTTATTTTCAGTATATTTATAAATCTGTACATAACAACATAACAACATCAACAACTGTTGTAATTATCATAGCAACATTCAGCCTACTTATTTATACATATAAAATTATATCAAGATAATTTATTTTCATATGGAAAAAGTAGATCCGAAAAATGATTATAGCCGCATATTTTATTATCAAGTTGCCATCTTTTGGTATTGTTGCCTGTAAATGTATTTTTCATAATTTTGTGTTTATCATCTATGTAGTATATATCACTGAAACTTCGAATACTGCTGATTTAGACTTATGAACCTCTTAGGTATTGGTGATAAGAAAATAGTAGTAGTAGGCGACTTCAATATTAACAATGTACTACGAAACCATATGATAAACTTCGACGCTTTTACTGATTTACATCAATCCAATACTATAATGAATTGTAAAGATCGTTTACTAGACCTACGCCTTTCCAATATTCCCTGTGAAGTAACACGTAATGATTTAATTTATTTAACCGGTGACACAACTCCTCGCGAACAATAATATTTCTTGGTAACTTTTTTTTGTAAACCTTATAGATATTGTGTTAAAGAATTAAAAACTATTCACCGAATTTTTTGACCAAATAAAAAACCTTCCTCACCTAGGGTGACCATCCATTTTGGTTTGGTCCCGGATTTCATATATTGTCCCGGCAGGGTTTTGTAATGTCCCGGTTTCAACTAAATTATTAATTTTCGTTTTTATTTATATCTACACAATGTTTTACCAAAGAAATATGTTTTCTAATGTTTGGTGACTGTAAAATGTGAATATGCAATATTAAAATCATATTTGGAAAATATAAGAAAATTTAAAAATCATAAAATGACTTGAAAATAAATGAAAAAAAGTATTTGTACATTTTCAAAACAATGAAACCCCTCTAAAACAGTTCCATTTACTTATTCAGGTTGCTTTGTTTGCCGAAGACGACTACATTAATAGAGCGATATCTTCACACAAGTAAAAATACTGTAATT
Source organism: Harpalus rubripes (assembly GCA_963082715.1). Lineage (NCBI taxonomy): Eukaryota > Metazoa > Arthropoda > Insecta > Coleoptera > Carabidae > Harpalus > Harpalus rubripes. Next base: position 50,900,874 of record OY720448.1, read on the forward strand.
TTCTGAAAAAAGTAGATTGAACGTTACCACCATTGCTAAATTAATAATAATTATATGAACGATGAAAATTAAACTTTTTGTATTACTGCATTTGGTAACTGATAATATTTCTACATTTCCTGTTTTTCCTTTTCTTTGAGGAACGTCCCGGTTTAATCCTTAAAAAATATGGAAACCCTATCCTTACCTAAAGTTGGCGGAAGGTAAAAACACCTGTATTGTAAAATGAAATGAGTAGCATAACATTTACTTACGATTTCGTGTTATAACATCAGCGGCGTCCCTGTTTTTGAAATGTTTTTTTAATCTCCTTTTCATCGCACACCTATGTTGTCATATGTTGGGCCGTACAACTATACTTAATAAAGGTTGTCGTGGTAGTATAATAAGTATAATAAATGCATGCTACACAGGTAAAATCTAAATAATATTAGTATAAAACGACACATAGAAAATTTGTTAGTATTGTGCTACATAGTATCAGAAAATCTACTTAATAACTGTTCACAAGAATAATTAGTGTAGGAACAATAACTTCAATTCAGAGAGCATGCACAAGCCTTGCTCTTATTTTGCAACGAATATAGAAAATACGATTGAAGTAAATACAACTCCCTCCGGAATATTGGAACACAGCAAAACAATACATCTACTTTGAAATAGACACCAAATGAGAATGCAATGTCGTTCGCTGTTGTGAAATTAAACACAGAAAACTAATGTGAGACGAGAGACTGAATTTATAAATAATAAACCCCCGGTGTAGTTTATAATAGGGACTTTATTAATTCATATATAAATGTAGGGGTATACACAAATATGTGCACTGGTCTGAGTATAAGTGGAGGCCAGTATACTGATTTAGAATAAAATGCATTGTTTTCGTTGCACTGCACGTCGTGTAGGTAGCAAATTAAAATAAAGAATACACTTTTATATGTAGCAACTTTATTACTGAATCAAAATCCGGCACTATAAGTTTGCACTAATGTCAAAACAATACAATAATTATTATTTATGTGACATACTAGTACATACTTACCGCAGCAATTAATAAATGCACGACGAAAAATCATTGTAAACAACAGATTTTAATAGGTACATATGTGATTTCCTTACCTGTGAAATATGTTACTAAGCCCGGAATACGTCTGACAACGTTGCCATGCGTTCGCGGTGTCGAAGGTTTATTTGCATGCATTCATCAAGTGTAGACGATCGTTTGCAACGAATTAATTACTCCGCGAATGGGTGCAGCGCAAACGAACGTTTTCCATCGGCTCCCGGTAAAAATAAAAAGATGTTTGCCACGAATGTCTGGAAAGGTTGCTATGTGGACGTGTTGAAAATCATTTGCAGTGTTTCACTACCAATTGATGAGAAAGGTAGATACTGGAAATGCTAGCACATGTAAAAATTGTGTCATTCGTTCAGATGTGGCATACTACCCAGAAATGTTGCCGAGAATATCTGCGCACGAACAGCAATGATAGTAATGCAAACGAATGCAAACGAATAGAAACGTTTGTCAGATGTATTCCCAGCTTAGAAAAATATAGCCTGTGGCTTAGCGAATGACAAACGAGGCGGCTAGGCAGCTCGGCGCGTTTTATGGGAGCATATCAGAATCCATACTTCTCACAGCTCATACTCTGCACAAATCATACTTCTCACAAGCCATACTCATCTCGGGTCCTCTCGCCAAAGTTCGATATACACTGGGAAAAAATACATATGCAGTAGAAAGATAGGTTCAACATTACGGGAATAGATGTCTCTCCCTTTTCTTAAAAGAAATTTTATTGGAATTGAATGAAGATGTAATATGGTATTCAACAATTAATAAAATGGTAAGGTAGGCAAATATAGTGTAGTACTTATACAAAAGTAATAAATAAATACATACAAAAAACATATCTTCCACCGATAATATTCTAACACAGAAAATAGTATACGATTATGTAGCAATAGAAGCAGGCAGTCTATTAGTAAGAATACTGTAGAACTGGAACAAAACTATACGAAATTTCCGTTTCTTATATTCTTATCGATGTGATGACCTTGAGATTCTGCTTGCAGTAAATCAATTGTAGATGCTTACAGACAATGTTACAGATTTTGTACTCGTATTTCAGTATAGTAGGTCACCAATTTTACAAAACACAATATTTTATAGTTTATTTCTCCAATGAGCTAAAATCAGAACATCAGAATCTTGTAGCTGTGCACTGCATAAGTATATAAATAAATTAACGTACTGTTCTTAGAAAAATTTCGCTGTTGAAAATTAAATACTACCACGACAACATCCATCAGCTGATTACTTAACCAGATGATATTCCAATATTTGTGAATATGGCACGTGATCTTCTAATTTTTGTAATATGTCACAAATTTAACTATTATTGTGATTATTATTAGTATTATTCTTAAAATATTGTTAAAATCTCAATAAAACTAATGGAAACATATCACATCATATCCGTATCATGATATTATTAATTTTATATTTAAGGTTGAAGATCTGTCACCTTGCATAAAATTTTAGTTGAGTAATGCGGATGTCAAATATTTTTTCGATAGAAAACGAAGCGTGTTCGGCTGTCGTCGTAGTATAACTTATGAGAAGTATGAGTTACAAGAAGTATGGGGCGTGATATGTACTCCGTTTTATGTACAACCGCGTCGTCGGCCCCCAGCAATAGACATGCCTCAGACCACCATATCGACACCTCTTTGTACGAGTTACAAATATTACTAGGTCTGTTTTCCCTCAGAATTAAGCACCGTTCTAGCGAAATCGGCCTACAAAGCAAAAAGTACGAAGTAATCCTTTCAAGAAAAAAATCGCCATACAGGTCCAATAATTTTTGAACCACAGCGACTTTACTAATAGCACTAAGTTTAATTATTATTTTAGAAGCAATAGAATATTTTTATGCCAGTATATTACATTTTGTATGCTCTCTTACTCTGTGGAATTTAATAATAAAAAATGTAACTGTTCTATATTAAAAACTTGTGCACGTGCAAACAATAATATTAATTGCAAAAATAATTAAAAATCCATAATAATGTATAAATAATAATAAAAAAAGTAGAAACCTTCATTAAAATGCAAATTATTGCATTCGCAAAAATTTTGTTTGTAACTTTCAATTCTGGTGGTGTACTACCTTTAAATTTATTGCACGATAGATCTCAAGTAGCTTTTAGTTTCAAAAAACTTTTGCACTTGAACTGTCAGAAACTGAAACCATAAAGTTAACATTGTGCTAAGCCACCTCAACTTCCAATCTACAACAATAAAACAGCAAAGTGCTATTGACGAATTGCACAACACAGTAGAATACTTAAACAATTCATATTCGTTTCCAAAATTCATCCTTTCATCTGAAAATACTAAAAAAATTATACCACCTAATTGCAACTTCATAAGTCTAAAGGCTTGAAATAAAATGAAATATTTCCAGAGAGAGTTATGATAGTCTTACTTTCTGATGACTGTATAATTCTTCTCTTATATCTTTCCAAATTCAATGAGAATATTTAAATTCGGTTTATATTAATCACTTAGCTTTTAAATATGTTATTTTCTTTCGCTTGTCTTCTGATATAATTACGATGCAGTGTCGCGTTATGTCATACCCGTCAGTACATTTGAAAGCTATGTAACCAAAAAAACACCGGACGTAATAATAATAATAATAATAATAATAATAATAATAATAATAATAATAATAATAATAATAATAATAATAACAATAATAATAATAATAATAATAATAATAATAATAATAATAATAATAGTAATAATAATAATAATAATAATAATAATAATAATTTATTCAGGTATAAATACAATACATATCGTTTTATCAAGTCATTACACTAATCAGTACAATTTTCTAGTTCAATTTTGTTGTATAAATATTTCTCCATAACTATATTATAAACGATTATTAAATGTTAGAGCTGAAAATAAGCATAATAAAACACATTTATCTCCCAAACCAGTATATACAGTATTAATACAAAAAAAAAAGCAAATCTAGATGACCGTCGCCTGGCCGAACCCGGTCACGCGGAATCCTTCTCCACGCTGTGATTATTTCTGCAAAAAAATTAACACATGAGAAATACTCAGTGAGGAGTTAATCATTTACAAAATACACGCGCATCCACCACAAAGGAATGTATTGAGAAATCACACGGGAAATAACACACGTATGCAAGAAAGTCCAATAGAACAGGGAAAATGGAATGCGTCACCTTATGCGAAACGCATACCTTCTACTCAATAGCAGTGTGGCCCCGGACTTACGCGTACATATACTCAACTGTACCTGCCATTACCACTGTGGCCCCGGACTTACGCGTACATATACTCAACTGTGCCTGCCATTACCACCACTGAGCGGTGTGGTTTATACCGGAACCGAGATATGGTTACACAACCAACCTTGCCATTACCACCCCTGGGAATAGGGAGCTACCCTAACCCGAATTCCGCTCAGGTGCTGATCAACCCTAGTGGCTTTACTTCGGCCTTGGGGGCATAGTTACAAAACCAGGATAAAACCATCCCTGCCGTTACCACGCGGTCAATCAGCGAAAACCCACGAGGCTAGCAATCGTGGACACATAGATCGCATTCCTGGTTACCCTTATAGCTCTCTCATCACGCCTGGAGGCTCTACCGGGCACGACCGACCATCAAGAATTAGGATGAAGAACAACGCAGTAAAGTAAGAGAATAATCATACAAATCCGTATCTGCATTACTCTTGCTATCGTGGACTAAAAGTGTGTGTAAGACTCAACTCACAATCATACACATGCTAGATTAGCTCTCTCACCTGAATCACTACACAAATCCATCACTACGATATCGATGTTCTCACACTAAAATCTAGAAATAAACTGAAATAAAATACGTGAATACCAGTATCATTAAATATAGCTCTTATCCAACAGCATCGGTTACGTACCTAAATACCTAATTAGAGACAAAACAATAATATATAGGATAAATCTCTCCAGGTTGTTCTGCATGTTGATAAGGGTTAAAATGAAATAAACCTGTTGTGTGATGATGCAGAATATATTGTTTATTTATTTAGTTTAAGTGGCGATCGATTTCGGACTATAGTCCATCATCAGGCCGACACTAAAAATATATTACATTTGTTAATAACATTATTTACATATACAGTGTGCGTTTAAAGTGTGGAATATCAAAAAAAAAAGCCGAACTCAGCCGATTTTTATAAAAACGCTGAAACACGTCGATTTTAATTTTTAAAAATACACATTAATATGTACGATTCATCTTCCGACTTTCATTTGTTTTTCAGTTATGACGTCTTCACAAAAAAATTTAAATGACAACATAGATTTTTAGTAGTAAAATCCGATAGTGATTTTTCTTCCCTTTGTGATCATGTAAATAAATCATAACATTGCATAACAAAAATTCTGAGATAAATCGAGTTGAACATTTAATAATAATGAATAATCAAGATACCTACCTCGATAAAAATTTTAAATGTAGCAAACTGTTTCATTCAATTATTCTGTCAATCTTCAAGTCTCTAGACATAAATATTGTAGTTTATTTTGTTGAATTTTAATAATAACAAACCTTTCAAACACCAATTTCTCCGCTGAAGAAAAAGAAATACTTAACACCAGTCACAAATTCGCTTCACAACCATCCAAGGATATTCTTCTCAAAACATCAATCAACGTAGAAGCCCAAATTCAACACCACCCCCAACAACAGGAAATTTTCAGCTGCATGTCCAACTATATCACAGAACAGGTGAGTGCACGTACCAATAGAGAAAATAATATCTTAAAAATTCATAAAATACATCACAAAAACAAAACTATTATACAAAATATTAAAACTATTCAAGAAAAAATTAAGAACAATAATTTAACTATCACAAAAGCAGATAAAAATGCTGGTTTAGTTATTCTGAACACACAAGATTACATTGATAAAACCCTTACCTTCTTCAATAACAATAACATTACAGAAAATAATAAAAACCCACTTCCCAAATACATAATTACATTTAATAAAACTTTAAAGCAATCAATAGAAACTTTAGCTAAATTTTCAATACACTCCAGAAACTTAATGAACCCAAACCCAAAAACCCCCACACTTTACAGCCTCATAAAACTTCACAAACCCGACAAATCAATCAGGCCCATTACTAGCTCAATTTCCTCCCCAGCTCACAAACTTGTCAAATTTCTTAATCAATTACTAACACATTTTTCAAATTATATTTCACCCTTTTCCATTAAAAATTCTATGGAATTAATAACAAAAATTAATAATTCTTCTTTAAACGACAACAATTTTACTATTATACCATTCGACATCGTTAATTTATACACTAATGTTCCTACTACAGAAACAATTGATAATCTTTTAGAACTTCTTAAAAACGACACAGAATTCATAACGGCTTTCGATTTAAATTCCACAGACATAAACAATATCATTAATTTATTCAAAATTACACTACTACAAAACTTTTTTCAATTTAACAACAAAACTTATACTTTAAACAACGGTCTACCAATGGGAAGCCCCATTAGCGGCATTTTAGCTAACATTTTTATCGTTGATTTAGAACAAAAAATAATGAATTCACAATTCTCGAACAAAATCATATTAAGGGTGAGATATGTTGATGATGTGCTTTGTCTTTGGAGCGGCTCCGATGTTGAGCTAGAAAACTTTCATATATTTATTAATGACCTATCACAAATTAAATTTACAATAGAAAAAGAACAAAATAATTCTATTAACTATCTAGATCTCACACTAACTAAAACTAATAACAAAATTCAATACAACATATATCGTAAACCCACAGCAACTGATTCTATCATACCATACAATTCATACCATAATCCAACTGTAAAACAATCAGCTTTCCGTTACTATTTCAATAGATTACATTCCATACCACTTTCAACAGAAAATTATAATACAGAACTCACAACGATATTTGAAATAGGTTATAACAACAATTACCCAACAGAATATATAAATAAAATTCTTCATAATATAAATAATAATAAAACTATACAAAGCAAAAGCACATTACATTTCAATCCCATACAGCAAATACTTCAATAAATTAAAAAAACTTTTTAACAATTTCAATTTATCCATAACATCCAAATCTGACAGTACCATAGCCACATACCTATTAAACAATAAACCAAAATCTCCACATATAGAAAAATCGGGAATATATAAAATAAGCTGTAATAACTGCAATAAAATTTACATTGGATTAACAACAAGTAACTTAAAAACAAGATTTAATGAACATTTAAAAAAACCTTCTTCAGCTGTATGGGTCCATATAGACGAAACACATCATCAAATAGACATCACCAATAATCTTAAACTTTTACATCAAGAAACATCCGATAAAAAATTGGAAATTCTAGAAAAATATGAAATATTAAAACACAAAATGTCCAATGATATCATTCTGTTAATATTGAAAAATACAATCTTTCCTAAACAGCATATATTTAAATCTATGTTGACATTCCAACACAACGCTTCTTCTTCATCTTTACAATATCCTACCACTTCCCCCAAAATATCCACTTCCTCGTCCATTTTCAATCACTGTGGTTTCCTTCTTGGGAATTAACATACTTTATCTTTACAATTCTTCGTTTATCAATGTAATCTTTATATTTTCATTAATTTTTTCGACATCAATATAAGATATCTTTAACATTTAAAGTTTTTCTACGATATATATTTTTACTATTTTGACGGTAAGTTTATTTACTTATTATTTTCTCTATTGACATGTGCACTTAACCTCTTATCATAAACAAACGTAGTTAAAATACTTGCCATTTATTTCAATTTTATAAAAAAAATTACCTTAATATTTACTACAATTTAAATCTAGTAAAGTGGTTAAATATTTATTTATAGACTATAATATTTATAAAAAGTTTCATTAGCTCTAACTTTAGTATTTATAAAAAAAAATTACATTTTTTAAGTAGTACGTCATATTATATAGTTTGTATAACTTGTAACACTTTTATAAATTATATCCATATTTCAATATAACCAGTACAATATATATGTAAAAAAATGTTATTAACAAATATAATATATTTTTAGCGTCGGCCTGATGATGAACTATAGTCCGAAATCGATCGCCACTTAAATAAAATAAATAAACAACACATTCTGCATCATCACACAACAGGTGTATTTCATTTTAACCCTTAAAAACACAATAAATTTAATAAAAATAATCTTACGCAAAATAATTACTGTGACAACTATAATAAGCTTTTTCCAGCAAAATCTCAGTTACTACACTTTTAAACTTATTGTATGGTAAATTATGGGTTTCTAAAGGCAGAGTATTATAGAATTTTGCTGATAAATATTCAGGACCGCTCTTTGATTTCATCAAACGTTTCTTTCGTATCAAGAAATTAAGTTTGTTACGAGTATTATAATTGTGAGAATCCATGTGAGTCTGAATTCTGTGCTGATTACGTTTTACAATAAATTTTGAAGTATAAAACATGAAGGCAAAGTTAATATTTTATGTTTTTTAAATAAAGGTCTACAATGTTCCTTATTACTAGAACCATTCATTATTGTGCTGACTTTTTTCTGAAGGAGAAATACTCTGAATGCTATAGAAACATGACCCTAGATGAGTATGCCATATGTCATTACCGAGTGAAACAAACCAAAATAAGTCATGCGTACTGTAAGTATGTCTGTTGAAAATGTTAAATTTTGTATTAAATATATAATACTACTTAATTTATTACACAAATTTATAATATGGCTATTCATTTGTAATTTGGGATCAAAAATCAGACCCAATGCTTTTACTGTGTTAGTACATTCAGTAAACACCTCATTACAGCTCATTTAGTTACTCACTCCGTTATTTGTACTCATGGTATACGGATGTTCAACAAGTGGTTATGTGTTGTGTTTTTAAATAAAGTGTAGTGATAATGATATTGTGAAAACGAAGACACTCTTCAGCTTCAAGCTGCCGCTACGCTGCGTTGGAGAAGGAATTAAATAAATTTAAAAGAAAACTTATTTTGAAGTTCTAGTAAGAACTAGATACTTTATTATGGCAAGGATCTGATAGTCATGTGACTTACCCTCATAGATCCGATGAAAGCGTGTTCATCCTTTTTTCTGCCCTGTAACATTTGGATCTAGAAATCAGAGGACTTACCCCCTTAGATCTGATGGACATGTATTCATTATGGCGTATAATTACACTAATCTGAACCAGATAGTCAAGTGACTTACCGCTGCGTTCCTGATAAACATATTTATAAAAATTTTAGTAATTAAGGTAAGTACTTTATAGTACCCTTCCGTACTCCAGGTTTAGTGTTGGCTTATTCCTATTGGTAACAATACGTTCAGTGTTACATCTGTTATGTAAACATCAAACCTTCCTTAATTCAGGTAGTTTATCACGTGACTTACTAACCTTATATTTTACTTATATAGTTCAACACAAGGAGATGTTACATGCTCGTCCGGTGTGCGGTAACGAGAATTTACCCAGGTACATGGTTCCGAACACAAGTCTTTTCCTCTGTATCTAAAGTCTTAAGCAAAGATTTACTTCTTTCTTGGGGAAAAATCCTACCGATTAACAAAGGCCAAAACGCAAACATACAAGATGAATTTGGTGTAAGAATTAACAAAGATTTAAAGGAAGAAATGGCTTACAAGTACTCATTGGTAGCCATTTATTAAGCCTTGCATACCGGAAACAGTGGTCAAACAAGACAGTTTTCTTACAGGAATAGATTACTCACAGACTTTTTAGCTTTGGTTATCTTAATGAGTAACATGCTAACAATCGATCTATCTCTAACTGGTGTAGCAGATTCCTTGCCAAAATTGGCAGACGCTTCTCAGTTTATGGATAATGTCGCAATTGTACATAACGCAATCTCGCTCTACAGAAAATACATTTTCTTACCTCACCAAAATACAGAGTACAGTAAAGTGGTGAAAGACCACAAGTATGGACGATTATTTCTTCAACAAAAATCTTTATGAAAACGTAAAAACGAACACTTCTTGATGCAAAACCGTGTAAATTAACAGCGGTATCGGAAATACATCAGGCTAAAAGAGAGGAAGGAGGCGTTAAACATAAGGCAATAAAAGGATAAGAGATACATGAGAAACTATGCTGGTTTCCTACCTAATTACTGGTGTAATTGGCAGGCTCTTACGCAAGACAAAGTTGTCTTAGTCTGGGTAAACGGATTCACTATATCTTTCAAAAATATTCCTTTTAAAATTCTATACCAAAAACATTTATTGGAAGCAATCAACTTAAAACATGAATAGACTGTTTCTGACTTACTCTTTATAGGTACTATATCTGAGTGCTAGGTACTCCAAATGAGTTTTTATGAAGTTATTTTTTAACAAAAAAAAAACCTGATGGAAAATTTAGTTTCATTTAAAATTTAGTAGAACTAGATATGTTCATATTACATTCTTGTTTAGAACTAGAGGTTTCTAAAATAATATAAACTATAGCTGATAACTGTTACCTAGCAAAATATAATTTCCAAACAGGCTTGTTTTTACTATTAATAGAAAGCAAATTTACAAAATACCTTAGATTTAGTTTCAAATATCAGAGATATGAAATCAACTGTTTGCCATTTAGGTAAAAACATATATCATACATATTAATATGAGAAAAAAAAACTAGAATTTAGTATCAATGTGTATCTACAGTAAAATTCCTTGAATCACTGTAATTCTTTTTTAACAGAGAAATATTGTCTTCAATCTAGCGCAATAACTAAAATTTCTGGGATATGGAAAAAGGAAAATTTCTCTTGGCTCCACATAACCATCAGGAAAACTTAACAGAAAAATGACAATTTCGAACTACCGCAAAAATCATCATAATTGAAGATGCAGTCATTTTTCACTTACTATGTGTCACATAAAACAAAAGTTTTAAATTAGAATTTTTTTTTCTAGTGCCTCAACGTCTGGCTGGGGAGCTCCCAGTCATGAATTTAATTTAGCACGCGGGTAATGCACCACGCAGGAACGAAATTATTGCATAAATTGTCTGTATTTTTTAGCAGCTTCTTATCACATGGCAACAACCAGTGTTTTTAATCCATAAACTTAATAATTGTCGTATTTTTTCAGTTTAAAACAAATAAACAGTGACGTATTATACATCGTTGGAAGGCAAAAAAAACTTTTTGGTATGGCGACAATATAAAAATTAAAACTTTCACATCATAACTCCACAATTTACAGTATAAAAAAAGAAAGAATCTGAATTTCACCAGTCGAAAAAATACAAAATGTTTTCTAAATATTATGCAAACCGAAAATCCAGTATTATTTAACACTTAGAAGTATTTGTAAAATAAAAAACAGAAAAATATACATTTTCGCCTATATTTAGTGATCCTTGTATTTTTCGCAAAAAACGAAACACAATTAACAAGGTGTTCTAAAGGGGCAACTTTTATCTAATTTAACCGGCTTCGTATCTCTTATTTTCCTCGAGTTTCGCATGTTGAAATAATTATCATGGATACCTTGTATAGGTACAAAATTCGAGAAACTACAAATTGACCTACATGCCAGAATAAGTAACACAAAATGTAAAAATTACGCACTCCAGACTCCTTCTCAGCAGATGCCTCTACAATTGATTACGTGTATTACTTTTACGTTTTTTTCCGCTTTTTTCAATAATTAGTTAGAAATAATAATATTTTAAAAAGCAATCGGTATTTTAATAGTTGATATCCATTATTCCAATGATTGCTTACAGAAAATCAAAATTTTATTGAATCAAAAAATTCCTTACTCTTATCACGTTCAGAGACACACATTCGTTGTCTAAGGATCTTGTTCTAATAGCAGGGATATTATCCAGAGAGCGTTTAAAAATAAAAACGTTCCTCAAGCTGTTCTGTCGTTAATACTGTCCTCGTTGTCCGAAGAAACATTAAGGATGCTGTCACAAAAGAAAAAAACAAGATATATTGTTGCTGAAAATTTTAGAACCATACTCATATTGCTTAAAATATAATATAAATTTTATAACCAACTCCGTCCATGTAGAGAGTTCTTACTAGACAGGAATTTCTTATCGAGCAGCTCTCAATCTAATACTATAGGTAAATTGCGAAGATGAATTTGTCATTAAAAGACAAATTTAGAGCCGCAAATTTACATTACAAGATCAGCCAATCGAAAATATGAAGTTACATAGAATCGAGTACGAATTCTAAAATATATCGGAAACATATTTTCCCTTACAAGTGCCACTATCAAACTAGTTACCTTAATAGCTCTTAGCAGTGCACATAAGATTCGGACTCTATCATCAATAAATGTAAACCTTACTACAAGAATACAAGATAAAATAGAAAATAGTGAACGAATAAAGACATCAGGTCCTACTAAACAACAATCTTTACTTGTTTTTTATTTTTCGCGAAAAAACAGAATAATTCTCTACTTTCGTATCACATCTGAATATCGTTCATATAACCAAAGATATTTAATTCTCAAACTATTAGTAGATGGATAAAGCTAGTATTAAAAATGAGCGGTATAGTTACTAATATTTTTCCAGGCTACAGTATAACACACGCTTCCACCTCTGTAGCAAATAGAACAGGTGTTAATATAGACTTGACATGTTAAACAGCGAATTCTCAATATTCCATCAACTTTTATAATAAACATGTAATTACCTAATAGTCAAATTATGCAAATAAGTATAGAGAATTAATTAAAAATTTTGGGATTTATAAGGGTCTATTGTTATGTATAAGCTATTGCAAACCGGGTTGGTGGTTGTATAGGCTATGTATATCATAATGTACAAAAACTATTTCAAATACGATAAGATTCAACACTATTTCGAACCTATCACTTTAAACATATACATAGTAATTATATCGGAGGACAAGCGAAGGATAATTGTAAGATTAACCGACTTACCTGAAGGAAGGTTGATCGTAATTTTCTCAGCTTTTCCTCCGATATAATTACGAAACCCCCACCTCACCCGAAGAACCCAAGTGCGAAATGCGTATCACAAATAACGAAATGAGTAACTAAATGAGTTGTATTGAAGTGTTACGTCGGGTGTTTTTTTGATTACATATCTTTCAAATGTACCGGCGGGTATGACATAAAGCGACACTACATAGTAATTATATCGGAGGACAAGCTCAGAAAATTACGATCAACCTTCTTTACAGGTAAATCGATTAATCTTACAATTTTTCAACAAGAACTAATTTCATTAAAAATTGTTTAATAATATTTATATCATAATAAATAATAGAAGAATGATATATAGTTTATAGTTCGAAAAATAGAACTAAATTTTTAAGAGTATGTGAGCGTCATGCAATTTTCGTCATCGCAAAAATTTCGAAATTTTACTATTGCAAGAATTGCATAGTGGAGATTGAGAAAAACAGATGCAGTTATATTTATACAATAAAATTTTTAATATATAGATATTTATACAAGTGAGCTAGGATATTGATAAAAAGAAAGTTTAAATCACGAGCCTCTATGGCGTGTGGGTAAAATTCTTTGAGTAAATAAACATTATTAACTCACGTGGTTTATAAAATATTTTTCCAATAACCGTGCGTGAAAAGTACTTTTCACGCACTCATTACAGTGTGTAAAGTGTCACTTTTCAATCACTAGTGCGTGAAAAGTACTTTTCACGCACTAGTGCTTGAAAAGTAAATAAGCGTTGCTAGGCACCATTAAAATTCGGTTAATTTACCTGTCAAGTATATAATTAGGTAGTAAATAATAATAAAAGTAATAAAATTTATTAAGAAATATGAATATTCACTGTAAATGAAACAAATCTTATATTTTTTTAACAGATTGAGTACTGATCTAATTTTTAAGAACATTAATATTTTTTTACATGTATTCTAACCTAATCTAATTTTAATATTAATATTAAATGTACAATTTGTATATTATAAAAGACTAATCATCGTCTGTCTGAGATTCTTCCAAGTGTATAAGTTAAATTTTGTACTGTGTTATGAGAAAGAGTACTAACAGTATTTAAAGCTGCTGGATGCCTGTACACTCAGTATTATGGGAAACATCAATACCATTTTGGTTGTAGGAAAAATGTTGTATGCAACACGTGTGTAAAATAGTATTTTTTGTCTCGTGCTACAATTTCGCACTCGACCAAAAAAGTACTACTTTACACACTTGTTACATAAATAACTATTATTCAATTTTGACGATATAATAATAATAATAGTAATAATAATAATAATAATAATAATAATAATAATAATAATAATAATAAAAACCATTATATTTAATTTTGACAAAATAAAAAACTAATCAATTAGTAGGTTGTGCATGACAATCGTTGTTGATAGACGTCAAGTCGTTTATTTATAAATTATAAGCAAGCTTTATTTTATGTCGTAAAAAATAATGAAAATGGTTTATCTATCGGATAAAGACTGTGGTGAGTGTTATTATGGTGCCTGATGTAATTTTAAATGCATTATTTGTTGCGGAGTGAGTTAAAATTCTGTGAAAGTGATTTAAAATATTTTTAAATCGCTAGCAAATAAACTGTTACTTGTATTTGTTGCTGTAATATTAATAATGACAGTTTAAAACGTCAAAATTTAATAAAAATATAAAAACGGCAGACATCACATTAAATTTTAAAACAAAGCTTAATTGCAAAATTCCGCCAAGGTAATGACGAAGATTATAATAAGTATTGAATAAAAGAAGAGCGTAGCGTAAGTGCATGTTATGAGGGAGAGAAGATAAAACCCTAGATCTAGAACATTTAAATCTATTTTGCAGGGAGCTTGAAAGAAAAAAGAACAGATAAGACACTTGTAGATGAAAACAGAACAGCCATAACATGGTTTAAGGAGATCGAAAAAAAGGAAGAAATTTTATACTAGAATCTTGAATTTCAGAAAGGTGAGTACTAATTTTTTTAGTGATTTTGATTTTTATATATTTTCGTATAATTTCGAACACGCCCGATCATAAGAGTATTTTTTCAATTCATTAGAAAATAAACTATTATTTATTGTTATTGCTATGGCTATGGAGTTAATGACAATTTAAGATGTTAAAATTTGCGATTATTAATTTGTAACACTTGAATAAAATATTGTTTAAATCAAGTAAGAATGTTTATTCACTTGAAGATATTAACCGGCTCACCTGTACCTGTTGGATAAACATTCTTCTCTTGAATAAAGATTATCTTATCTCACTTGGTGTATAAATATCTATTATTTTGTTTTAAATGTAAAAATGAAAGTACTTAGATTTATAAGTAAATGAAGCAAGAAATATGCATAACTATACAGGATATCTGGATTTCATTTTCAAGTAGTAAAAGTTTCCCCGTGCGACAATGTGACCTGTACCAACCGGCTGCTACAGTCCTACGTGCTGCAAATATGATGTGGGTACTCCAATCGCCTTATATTTGGGGGTACAAGTGCCCCTATGAGATGCTGGAAAGAAATGTGTTTAAAAAATTGTGTTTTAAATGTGCAACGTTTA
This sequence comes from Harpalus rubripes, assembly GCA_963082715.1. Taxonomy (NCBI): domain Eukaryota; kingdom Metazoa; phylum Arthropoda; class Insecta; order Coleoptera; family Carabidae; genus Harpalus; species Harpalus rubripes. The sequence goes on from OY720448.1 coordinate 50,916,550, forward strand.
AGTATTATAAATAGCGTTTAAATAAGTCAAATTGCACTGAATTAACAAATATGACGTTTAAATATGAAATCCAAAAGACCTAAAATTGGAAGCACCGCTATTAGACAAAATTCAAAATTTTTGATATAAAAAATTACCGCTACACATACACAAATTGTTGGGTGCTACACAAATATACCATAGGAACCAGAAACAGTGTCATAATTTATATGCATAGGAGTAACTTACATTTTACCACAGTCGACAAAAGCTACGATCGATCCATCCAAGTACCGGCTAATTACGTGCTTTTCACCTTGTACAAAATAGTGACTTCAGTTATAACGGATAAAATATACAAGCACATGGAAACACACAAGTTATTATCTGAAGAACAAAAATGTTGCAGTAAAGGATTCAAAGGATGTAAACAGCAACTGGTAATTGACTCGGTCATCTCCGACCACGCAAAAAATGGAGAGTTCATTGCATGTCACATGCATAAATTATCACAGCTGATTAAGAGAAGTTCTTGAGCTGTATAAAATAGAAGAACATATTAAAAAATTCTTAATCCATGCTATTTGTGAATGGTATACAACCCTTATATTAAACGGCGCAACTACCAAAGAGAATGGCATAATTAACATAAACAGAGGAATATTCCAGGAGAGAAAGTCCATTGTGGCTTTGTTTAGCGCTACAGCTTCTAACAGCTGCCCTGAATAAACTGGAACAAAATTAAAAGAGATTTAACGAATACTTAGCTCCAACGTCTAGAAGCAGTCCTGAAAACAGAATTATCTTCAATTAATACTATCACGGCTATAAATCCATTGGACAGACGAGGAAAACACTTAAAAACCATCGAGCAGTAAAAAAAGCCGCGTAGAAAAAAACCAGCTAGTGTGAGCGGTGCTTGCGCCAGCTGTGAACATCTGACCAAGGCAATGTTGCCAATAGTATAAATATACAGTAAAAAAAGCGCAGTTTATTGCAAAACAGTATTAAAAATCTTACATTCAAAACGTATAAGCGTTGAAGCCGATGTCCACTGAGCCCTAGAGCTAGCTAAAATGTAGTAGACTAGTTTCCACGAGACCTGGCTTCAACGCCCGGAAACTTAACCCTCGTACGCCGCTGGTGAGCCTTCGGTGGTAGAAGTAGCGACCGGTGACGTCGAAGCGGTGTTACTCAAAGGAAAGCCCTCCTCAAGGACCGTACTACAGAGGCCGCAGTGGACTGGCGTTTGTCCTTGGCAAGGGTCCAGAGTAAAAGGCTGGCAGGGAAGACCCTGACTCTGCCGGCCGGTGACTTCGACGCTTCATTGTTGGGCTCAAGCTGCTGGAAGGGTTTGCGATCTTCTTCAGCGGGCATAAAGTTTCGAACGGGGGCTCCAGGTCCGTAGGCAAGTAAAAACGTGCAAGGACTGCTTAGACAGCTTACAAAGTACATGAAGGCTGGGTGTTACAGAAATAAAATTAATGCTTAGTGGAAACGAGAAAATTTTGGCGAGAAATATAAACTTGAGTGATAGTCGACTATAGAATGAATGAGGGGTTCCGAAAAGTTAAAATAATCGGGCTAGCAGGCTTTAGTGAAATTATTTATTTTAAGCCAAAGTTTCGGTTAAACATTAGCCTTCCTCAGGGCACTATAATGAAACACACAATAATGTATACAAATGAGGTAAAGAAACAAGAATATAATTTTTTTAGAATACAAATAATGAGCAAATGCTCACAGAAACTGTCTAATTACAGGTTTGTAACAACCACCCATAAGGAATTATTGTGAATAAAATTATCACAGAGTTAATCGTCGTACAAGATAAAATTATAAATAAGTACATGTAAAATAGTTTGAATGGTCAATTGTTAAAAAATTTATATAAACTGATGTTAAAAATATTGCAATCAAAGAATATAAAATAAAATATAAACTCTGTTCTTTACAGAAAAATACAAACAATGATATAAAAAAACAACTCTTTAATAACGGACATGTTAGTAGGGGAATACTGCAGTAGAAAAAGGGAGGAATTTAGGGGCACACGGTTGGAGTGAATAAGTGGAGAACGGTAACTTTAAAGCACCGCAAAAAGACTAAACCCCAAAACTAAACGTGCTCAAATTTTACTGCTAAAGAAAACAACAGTACGGATCCAAATAATAAAACAAAATTCGGCGAACTCATGTCGACAAGCTTCTTTGCTAAAAATCTCATATTTGAACTTTGTGGAACAAAATAATTACTAACTTGAATTTAACTAAAAATAAGACATCAAAAAATATGGTACAAACTCAAATAAATTGAAATCTACAGTATGAAAAGACAATGCAACTCAAACGAAGTAAACTTTGCCCACGCGGCCAATGACATTGACCCAAAATCAAAATACTGATGACCATCGTCTTCTCACTCTCAATCGTGAACAAAATTTAGAAAAATATTTTATAAAATTAGCAGAGAAGCGTTTAGAAACGAAGCGTGCCTCTTGGCTTCCCAGTACCGACCTCTCGAAACATGAACAAGGAATCGTCAAAACGACAAAAGCCTTCTAGTGGAAAAAATTCCACAATGCAAAAAAGAACGAAATATCTCTAAAAATTTACAAATAAACTACATGAAATATAAATAATAGAATAGTAGTGTACTACTGTATCAAACAGAGAATTAAAAGAGCCGTAAATTGACTTTAAACATAATTCAAACAATTTTTATAAAACTACAACAAAAGAACGAAGCGTCGGTAAAAGTCAGAGGTCACAGATATCTCAAAAGACATTGTTGACGCAAAAAAAATTCTAAAATTTTAAAGTAAATTCAGAGATATACCGTGTGACAAAAAAGTTTTGTCACTACATTTATTAAATTCATTAAAGTATATGAATTAACATAGTATGAATATGACACTGTTTTTATAATGAAAGTTTAAAAAACCAAGTCTTAACATACGAGGTACTGTATCGTTAGATAAATAATAACATTATCACTGTTGAGCACAGCTCTCAAAGTATATGACAAAATTCTAGAAAAAGACTACAAAGTAGATCAGAACTAATTCTACATGAAGCACAGAGATGATTTAGAAAAGAGCGAAGCGTATAAGTTTACATCTTTGCTATCAAAAGTATAATCCAAAAGGCTCTAAAAAAATAAAATAAAAGTTTATACACACTCATAGATTTTTAGAATGCATTTCGTATATGTATAGTAAAAAGAAAGACAGTTTTAAATAACGCCAAAGAGCAAGGTATTAATTGAAAATTGATTAGGGCTATCAAAAAATTTTACGAAAGATATCTGAACTAATAGGTTACCAAACAGAATAGAAAATCAATATATTCGCGGACGAAATTATAAAGGAATATTAGAAAAATAAAAGCTATATTTGTCAAAGTACCTACGTAGTTACGGTATCTGAAAATAATCATTCGTACTACTGCCTATTATACGTATATTTAGTTTTGTGTTTTATTTAGATGAAGTATTTATAAGACGGTTGTCAAAGTTATTTTTCAGACCAGATGTTAGAAAAAGACTCAAGGTTAGAGATTTTGTGCAGAGTGGGAGTGCTATGAAAAATTTGTCCGTTACTTGTTGCCCCAGTGAACTCTAATGGTTTTTGTAAGAAATTAGAAACTGTCTCAAGTTTTCTATATGTGATGAGCCGAATTTAAGGTTTTGAGGGTAGCTGGAATCTTCTCTTATACAATATACAAGATGGTTAGTTTTTCATTGTCCAGCTCATATCTGCTGAATTATTAAAGATAAGAAAAAGTTAAATGTTCGTAGTCTAATAAAACCCGATCTATAATTCAGCATAAACAACGTTCTTCCATAGCCTACTAATTTTCTTAAAAATTATTTACTTTGATTTTTTTAAATTGATAACCCTAGACTTTCGCGGAATAAGGTTATATACAAAATTTCTCTTTACAATGGTGTATAACAAGTACGGGTTTACCTTTAAATTATGTTTAATAAAGCAAATAATAAAACTGTTGAAGAATTCAAATATTAATTTTCATAGGCAACATGTTTTATTAATTCAGTTTTTATGTTTTTGTTTTAAAGATTGATTGACACTTGACAGTTTTGTATTTTTCAGATAAATAAAAAAGAATTTGGAATTATAAGTTTGGTCATTTTCTTTACTTCATAAAGATACGTATTTGTATCAGGTTATGGGCTCAGTATGCTATATGAATAAAGGAAGTGAACAGGATTTGTAAATTGGTAGATTTTTATGATTTATTTTTCTAGTTGTTTAAATTGAGAATAGCTGTTTTTTTTTATTGGATTGCGAAATGGCTGATTTAAAGATGTCTTTGTTGTTAAAATGCCATGGACTTGAAGGCATTGCAATTGGAGAAATAGTTCGACCGGATATTCCTGAAGGTGCTGTAGGTAATGCGTTGGAAGCGCAGAAGAAGAAAATTGCTGATTTTAAAAGGAACGATGCACATGCTCAATTATTAATTACAAACGCGTTAGCAGACGATGTATATAACAAGTTGGGTGTGGTGAAATCGTCCAGAGATGTATGGAAACGTTTAATGACGATATATGAACAAAGTTTAGGTCATAGGCTTGACAGGCTAGCAGAGAATTTTTTTACTTCTACAAAGAATTCAAATGTTGGAATTCTAGAGCACATATCTGACACGCAAAGGAACTTTCATGAATTAGGCGATGAAATGAAACGACAGTATAATGTAGTATTACCAGAACAGTTACTGTTGTTACGTATTAGGTCTACATTGCCAGTTGAATACAATAATTTTAGACAAGTATGGGAAGCAAGGGCATTAAAAGACAGAACGATGAATCAGTTGATCGAACGACTACGTATGGTGGAAATACATGATTCTGCAAGGATTCGCCTACTGCCTTTGTATTGAAAGAAATAAATCCTAATACTAAAAGGGTAGATTCACTCCCTATAGTTGTACATATATATATATATATATATATATATATATATATATATATATATATATATATATATATATATATATATATATATATATATTTAAATTCATCACGACGATCGCCCAAATTTAGACAAGGCTACAGCTTAAACGGTGCGACCGATTTTCGTGAAATTTGTACCAAGTTATAGGAAATTAATTCTTTCTGGGCCCATCTAATGGGTGAAATTTCTGTAGGATGCATAGTTTTCGAGTAAAGAATTATAAAAGTTAAAATTGGGAAAAAAATAAAGGTCGCAGTAACGATCACAGTTTTCCTTGAAAATTTAAGACGATAAACGCTGTTATGTCAATGTCAATGATGAAAAATTATCAGTTTTCTTCCTTTTAAATGCAAAAAAAATGTTTTAATTTAATGTAATATTAAAGAAAAGATGTAATGATTTTAAGCCATGTTTATTATTGTTATATATTTTATTTTGTAAATAGAATTTTGGAAAATGTATAAGGAAACACGTCGAAAAGGATCAGAATGGCAGAAATAAAATCATAATCGATCGAAGGGTACATGTACAAAATTAAAATTAAAAAGATAAACATTGTCATCTGTCATATTTGATATGTTAATGACAAATTATGCATGTCGTATCTGCCTGCAAGTGTTTTTTCACTAATCATACATTCATTTTATGTGCTGTCTACATACCACCTGATGTACACGTAAATGAAATAGAAACTTTCACTGATGCTCTTTCACTTTTATTTATAAACGAAAAAATTATTTTGGTAGGTGACTTCAATCTTCCCAATTTTTATAATAATACTGTCACATGTGTAAAATCAGCTTCTTTCCGTAATCTCTGCGAGGTATTAAATCTGAAACAATATAATTCTGTCAGTAATAATTACAACAATATGTTGGACCTAGTCTTTACTAACTTTTTACCTATAAATACGGTGAAATCTGATTTTCTTTTAGTTCTTGAAGATCGATATCACCCAGCCTTAATAATTAACTGCGATCTCGTCAACGCTGAACGACATATAAATTTTCCTACAGCCAATAACTACCGTTATAACTTTAAGAAAGCGGATTTCAATAATTTATATGAATATATATGCAACGTTGACTGGTCTCATAAAAACAATTTTGTTCAAGTAGATGTAGCGCTAAATGAATTCTACCGCATTCTCTATGAAGCCTTAGACAAATTTGTCCCCACTTATAGGTGCTGCACATCTAATTTTCCACCTTCGTTCACTTTCGAGATTAAGAGTAATCTTAAAACAAAAGAGTACTTCAGGAGAAAATGGATAAAAACCAGGCAACTTACTTATTGTGAAGAATTCAAAAGATTGAGAACCTTAATTAAAAATCAAATCAAGGAAGCTTACGATGAGTATATTAGTAAAGTTGAGAACAACATTAAATCTAATCCGAGTGAATTTTGGAAATATGTCAACATGAAACAAGGACGCTCTCGTATTCCAGGTACTGTTATTGCCAATGATGTCGTCTACAATAAACCGAAAGACATAGTTAATGCTTTTGCTACTGTTTTCTCTGATTTTTTTACTGACAGTTCAAATTTTGACGCTAATAATGATACGTTGCATAACAATCTCCCTTCATTTTCCATAGGCTATATTACTGAAAATGATTTAATTTCATTAATATCTAAATTGCAAAATAAAAATAATTGTGTAGATAAAATACCTGATTTTTTTATTAAGGACTGTCGTTTCATCCTTGCTGCTCCTTTATCCGTTATTATTAATTTAGCCACTAAAACGTCTACATTTCCGTTGCTGTGGAAACAAACTCGAATTATTCCAGTCCACAAGAAGGGTGATAAAAATGACGTCCGCAACTATAGGCCTATATCTATTCTTAATAACTTCAGTAAACTTTTTGAGATGATTATCTATAATACCTTACTCACACATACTAGGTCCTTCATTTCCAACGATTAACACGGCTACATGAGAGGACGCTCAACTGTAACCAATCTAGCTTGCTTCTCGCAATTTGTTTCTGAAGTTATAGATCATCGCGGACAAGTGGATGCTGTTTACAGTGATCTCTCCAGAGCATTTGATTCCATCGATCATTGTCTATTACTAGATAAAATAGAGTCTTTTGGAGCTGCTCTGACGTTACTTCTGCTCTTATCTTCGTATCTTTCGAACAGATATTGCTTCGTTTTTTATAATGGATTTCCTTCATCCAAATTCATTGCTACCTCCGGAGTTTCCCAAGGTTCTAACTTGGGTCCGTTGCTATTCATTCTCTTCATCAATGAATTATTATTATCTTTTACTTGTCAAGTTCTGGCTTACGCTGATGACATTAAGCTCTTTCATTCTATTTCATCCTCTTCTGATGCATTGGTACTTCAAGACTATATTGACAAACTTGTAGCTTGGTGTAGGGACAATAAGCTAGTAATTAATACTAACAAGTATTTATTATTACCTACACGCGTAAAAATAACTATGTGGTCCATGATTATACTGTGAATAATTCTATACTTACACGTTCATCCTCCATAAGAGATTTAGGCGTTCTATTTACATCTAATTTCAACTTTACTGAGCATATAATCAATATTTGTTCCTCTGCCAGTAGAACACTGGGAGTTATAATCCGTATTTGCAAACCATTTCATGACATACTTGCTTTAAAATCTTTGTATTTTGCATTTGTAGTGAGTAAATTGGAAAACGCCAGCCTAATCTGGTATCCTTATTATGCCAGCCAAGCTCTACATATTGATCGTGTCCAGCGCAGGTTTCTAAAATATGCGTCCTTTAAATTAGATAATATTTACCCCGGAAGAGATATAGATTCACAGTCTCTCTTAAAACGTCATGAAATTCCGTCCCTAGCTTCCAGGCGAATCTTCTCCAGTGCGAGGTACATGTGGATGCTGATTCACAACAAAATTGATGCTCCATTTATCTTAACTAGAGTCCCGTTCCATGTACTAAGGTTATCATCCAGGCAAGACCGGACATTCCATCTCCCTACCGCTCGGACTGACGCGTATCTGCGTTCACCTGTCTACGTCATGTGTCTGAATGCATTAAAAGTCTTCGCTGATGTCTTCATGTCCCACGAATCTGCGTACCAATGCGTCCAATAATATCCTGACGTAAATTGTATTGTATGTTTTCTATGTTTGTTGTTCAATTTTTTTTTTCTACTTATTATATTTATTGTATATTAATATATATATATATATATATATATATATATATATATATATATATATATATATATATATATATATATATTTATATTTATATTTATTGTATATTGCCCTGTAATTGGTGATCTGTTGGGTAATTAAAGATTATTGTTATTATTATTATTATTATTATTATTATATTTATTATTATTAGTATTATTATGTCCTTTTCAATACTAAAAACATTTAAAGAATATGTAAAATTGAAGAAATGAACGTAAGAATTAAACGAAGTAGCTATATGTAAAAAAGGCATTGAAATCGTGGAAGTAAAAGTACAAAAATATGGGTATATCTTTGGAAGATCAAACAATCACCTTATGCTTTGAAGATGATCAAATACTTATTGCACAAGACTACTATGATAGTCTAGAAGTAAACATGCAAAACAGAATATATATGTTTAAATGGAACCCAACAAGATTTGGTGCTAAACACAGGACAAAGAATTAAACACTGCAGTATAAAAAATAAGTAAAAATAAGGAATGAGGGCACCACAAAGGAACTCTGTACACAAAGAAGAAAGGCTGTACCTCAACTAAATTGCATATTTTGGGATCAAACTATTTCAAAAGAAAATAAAAAAGAATTTATAAAACCATTATAAAAAGCATAGTTACCTGCAATACCAAAGTGTGGCCCCTGAAGGAAACGACTGAAGGATTGCTCCTAGCCACGGAAATGGATTATTGGAGGAGGGCAGAAGAAAAGTCAAAAGGAGAAAAGATAAGAAAGAATAATAGATATCATGGACATTAAAATTACTATAACCGACGATATAAAAACAAATCAATTAAGATGGTACGATCACCGGCAAAAAGAAAAGAGGGAGACCTAGAAGAAATTGGTTAGCAGGAGTCCAAGAAGGAATAAGAGAGAGAGGATTAAATGAAGACCTGTGGCAAGACCAGTGGAGAATTGGCATCGGAAGACATCGTAGAACGTTATAAACCGATTGTATATATATATATATATATATATATATATATATATATATATATATATATATATATATAGTTATATGTAATGATTTTAAGACATGTTTATTGTTAATTTATATATTTTATTTTGCAATTAGATTTAACAATGTCAGGCTGAGAAAGACATAATGAACATCACAATCGACAAAGAATACATGTACAATATCTAATAGGTATTTAGAGGAAAGAATAAAAATTAAATCCTACAGGAAAATCATAAAGTTTGGAAAAAGACAATTCAATAATTTTAGATAGTATATTTTAATCTGTTCTTTTTTGCAATTCATTTTCTTACATTACGTTTAATATAATTTCAGATTATACATAATTCGATATCTTTCTTAAAACGGTACAGAATTTAATCTGCATTTTATTTTCTTATATTACGTTAAAATTATCCATATTAAAAAAAATTTATTGCCAATTATTGTATCGTACTAATAAAAAATCTTTTAAATTACATAATCATACAGCATGAGCCAGAAAAGTCATCTTTAATAATTGCGTAGGCTTCCACAGTCTGAGTCATGAGAAATATTCGTTTTCCGGGAATGGACTGTGTCATATTTTGAGTCAGAGCTCAACGTTTCGCCCGCAGTCATATGGGGCATCTTCAGGAGCAAGAGGGGGATAGTACTGTCTTGAACACGGTTACCCGACGTGTCAACCACGGTAGAGGCCGAGTTTAAGCAACAAGGAAGGAGACTCAGTTTACAAGGTTACCCGACGTGTAAACCACGCTAGAGGCCAAATAAACACTTGGTTTATTTGGCCTCTAGCGTGGTTTACACGTCGGGTAACCTTGTAAACTGAGTCTCCCTTCTTGTTGCTTAAACTCGGCCTCTACCGTGGTTGACACGTCGGGTAACCGTGTTCAAGACAGTACTATCCCCCTCTTGCTCCTGAAGATGCCCCATATGACTGCGGGCGAAACGTTGAGCTCTGACTCAAAATATGACACAGTCCATTCCCGGAAAACGAATATTTCTCAGTCATCTTTAATACTTATGATTTTTGCATTCTTCCCTCTTAATAACAATCCAAACTTTATTGATATATTTTCAAATTCGTTGTGTAAGTACAGATCTAATGTAATGTAAGTACTTACTTTTCTGCAGTTTGTTACTAATTGTTTACTCTAGAATAAAAATTTCACATTTTTTAGATTTGTTTGATTTATTTTTATCTTTAAATTTAGTATTGTGTACTCATATACATTACTAATACAGGGTGCCTATTTTAAAAGTTCCCGCCTGAAAATTCATAATTAGGCAATCCATTATACATTTCATAAGTGACTTGGTTTTTAAACAAAAAAATATATTTAACTGCAATTTTTGATGATACTTCCAAAATATTACTGACACGTTTATGCAAAAAACAATAGCCGATCGAGCTGTCGTATTTTTGGCAATTCTCTATGACAGTCCTTGAGAAAACATTTCTTGTTTTTCGTGTAAATTTGTCAGAAATATAGGGTGTTTCATGTAACTATGTAAGGCTACGGAGTTTGAATTCTAGACACCAACATGAGAAAAAAATCCCAATAAACATTGTTCTGCCGGGCTATAACATAGAAGTGTCAACAAATAGACATCTCGGTCGGCTTTGGTTTTTGTGTAAAGATGCTAGAAATATGTCGTGTTTGGTATCAAATGAGAGGTCTGGGTAAGAACTGTTAGACACAATTGTGAAAATTTCTGACAGGTTGATTGGCTTTTGTTTTATGCCTAAAGAATTCGCTTGATAGAAGGGGGAACTTGGGTATCTGACAAGCCTGTTGGCGTCAGCACTTTGGTTTTAAATTGCGCGTAGACAGATTAGATGTACGGATAGTCTATCATAAAACACTATCGGCGGAGCTCTAGGCTAAACTCGGCGAAGCCGAGGTTAGGCTACCAATTATGCTAAAAAGATTAAAAATAAAAAGGATATGAGTAAAATAAAATGTTTTACACATCAAAAATTTGGGCACTATCAGAAAAACTGTTGTACTGCAAAATGGAATAATTCCATAAAAGTTGCGAATGGGAATAATGAAAATGATAAGGAAGGTTCTGCATTCGTCAGTTCTGCTTTGCTGTGTGATTTTAGAAAAATAAATCGTGACTATTGGATAAATGACAGTGGTGCTACAGCACACGACACCAAATAAAGAATATTTTTTCAAAATATCTGGATTTCGAGATACCAAGACATGTGAAAATAGCAGATGGTATATTCTAGAAATTGATGCAAATCTATTTTCACAATCTGTGTCACTGTATAAAGGATATTAATGGCATATAAATACAAAAAGAGCACAGTGCATGAAAAATGGACAAGTATTTTTGACAGGTTATTTTATTGACGGTATAACAATTTTAAATATGAAAGCAAAATTATCAGGTACTTTGAAGAAATTGTACTTAGTTAACACTGTAGATAGTTTACAGTTGTATCACGAAAGACTGGGACACCAAAGTAAACGTCATGTCTTAAAGGCGATGAAACAACGTGGTATCGAAGTAAAGGCTGGAAATGAAGAATTTTGCGAAGGTTGTGTGTTTGAAAAACAGCACAGAAGTTTTGGCACAAGGAAATATCGAGCCACAGCACCAGGTGAGTTAATCAACACAGATGTTTGTGGATCTGTGACAGAAAATCATTGGATGGTGCACACTACTTTGTCTGTTTCAAGGACGACTTTACAAAATTTAGAAGAGTATTCTACTTAGAACAAAAGAGCGAAGTAGTAGATAAATTGAAGCAGTTCTTGGTAGAGGCTGATCAAGTGGGGCACAAAGTGAAATAATTTTTGTCAGATGGAGGTAAAAAATTTAAAAATGCGTCGATTCGAAAAATCTTGGAAAAACGTGGAATTGAAGTGAAATTTTCATTTCCATATACGCCGGAACAAAATGGTGCGGTCGAACGAGAAAATCGAACTTTGGTCGAATGTGCTAGGACAATGTTGCACACGAAAGATTTACCAGTAAAACTGTGAGCCGAAGCAGTGAACACAGCCGCCTACATATTGAATCGTACAGGACCATTAATGGTGAATGATAAAAGCCCATATGAGCTTTGGTATAATAGGTAACCAGCTGAAATAAGTCATTTGCTGATTTTTGGTTTGGAATGCTATGTATATGTTCCAAAACAGAGTAGAAAAAAATGGAACCGGAAAAGTGTTAAAGGAATTTTGGTCGGGTATTGTGGTGACAAGGATGGCTATCGAATTTATGCATCATCTAGAAACAAGGTAATATTAAGTCGGGATGTTCAGTTTGTACTCCAAGAAATTTTTCATTCTAGGATTGTAGCAGAATTGAGTCTTCTGGCACCTAAAAACCCTAATCAAGATGTTGAAATTGGGCAATCAACAGAAGAAACAAATTGCACTCGTGTTGAATCAAGGAATGATAACATCTGTTTACGTAGTCGAAGAATTATTACACATCCGACATATCTTAATGATTATGGAATGGTAACTACAGTAGATAATAAAAATACGATTTCTTACAAGGACGCTGTAATTTCTGAAAATAAAAAACATTGGCAAGCTGCTATGGAAGAAGAAATGAAATCGTTATACAAAAAATATGTCTGGGTACTAGTAGACTTACCAAGAGATACGAAATTAATTGAAAATCTACGGGTTTTTACAGTCAAGACAAAATCTGATGGTACTATTGATAAGTACAAAGCCAGACTTGTTGCAAAAGGGCACGTACAGAAATCAGGAATAGACTACGACGAAACGTTTAGCTCCGTAGCAAGATTTGACACTGTGAGAACAGTCTTAAGTGTTGCTGTAAAAGAGAGTCTTAAACATCGACACTTTAACGTCAAAACAGCATTTTTGTACGACGAACTGGAGGAAGAAGTTTACATGCGACAACCGAATGGTTTCCAGGATGGAACAGATCGAGTATGTAAAGTAAAGCGAAGTTTATACGGGCTAAAACAAGCACCGAGATCATGGAATGTAAGATTTGTACGTTTTTTAAAGAAATTTGGACTAAAAGTTAGCAGTTCCGATCCGTGTTTATTTATACGTGAACGAAATGGACATAAATTACTAGTTGTAATTTATGTGGATGATGGCGTTGTGGCAAGAACTGATGATAAATTGATTGATGATTTTCTTCGAGAACTTAAACAAGAATTCCAAATTACTCTTGGTGCTTTGGATTGTTTTTTAGGTATGCAGATTGAGCGAGAAGCAAAAGGTTAAATTTTCGTACATCAGCATAACTATACAATAAAATGTTTGGAGCGTTTCAGAATGATTAAATCAAACAAAGTTTCTGTGCCTATAATTAAGGAAAAACTATACTTGAAGAGAATGAAGTTCTTACTGAAGCACCTTATCGAGAGGTTGTAGGTAGTTTAATGTACCTAATGACAACTGCAAGACCGGACATTGCGTTTGAAAAAAGTAAAGTTTATGAGAAATTAAACTAACCAACAAAAGCTAATTGAGATTCAGTCAAGAGGATTTTTAAATACCAGCGAGGAACAGTGTATCATGGGCTATTGTATCAAACTGGTTATAAAACTGATGGATTGGAAGCCTACACGGACACAGATTTTGCTGGTGATGCATAAACTAAAAGGTTAACTTCAGGTATGGTATGTGAATATAGTGGAGTAGCAATAAGTTGGCCAAGTCAAAAACAGAGAGCTGTAGTCTTGTCAACGAAAGAAGCCGAATTTATAACTGCAAGCGAGGGAGCAAAGGAAGTAATTTGGCTGTCCAGAATGATAAACGAGATTTCAAAACTAAGAGAAGTACCAATTTTACAAGTAGACAACGCTATTGCAGTCAAGTTAATTAAAAACCCAGAATTTCATAAGCTTTCCAAACATATAGAAATTCGACATTATTTTATACGAGAAAAATATTTGGAAAAAGTTTTGAATGTTCTACACTGCCACGTGTTCGTTTCGAGAAACTTCGTGATCGTTTGGGTTTGTGTTCTAAAAACGCATTTAATAATAACAAGATGAAAATTTAATATTTGGGAAGAAGTGTTGAAGAATTCAAATATTAATTTTCATACTCAACATGTTTTATTAATTCCGATGTTATGTTTTTGTTTTATAGATTGATTGACACAAGACAGTTTTGTATTTTTTAGATAAATAAAAACAATATGGAATTACAAGTTAATATGGTCATTTTCTTTATTTCATAAAGATACGTATTTGTATCGAAAACGATACTAGTCGGCTGTGATATAATATGTTGAGAAGAGAAGAGGCCTTGGTAATACAAAACTATCTCTTTCTTCGAGTCTGTCGTCTTTTTCTAAAGACATGTAGTACTAAAGGGGAGAATATGTGCTGTGTGACGTTAGTTTCATAAGTCCCCATTTCTTGTTCTGTTCAGTTCTCTGAGTTTGTTTTGAGACTGAGCTTGCTATTCCTGTGTGAAATAACCAATTAAATTGTACTGTGGGCTCTCTCATCGTGGTGTGATGTTAAATAACTGTCGCTTTATTATGTAAGTAATTTTATTTGATTTTGTATTATTCTTTGTGAATCGCTATTGAAAATATTGTAGGTCGGGGTAAAATCTTCTTGATAGTGATTTTGTGAATTGGAGATTAGGAACTTTTATAGATTCAGTTGACCGCGTTGTAGTGTTATTTGACTTATACAATTTTATTTGCTTGTGGAGTATTACTTAGTTTTGTTATTGTTGAAAATACGTGTTTGTTTTACCTCATACCCATTTTCAGCGTGTGTCTTAGTGACTTGTATGTATCAATTAGAGCTTGGAAAAATAATTGATTAATCAAAAATTTATCGATATTTTTTTAGGGTGAGTGTATTGTGAAACATTCGTCAGCTGGAGGGCGTTTGTCCACCTTTTTGAAAAAGGAATCTAAATTTAATTGCTTTACTTTCATCGAAATTTTCTTATCACATGTGTTCGTTGTAGCATCCGTTTTTTATAGAGTCTTTCGTTATAGCGTACCTCACTGTATTTTGTTTACCAATATTGCATTCGAGTTTGCATATTATTCCAAAGTAATTTTTTTCTCCCAGATTTCTCCTCTTTAAGTAAGTAATCTAATTCAAAGTTTAACAGCCCCTGTGCGACACGAAATATCATTCTAGTTTAGGATCAGGGTATTAGTGGGAACGATGTTGCTGCTGCTCTGTACAGGAACGAAACAAACGCATATGATTTATTAATGGCACAGGAATACTGATGTGTAAATCTGTTTGTTTCAGACTTATCTCTAAAGAACAATATTAATCATAAATTATCAATTAAGCAATATTCACGGTGGATTGTAATTTCACAGTGAAAGAATAAGCATAAGCTGTACGTTCAAAGGCGTCAGTATATAAATTGACAGTTATTAGTTTGTAGATAACTTTTGCTATATTATATATAGGAAATAATTACAAATTTAATATTCTTCATCAATCACTTCATGTTCATCTACGTATTATCCAACACTGAATACATATAACATCTTTGTGTATATTAGTAAAAGTAATTATTTATACAGGCTGATTTTTTCAAAGTATACATAGATTAACATGGGTAATCAGTTTTTTGCTAACCGTTGACCCCGTTTTAACTTAGGGCAATGGTTGTGGTGTCATTACAAAGATAAAAAAAATTCTCCATCCGAAAATATGAAATACATGAAGATTATCCACTATTTTGGGGCCATAAATTAATTTTAAAAAATTTTCATTTTCTTATTAATAGTAATAGTCATGTTAAATTTGAACAAAAAGATAAACAAATGCTTAACATTTTATCTGTCAATAATAGTGGTCATAAACTCGGTGGATATACTTCATGACAAAAACTGACAAGATTATTGAACATGAGTTCGAAAAAAGTTGGTACATATGTACTAGAACAATATATATATATATATATATATATATATATATATATATATATATATATATATATATATATATATATATATATATATACAGAGTGTAAATGAAATAAGTGCATTAAATTTAACCAGTGATATAACTCATCGAGAGCAACAATGTTTGTTAATAACTTTTTCTCGAAATCGCATATTTTTAGCATTTTTACCACTCCGTAAATTGACAAGTCGTTCCAAATATTTTTGTGATAATTGAATGCAGTAGCAATAGCTATGAAAAATTTTGTTTTAGCAATTGACAGTCCTGTCAATTGTTCCAATTAAATTTTGACATTAGTATTAGTAATAAACTTGTTTATAAGGTAAAATTCTGTCAAAATGCGAGTACACAGACATTGTAGTTACTTACCTATGGTCTATTTATTTTTTTACTCGTATCTGTACTACATTTTACTTGACATCACGGTTGACATAAAGACAGTGTCATGGAGTTCCCAACGCATTTACACGGAGCGTTTCCAAATCATCACCAAATCATTATGTTCTTAATATTCGCACATTTGTTAATCTTGTGCATCTTTATCACATCACAATACGAAGTGTCACATATGACAATTTTAAAAAAAGCAACAGTTATATCCATAACATGTGCAAAAAGTTCTTTGTTTTCAGCACATAGCAGACTTCAATTTTGGGAATGGCTTATAATGTTCATTAATGAGACCGAATTTACTTGGGAAGGTGTATTTATTATGCAAAATACACATCTCGACAGACGAAAATGCTGTAGAAATTTTCATTAAAAAATGTTCGGGCGGGAACAATAAATGGACAACTAATTATTGGTACTGATGTACCTCTTTTAAATGGACAAAAGTTTGTACTTACATTTTTTGAATAACGTATTAAAACTATTATGATTTGTCGACGATAAATAATCATCTAATAACCTAATAACTATGCTTTTGCTCTTCCTCTCGTTACCCCGTCTCTCCTTGTCTTCTTCTATTCACACTATTCACAGGTGATTAGAAACCTGGTTTAATACACAACTTTATAATTTTGTTATGCAAAATTTTAATTTATTTATTTTAAAGATTGTACTATTACGTATTAATTAATAATAATGTTATTTCCCTTG
Organism: Harpalus rubripes; assembly: GCA_963082715.1. Taxonomy (NCBI): domain Eukaryota; kingdom Metazoa; phylum Arthropoda; class Insecta; order Coleoptera; family Carabidae; genus Harpalus; species Harpalus rubripes. The sequence continues at coordinate 50,933,697 of OY720448.1, forward strand.
ATTCGTTTATTAATTACTGTGACTGTAAGTGTAACCGATAACCGACAATATTTGAGCTGTTTGTATCCCAGTTAAAATACAACAGCAGCCATTTGTTCTCCATGGGCGGCTAACGTAATATGCAGCAAATCTTTAAAGAATTTTAACTTAAAATCTAAAAGAGTTAGAAAAAAAGTTATTAAGAAATATTGTTCCCCTCATCGAGTTACATTACGTTTAAATTTAATGCACTTATTTCATTTACACCCTATATATATATATATATATATATATATATATATATATATATATATATATATATATATATATATATATATATATATATATATATATATATATGTCGGAGATTGTAATATCAAAGCATGTCGTAACGATCATTTAATGAATCAAGTATTACATGAATCACTTATAATCTTTTAATTGTATTGTCGTAATCGAAACGTCAAGCATTCTAGGCTATAATGCTTGGATGGAATCAGTGTGTGTAGCGGTGCTCAGGGAGTGAGTGCAGATCCGCCTCGCTGAGATCATCACGTTTATATTATCGCTGTGGTTCTGAAATAGTGTTGGTCGACATAGAGTTTGCCAGTGATACTACCCCGCGACATCAGAAGTGGGATTCACCTGCGATCCACAATATTGTATGTGGGTTTTTGTTCTGTTGGTGAATTATAAAGTAAAGTGTAGGGCCAAGTAGGTTAAGATGGAAAGGCCGTCTAGCAATTTTTGCAGGTTTTCATCCTAGGGCATTGACCAGTAACAAGGATTCCGTCTGTGTCCCACCCGGAGAGTGGTGACGTAATTACAAGAGCTGGTTAAGTAGAACCGTGAGTAATGAGTACTGAATTTATTTTAAGCGGTATTCCAATACTGGTAAGAGATTTTATTACAAAGCTTAAGATATCGGTGTGAGCTATGTTGGTGGCAATTGGGTTGCTGTTGTAATAAAAGCAATTCGGTCAGTTGCTTGTTGAGAAACGAGAGACGAAGTCGAGTTTGTTGTTTATGATATTGTGATGGCCGGTGATCCGGATTACCGATCTCCACATATGTTATTTAAGATATTATTTATTACAGTAGGTGTTCATGGCAGTTGTTATATTTTGATTGATGTTTTATCATTGAGCTTGTATGACGTAATAAAAATTTCATTTTTGGTAGCTTGATTCTACTCCTTTACATCGTCTGCGACGTGACAATATTATTAAACTGAATGTAGGTCAAGTAGTCACAGATCGGGAGTATCAACCAGTTTGCGATTTAGTTAGTTATTTGTGAAATAACAAACGAACTAATACAAATTCCTTAAAGTGTTTCGGTATGTCAAGAAAGATTGTAAAATGTTTTCATTGTATAAGTTTCGCAAACTAACAGACACGTTGAGTAGGTACACAGCAACCTTGAGGCACTTGATATATCGTTACTTACTTTTTATCCAGATATAATCGATGCGGGTGCAGAACCATGGTGTACCGAAATATAAATTATAACATTAAAATTTCACTGGGGATCTCCAGTGAAGATAGTTAATGGTGGAAATATGTTGGAAAACTATGCTAAAGATTAATATTTTATTAACTGCAGATAAAGTTTACTGAACTACAAATTGTTATTAACATTATAAGGTTGAGGGCTTTAAGCGCTGGTGACTTTTGTCACCACGACCAGTAAGATCTGCTGTAGCATGTTTTGACTGAATGTCTGGAAGCCACTTCAAAATTTTGATGAACTGAAATTTGGTATATTATAGAACAATGACTAGTAAAGATACTTGTCATAATTCAAAGTCCCTTTTGTTAAGAGCTGATAACTCTTTAACGTTCATCGTCGAGGGTGTAATGAATATCTCTAGGCTATGAATTATGGCTTTTCAAGTATCCACAGGAAATGCCTAAGACTCACTTATACTACGGTACCCATTTTAGCTTTGATTCACAAGTGAAAGCAGCCTGGTTATCTGACGTTATGTAGATTGCTTCTCCTTTGAGAGCTTGTTTAAGTTTATTGAGCACACAGATTTATTGCTTGAGATATAATGAAACCATTGTGTATGGATTCCTTTATTTGGCAGCACGGACCAAATAAAATCGATCCAGTTTCTGCTGACTCTAGTTTAGAAATATCCGTAAACCAGGACAGAGAGTCTATTTGGAAGAGTGGCCTTACTACTGTCCACCGAAGGCGATTACCAAAAACTCTCTTGTGTAGCTTTTGTTTCAGAAATTATGAGTGGCCTACGAGATCTCCAAGCTTGAAGTGTTTTGTCTTGCACAGTGCAAAGACGTTGGCCCCAGAATCAATTCCACTACTGCACTTGGACAGGTATTCATAGCGCCTGTGGTATGTGATACAAAGAAAAACTATCGTTGCGCTTCCGCAAAGACGCTTGTGCTGTGTTTTGTTACATTTTTGCCGCCATACTAATGATGCATGAGTGATCATTGGTCCAAATACGGTGATGTATGGCCAGTGGTTCGTTTCTGCCTGCAATCTCTAGTTTTTACTAGAAGGACAGCGGCTTGTGTCCGAGGCTGCTACGGGATTTGTTTTGATGATTTTGTTAATGTATAAATTGCATGTGGACTTTTGAGTATTCAGGTTTCAGGTATCTGCGTTGACATTAAGGGTAATGTGATTGAAGTGAGAGACCGATGCATTCGATCAGTTACCGTACGATGATGCTATTTGGGGAAAATATTGTTGACAGTGGCGGGAGAGCTGTAATTATGGACGAAGTCTGTATCAGTCTGTCTCGAAATAATAAGCCAGAATGGGCGAGCATCCTGCCCAAGATCTACGAATGAGGCGATGTGTAGCACTGATAGTGAGAGAATGTATTGGACGTACCGTGTTAGCGTGAATAATATAGCGCTGTGCAGACAGTTCAAATCTGAGTGAACTTTTATCAATTGTTCATGGTATAATTTGTATGAAGTTATTCAAGTTCATGCACGTCCATGTTCCAAAACCCTGAGTCGTTACGGATGAAACTTTCATGAATATTGAAAAATTTAGGTACAAATATGGTAGTGGTTTGAAATAGTCCCTGAGTGTATTCCCAGAACATACTATATGACTTTATTGAATTTCCGGTGAGCATGGTCGTAGCTATAAAACTTGGCGTTTTGGTTTTGATGGGGCTGTGGCCGATCAGGCTCCTCGTGACCGTTTTCGGGGTGGCCATTCCAGTTTTGTCAAATTGTGAATTTGTTGAATGTTTAAATTGTGGCAAGCTAGATCATCCGCAGAGGAGTTGCACAGGATAGCTGGTGCCCGGACTCGAGCCTGCCACGGTTGCGAAGCAGACTGTTTTACCTGAAAAACAATTGAGCAACAGAAATCTGTCAGCCATTGGAAGCAGAGAAGTCTGACAAGACGGGACATGCTTTTCAAATGTTTGTCTTAATGTTTGGGACGCCTAAGTGCAGCGTGATGGACGCTGGAACAAATTGCTTTAAAATATTTTGATCGTATCCAAGGATAAATTTAATTGAAGAAAGTTCATCGGATGATGGATATAAAGGAAGATAAAAAAAATTGTTTCTACATCTCCTCTTGCAAACGTTTCGGTATATTATTTTACCTTCATCAAGTGCTACAATAAAAATATTTGACACAAATCAACAACAATCGTTTTCCAGAGTATAATCAAATAATAATAAACAACAAGTTTAAATAAAAAAAAAATACCTGTGAGATATGTAGGTCAAACGAGAAACATTACAATGGACAGCATCACCTGTGACAGTGTAAGATCAACTGACTAAAACTTACTAACCTCCAATAAGAGCAAAAACCAACTTGTCAAAAAATTGAACTAAAAACACTAAGCCAAAATACAGTTAGGAAAACGAAAAGAAGAACTATCTGTTTGAATTATTTAACAAATTTAGAACATTTTGATAGCTCTAAGTATTATTTACATAACACATGAATCCATGTTCTAATTTTTAAGTAGAGCGGTTCATGCGTACAATAATGAACCTTCTGGAGGTTGAGACCACAATTTAGTTAGGCTAATCGAGTGGATCGTTGAAAATCCACAGGGGTGACTAAAACTTTGAAGAGCCGACAAACTTTTATGGCAAAAGTGGCTAAGGAGTAATTGAGGCGTTGGTCTGGAGATTGGTTATTTTCGTTAAATTCTTTAGAATTATTAACCGTGATGGAAGATGACATGCTACTGGATGCCTCTGTCATGGTGTTTCGGTATGCTACTCTGATACCTCTGCCGAAGGTAACATGCTAACTAGGTGCCTCTGTCGTGTGTGTTTTCCAGTAAATGAATTGGGAAGCGTGGCCTAAGACGACGAGCTAAGTTTTCGATTTGCCATAGGATTTCTGATTTAGGACCTGAATGTTAGCAAACCAGTAATAATTTGTTTTGTATGTTCTAAAGGCCCATGACTCTAATCGCACTTATAAATACGCACATGACCAAATTAGAAAAATGTCAGATAATAATGATATTTCTTCCCTAGGAACTGACGAAGAGCCAGGTTCTACACAAAATATTTAAAACTAGAATTGTCTATTGTACAATGAGGGTGTTCCATTGGTAAGCAATGACGGTGTGGTTTTCCTGAGCTGGATAAGCGATGACGGAATAGTGTTCCATTGCTGGGTAAGCAATGACGGTGTGGTTTTCCCGAGCTGGTTAAGCGATGACGGAAGGGTGTTCCATTGCTGGGTAAGCAATGACGGTATGGTTTTCTTGCGCTGGTTAAGCGAAGATGGAATAGCGATCGATTGCTGGTTAAGCAATGATGGTCTGTCGCTGTTGGACAAGCTATAACAATGCTTGAATACTGATATTGGTAGTCATGTATTTACTGGTAAAATGTATTGTCACAGAATTATGTTTTGTTTGACGTCTTGTAAAAAAGGCGTCCATTAAATAATTTAGTGTACTATAGCTAAATTTTGAGCTTGATATAAATGTGAACAAAGTTGTAACTATTTGAGCACTTATTGGTCAGAGATAGCCGAGCGAAAATACTGTGGATAAATTCTTTGTTTTCAGATAGTTCACACGAGGACGTGTGAAACGTCAGAATGGCCGTGTCGGAGATTGTAATATCAAAGCATGTCGTAACGATCATTTAATGAATCAAGTATTACATGAATCACTTATAATCTTTTAATTGTATTGTCGTAATCGAAACGTCAAGCATTCTAGGCTATAATGCTTGGATGGAATCAGTGTGTGTAGCGGTGCTCAGGGAGTGAGTGCAGATCCGCCTCGCTGAGATCATCACGTTTATATTATCGCTGTGGTTCTGAAATAGTGTTGGTCGACATAGAGTTTGCCAGTGATACTACCCCGCGACATATATATATATATATATATATATATATATATATATATATATATATATATATATATATATATATATATATATATATAGAGGTCATAAACTCGGTGGATATACTTCATGTCAAAAGCTGACAAGATTAGTGAACATGAGTTTGAAAAAAGTTGGTACATATGTACGAGAACAATATATATATATATATATATATATATATATATATATATATATATATATGTAGAGGGTGAGTCTGGGAAGACGCCCCCCTCCCTTTATTTTTTTATTATAAGTAATAGAAAAAATGGCTCATATAAAAGTTTTATTATTTTACATATACTATTTGATGGCAGATGTAGATATTTTTTATAGTCAGATTTACAAGATACGACTATCAACTTTTATTTTTCAAATGGCAACGTATAATTATTTTAATAAAAAAGAAACCGCCATTTTTTCTCTTTTCAACGATGTATTATTTTATTAATGTATTTGAAAAATTTCGAGAAAAGTGAGATAATTTTGAAATATTAGAAATAATATTTAAACAAATATTATAGGTGGCTATGTGAAAATAAACAAAACGTAACAATGTAAAACAATTAAATTAATGTCAAAAAAGTATACATTTATTTGTTACTTAATTTAACTTATTTTGTAAACAAAAAAAATATTTCGCGAAACATGCTGGCAGATGTTCGAACACATCACGTTCAACGCTTGAATTTTTGTATTACAGAACATGGTCGTAATTTTGAACATTTGTTTTAAGTTGTTTTTGTTACTAAATTTATTGTTTTAGTTTGCTAAGTTGTATAGCACTATATCTTTGAAATCAGAAAATAATATATTTAAAGGTCTAAAAAATTATATAGGGTGCAATTTAAAAAAAATGATTTTGTTCTACCATATGAGAACCACTAATTAAATATTCGGTTCGTTACTAATGATACATTATCCCCTTATTGTTGATCATTTTTGGTATAAAACTTTTTTCTCTAAAGTTGTTAGTTCGCCCAAAAAATCATTGGTTGTTTTAAAGGAAACACCTTGTATATAAATATATTTAAAAAAAATATTTTGCTTTTTCACATGGAGCATAAATTTTCAGTAGTAATTTTGTCCGATCAAAAACAATTTTTTACATTATTTATTGAATTGCCATTATAAATACTGGTTTCAACAACAAAATATAGACTAGTAACATTGTATATTTTTAATATATTAACTGTCTGTAGTTTGCCTTGCAATTGTAGTTACACTGCAGCAGAATGAACATTGTAAACTTTAACAATTATCTTTAAATTTAAGAATCATTTTGTTTCTTCCTCCACCAGCACCGAGGTTGTTTTAATAAAACAGCGAAACGTTTACAATCAAGGAGTACATTGATTTATTTTCCTTCATTTTATTAAAATTGTTTGTAATTAATTTTTAAATGCCGGTAATTCTGTTAACCCGCAACAGAATTAAATCCCAATTGTAGAGTGGATTCACATATTATACAAACATCCATGCCTGAGTGAGATTGGAATTCTGAATCCCTAAAATACTAAGTCGTTCTAACCATTGAGCCACCGGAGCCGATAATACGACAATAAGAAAATATCCTTTCATTTTTTGTTATTAAATAAAGTATTAGCTAAATTTATTTATGGTCGGTTACACCAACGTTATTACTAAATAATATTGCAGGGAAATGAAAAATATCAATTGAATTATAATATATTGCTGTCGGAATTTCGAATTGCATTTTTTTAAAATTTAGTTTAAAATTTAAGCCTTGTTTGTGCAAATAGTCATAAATTTCTTTAATGTAATTCAAAAGATAATGATACGTACCTGAACAAAAAATAATCATAAAGGCTCATTCACAGCACTGAAATTATACTTAGTAATTATAATTATATTTAAAAAATACTTAAAAATGACCGTCTTAAAACATGTTAAATAAATGTTAACTTAAAAATACAAATTATAATTAATGTATAGTGCGATACTTAAAAGCGCATACTTACTGCCGCCTGATAAGCAAGTAATGTAATTAATTGTTTTTCTAATTCAATTCTTATTAATAGAGTTATATTATTTATGTCCATATTGAGCAAATTATGTCAAATTTAACATGACGTGACATCTGTGATATATTCTGTCTTTTTTTTGTTCAACCTGATTGGCCCACTTATAATTATAATTATAAATTATAATTATGAATAAAATATATGAAGTTTGCATAAAATTCTTAATTTAAGGTAAGCTAAATTAATTTCATTACTAATTCGAACGCTGACACTTGAATGCATTAACATAAACTTATATTTATAAATAATAATTATAATTTCACTTAATTTCAGTCCTGTAAATAAGCCTTAAATAAACCTAAATTCGTATTCGTAGATAACGAACTTTTTAAGTTTTTAGTTTGTTTGGCTGCTATTGTATATGTTACCAGCAGTAGTGTATATGTTACGGTATAGATACATAGTGGGATGATGTGCTCAGTGCCCGGCAAATGAAGATTTTCTTATAATTATTTTCCCTTGGAATTGAATTAAATACAACAAAAATAACCTCACTTAACGCACTAAACACAAAACTCGCCCCAAGTTTTCCAAGATTGTTTTTTGTGCTTTAGGTAAGGTTATTGTTGTTGGGTCTAGTTGTAGTCAAATTTCTACATTTGGCGGATATGTGCACTGCACATCATCCCACTATGTACATATACTGTAACATACATATCACAATAGATATTAATGGATAACGAATGTTTACGAACAAAAAAATATGCTATTGCGACTGTAATCAAAGTTTTGGAGTATTACCCACATTACGAACTGTTATGATATGAATTTGGGCGTAAATGTACCAATATTAGTACATGGTGTGTTAATCAGATAGCAGGAGAATAATGTTTATATTTACCAAAATCAAACATTTTCTCCCATTATTACGCAAGGTAAATGTGCAACGTACTCATTCTAATAATCCCTAGTGAAATCATTTCATTACCAGATATATTGTAATTGGAAAATACTGAACATCACGGAAACGGAACTTTAACAAATTACGATCATTTACCCTTTGTAATAAAAGTTACCAGAATCCTAATGGGATATTTATAGAAATTACATTAATAATTACTAGAACTAACATGGTTTTCATGGGTTTTGTTACTGCACTATTAAAATACAACCTTACAAAATTACGAACCGCATATTACAGCAAAACGTGAATTTTATGAAAGATTCATTACACCCACGAAAAAAAGATGAGATATATATTTTTATTCGTTCATACTATACTAGTAGTTTCTAATGTTACGATGATTATATTTTGACGTTTTTTAAAACCAATTAAATGCTTCACTATATGTCACGTGGCTGCGTTTTAACCTATCCTGTCATTATCATATTGAGAATAAAGCTCTAGAGATTAATCCCGGGAATAATCTCTGTAGTTTTTATTTTTGTTGACATTTATCAGATAGTTATCAACACGTAATTAAAATAAGCGAAAACAACCGATTTAGTGCGATTCTAATCAAGAAATAAACCAAAAAAATAGACAAACCACTTCTAGAAAAACCATAATTAGTAAGTATAATTATATATCCTGAATATTTATATTTATTTTGCCTTGTCAAAGTTATGTTTTAGTTGTCAAAATAGATTTGCCAACTAAGCAATGTAAATGAATGAAGATAGCAAATTACGGTAGTATACTCTGTTTCATTTAACTATTCAGCAGATGGCGCTGATATCAGCGTAAGTTTTAAGTAGCCGAAATTACATTGGATAAACGTGTCTCGTGTCTTCAATTTCAGGTAATCAGAGAGTTCAAGACTATGCTCTAATCTCTACAATACCGAAAACAAATTTTCGAAAGATCCGTCAACGTATCTTTAATTTATTCTCACTCTCATGTTATATTTCTCAAAAAAAATGTAAATAACTTTTGAGATTGGAAATTTCGCTTCCAAACTGGCTTTAAATCTGTATTGTAATTTAGAATGGAAAAACGGAAAATAATCGGACACGCAATCTAGTGAAAATTATTTAACCCATATCTTCCCAGCGGTGCGTTTTTGAACCACTATACTCAATATTTTTTTCATTGAGATTGGAACAAAATTTTATTTTAGTTTTTGCTTTTTATTGTAATATAAACTCAAGTGTAACTAGTATGAAAAAAAAAATCAATAAAAAGTTTTATTAAATGCTCCAAATTTTATGCCGAAAATTGGTATTTTTGTAGATGCAGACGACATTTATTTCAAAATTTAAAAATATATATTTTTCTTAATTTCATTTTGTAAACAATAAAACGACTTTATACTAAATATACTATATTTTGTTGTAATAGTATGAAATTTAGCAAAAAAGTAGTTTTATATTGTTAAAATTACTTTTGAATTTGTCTGGTGCGTTTGTGCACCATTGGGATGATCGCGTATATTCTTCAATGTATTACTGGTTCATGCAAGTTTACTAAAATAATAGTTGTAAATACATGTGATGTGCAAGTTCTTTTTATTTCTTTCGTATGTGTTACACTGTGAACATCATTCTTTAAAAATGTGCGCAAACAATTTTTTAACGCAAAAAGAACTCGAAACTGCCTTAGAAAATATAATTGATGAGCTAGAAGAGGAGCGCATTACAGGTAAATAGTTATAAATTAATCCTATTATGTTCGTACTGTACATGTGTTATTATTTATTTTCTTAGGAGAACTTCAAGCCATATGTATACCACCCGAAGTTGATATACTTACTGATGAAGAGGATATTGATGACGACATTCTTATCTCGGAAAATAAAGCACTAACAGATACTGATATTGCGGGCACCTTCGAAATAAACTATGAAAATAGTCAAACAGGAAACCTTGATAAAGATTTCGACTCCTCTGATGAAGAAACTCTGGCATCTAAACGAGCGAAGTTATTCAAGGCTTCTCAATCTACATTACCAGCGCCCGAATGGCAGAGAGGTGAAATATCATATACTCATTTTCCAATATCTCAAGAATCAGTTGATCAAGAAAAAATTATTCAGAATTATTCTGGTAAATCCCCATTAGATATTTTTTTTCTGTTTTTTGATGACAATGTATTAGATATGATAGTTTCATATTCCTGTAAATATGCACGTGATAATAATCGTCATGATTTTGAATTTGAAAAAACGGATTTATTACATTTCGTAGGTATAATGTTATTATCTGTATACCACACTTTGCCTCAAATACCACTTTACTGGTCGAATGATGAAGACAAAGGTGTTGACATTGTAAAGAAATGTATGAGCCGCAATAAATTTCAAAATATTAAAAGAAATATTCATTTAAGTGATAATGATGTTCTTGACAAACAAGATAAATTTGCTAAAGTTCGGCCATTTTTAAATTTAATAAATGAAAAAAAATTACAATTTGGTGTATTTGCACATAACTTGTCTATTGATGAACAAATAGTACCATATTTTGGTAGACATTCGTGTAAAATGTTTATAAAAGGAAAGCCTGTTCGATTTGGGTTTAAAATATGGTGCATTTGCTAATCTGATGGCTATCTCTTTTATTCCTTGCCTTACGGAGGAGCTGCCCAAAAGCACGAAAACTCAGAACTAGGCTTAGGTTCGCAAGTAGTTATGGATTTACTGTCAGTTGTAAAAAATCCCATGTCTCATCAAACATATTTTGATAATTTCTTTTCGTCCTTCAACTTATTTGCCTCTTTGAAAGCCAAGGGATATTTTGCTACGGGCACAATACGTGATAACATGACTAAAAAATCTGATGTGGCCAACACATAACCTCTCGCCAGATATTTTACCTGGTTGTACGCATAAAACGAAAAATATTTTTAAATACAAATACATATAGATATTCATGTCTCACTACAAAATAATTCTCACATATATTTTTATTTGCAATATCTATGGGATATTTTAAAATAAATTATGTACAATACTTACATTTTCTTTATATTTAATATCCTGAAATTTTCTTTTTCTACTTTCCTTTTCTTTTTCTTTATATTCGTCATTTTTTCGCAAATTCCTTTTATATTCTTTTTTACGTATATTTGTTTGCGTTGTTGACTTTTTTTTATTTTCAAAATCTTCATAATAATCTACATATATTTTTGACAAAGGCATACAAATATTTTTGACAGTTACATTTATGTGTCAATTACAAACATTTGAATTTCTTGCCTTGTAGTAGTTTGATCTGAGATTTTTTACATCAAATTATTTTATATGCCTTTCTTTATCTCTAAATCTATAGAAGATATAATAATGAATTTATATTTATCGAATAAAAAATTTAACGTTCTTTAATATAAGTATTTACATAAATTTTCGATAAATAATATTTAGATGATTTTTTTCTTGTAACTACTACTTCCGGTTGTCCAATTATTACCAAAACTGACTCGACTCTTTCCATTATTGTTAGATTGAGGAATCCGTTGTTAAAAATGTCTTAAGTCTTATAGTATTTGAGATATAGTGAATCCAACATCACACACACACACACACACACACACACACACACACACACACACACACACACACACACACACACACACACACACACACACACACACACACACACACACACACACACACACACACATACGGACATCATCGTAAAAATGTTATAATCGGATTCTAGGGACCTTAAAACGTGCATATTCATTAAAATCTGGATATGCGATTTTTAGCATGAATACAAAACCTCTCTTAGCGAGAGGTAAAAATGTCCATTAGAAAATGCAAAAGTCTTCCAGAAAAAAGACAGGGGAAGCTATGATTCAGCTTTTGATAATAAATCGAAAGTATCTATAGTTCGTTGGAACGATAATTCAATTGTTACAATTTGTAGTAATACTTTTAATGTGCAGCCACTAGCTAATGCTAAGCGTTACAGTAAAAAAGAAAAAAAAGAAGTAAAAATTGATCAGCCCTTTGTCTTATCTCAATACAATAAATACATGGGAGGTGTAGACTTACATGATAACGGCATCGCAAATTATAGATGTAGAATTTTAGGAAAAAAGTGGTGGTGGCCCATATTTTCTAATACTCTAGACAGTTGTGTTGTTAATGCGTGGAAAATTTATAACATTGCTAATAATAGTAAAATGTCCCAGTTAGAATTTAAATCCAATATAGCTTTAAGATTACTAAAAACTACCAATGTAAATTATAAAACTTCAGCTACAAATAAAATTGATGAAGTCAGACTAGACAATCAGGGACATATTATAACAACAAATGAAAATAAAAGTCGAAGACGGTGCAAAATATGCCACAGTCACACTATTCATATGTGTAAGAGGTGCACCTACATGTATCATGTTTTGAAACTTATCATAAAAAATAGATATTGCTACTTCCCAGTGGTTTGTTTTTGCACCGCTTTACAACATTAATTTTTAGAGAATTTCTGTTACTTTTATAATTATGTATTATTTATATGTGTAGACTATGACAATAAATTGTATTTAAGTGCAATTGTTTCGCTTTTATTTAAAAAAAGAGAAAAATTCGTACTATTTTTTTTCCTTAATCCTCCCAATGGTGCGTAAACGCACCATCAATTTTTGAAAAACTGGGTTAATTAAATTTTTTTTTATTATAATTATTTTCTTTCTAGGTGTAGTATAAATAATGTGCATTAAAATTTTTGTAATATTTTAAGTATTTCATACCTTGGGATGATATGGGTTAATTCCTGGCCTATGTTTCGACTGTAACTACAGTTTTCTTCAGGGCTCTAAAAAGTATACATGGAGCAATTACAAAAAAAAGATTACAACCATAAACAAAGTACACTTATTTGCATGAAATATACAACAATAATTTATATAAAATACTTTTTTATACTTACAATGCAATGTTCAATTATAGAAGGTAACATAGAGAACTCTCATACGACCCATTAGAGATAACAAGGTGTAAACTTTTCTAATATTTTAAATAAATAAATAAAATAAATATATCATCACGGCCATATTACCCATTGCTGGGTGAGCCAATCTGATTATATTATAAAATATTTTAAACTTTAAATATTTCCAACTAAAATAATTGTAAGAAGCGTATCCTTGAATTTCGAAATGCCCTTTACAGTTTACAATATTCCATATAAGCATTTAGAGTTCATTAACGTTCAACCAATATGTTGCGTTGGTAATCTATGAAGAGTGATTACAGTATATTTATTGCAACATAATAAGTTTATAGAATTTTCCACTGTAGTCACTAAAAATTATGATGACATGGAAAAAGGCAGCTATTAAAAAACAAGTAGCTAATTAGACAGACGGTCTTAAACTTTCGAACTAACAAGTCAAAATTATTATAACTTTATACTATATTCTCAATATATATATATATATATATATATATATATATATATATATATATATATATATATATATATATATATATTTATTACTTTATATTTGAGTAATTATTTCATACCCAAATCCTAGATCCTAAAATTGGTAACGTTTGAATTACTCGGTTTGGCAAGGACCCATTTAAATTTGTAGTGTTGGGGTTGAAACCACCCCATGTTACAATTGGTGGCAGCGGTTTAGGGGTATATCTGCCAAATTAGAGAAATCAGTATATCTGATCTTCTCACGAGGGTTCAAATAATATCAATTTGTCTAGTGATAGAGGTATCGCGGCCGCGAATGTTAAAATGCCTGGTAGTGCCAGCGGAAGCGCAGGAAGTTCTGGTGCAGGAGGATCCGGTGGCTCTGGGGGTTCTGGTACAGGAGGAACCGGCGGCTCTGGTGGTGTTGGTACAGGAGGAAGCGGTGGCCTGGGAGGTTCGGGTACAGGTAAGGCACAGATTTCTTTACAAGAAAGTAGCAAAAATTTTCAATTTGGAATTGTCGCGCAGACAATAGAACAATTTAATGGAGAAAATGTGGTTGAATTTTTTGAAAAATTAGAATTAAGAACAAATATAGAAAGATGGGACGAGAAGCAAGTCATAGACTTAATTAAATGTAGACTGACAGGCGACGCTTTCGAATTTTACTTAACCCGACCGGAACTGAAAGACCGTCTCACTAAATATAAAGACTTTAAGAAATTATTTATAGAAAGATTCACTAAGCGTAGGAGGTCAAACTAAAAAAGTAGAACCCAATATAATTATCCCCCATCTAGATTCAGTGTTATCAGCAACTCCAAATTTTATTACGTTAAAAATTAAAAATCAAAAAGTAAAATTATTAGTAGATACAGGAGCTGCAGTGTCAATTCTTAAACAAAAATTTGTGAAAGACGAAAAGATAATAAAAGAAAATGTAGGAAATCTAACATCAATATCAGGTGACACAATAAATTACTTTGGAACTGCAGAAATAGCATATTCTTACCGTAATAAAAAGTTACCTTTCACATGTATAATATGTTCAAATTAATTAAAAATACAAGCTGATGGACTATTGGGTCGAGATTTTTTACAATGTTATGAGGCGTTAATTAATTATAAGAAGAAAAGAGTAATAATAGGCGATGAACATATACAACTCTGTATGAGCAATGACAAGAAAAGTTCACATTCAGCAGAAATTGTCGGAGCAATGGAACCTGAGACAAGCAAGTGTGAAAGTAATACAAGTCCACATATTAAGGAAGGTCATAGGAAGATGACGTCAGACACGAGCAATTCAGTTAAGATGACGCAGCAAAGAAAACGCGAAACCGAGATGGATCAAGCCAATTCTAAGAATTCAGCTACTGGCCATAGCTGGGTGCGAATGAAGGAAGCTATCAAAATCCGTCCGATGAGCGAAATTCAATGCAAAGCAGTGCAGGATTTGATCAACCCCGCACGTGACATCTTGATTGAACCCGAAGAAGTTAACATTCATGGAATCATGGTTGCAAGGTCAATTGCAAAAGGACAAAGAGAGATTGTAGTGCAACTCAATATAACAAATAAGAATATAACAGTTCCACGAAATGCAAGACTAGGTAAAGCGGAACTAGTTGAAGAAGTAAATAAAGAAGAAATGAAAGAAAATAAAACATATGAAAATATGAGAGTCAATAGTGTTCACAGGAACAGAAATTCTATTGCAAATAAAGAAGATTTAGAGAAGAACTTTGACCTCCAACATTTAAAAGGCGATGCTAAAAAGAAAATAATTCATCTTTTAAATGAATATGCCGACATATTCATGTGGAAAAATTCAAAATTGGGTTGTACCCACAACATAAAACATAAAATAATATTGGAAGAAAATGTGCAGCCCATAGCAAAAGCGCCCTACAGAGTACCACACGCGCAAGAAGAACTGCTCACGAAAGAATTACAATCCATGTCAGATGCGGGAGTCATTGAACCATCTGACTCACCATGGTCTGCCCCTGTAGTTATTGTTCCCAAGAAAGCTGAGAACGGAGAAAAGAAAATCAGAGTTTGTATTGATTTTAGGGGGTTAAATGCCATAACAAAGAAAGATCATTTTCCAGTTCCTAATATGCAAGAAACTTTAGATCAGTTAGGTAACGCAAATCTTTTCTCCACACTTGATCTAGCCTCAGGGTACTGGCAAGTGCAAATAGAAGAAAAAGATAAGGAAAAAACTGCACTTACAACCAACGGACAACACTATCAGTTTACGAAGATGCCATTTGGGTTATCAAATGCGCCAAGTACTTTCCAACGACTGATGAATAGTGTTTTAATAGGACTGACTGGAGAACGATGTCTCGTATACCTAGACGACGTAATAGTATTCAATGGACAAGGAATAGACGATCATATAGAACGGCTTAGACAGGTATTTGATAGAATAAGACAAGCCAATCTAAAATTACAACCATCAAAATGTAAATTTCTACTACCTGAAACTAAATATCTCGGACACATCATTAATGAAACAGGAATTTTACCAGACCCTGGTAAAATATCTGTAATCAAAAACTACCCAAAACCTAAAAATGTTAAATAAATTAGAGCTTTTCTTGGTTTAATTGGATTTTACAGACGATTCATCAAAAATTTTGCCGACATATCAAAATCCATGACCAACTTAACAAGAAAAGATGAAAAATTTACTTGGACATCAGACTGTGAGAACTCTTTTCAACAATTGAAAACAGCTCTATGTTCTAAGTCAGTACTTATACATCCACAATTTAATAAAGAATTCATTCTATCAACAGACGCTAGTGGGACAGCAATTAGCGCTATATTAAGTCAAAAGGTAGGAGGTTTTGAAAAACCAATCGCATTCGCAAGTCGACAGCTAAACAAACATGAAATGAAATACACAACTACAGAATTAGAATGTTTAGCAGTCACTTGGGGTATAGAGAATTATAGGTGTTATTTGTATGGTCAAAAATTTATAGTAATAACAGATCACAAACCACTGAAATGGTTAATGTCACTCAAAGACCCCCAATCCCGATTAGCGCGATGGGCATTATTACTTAGCGAGCACGAATATGAAGTCATACATAGACCAGGGAAAAAGCATATCAACGCCGACGTACTGTCTAGAATCCCTGTGAACTCAGTAGAGAACACAATGAATGACGACTCATCCTATGTTCCTATCTGAGACCGATAAACGATAATACGTAAACAAAACGAGGACAATGACATACAAAAGTTAAAAAATTGTGATGGATATTTTACGGACGAAGAAAATCTATTATTTAAAGAAAAACAAGGTAGTGAACGACATCATAAATTAGAAGTTCCCAAAACAATGATTTTTAAAGTGATACATGATTATCATAATTTACCCTATGCTGGACACCAAGGACTGGAGAAAACATCTAAACGAATAAAAGAAAAATTTTATTGGAAAAACATGACAAAAGATATCAAAGACTATTGTGATAAATGTCATTCCTGCAACGAACGTAAAACATCTCCTCATCGAAAATCTGCGCCACTACAAGAATTTCAAGAAGTAAATGGACCATTTCAATGAACTTCAATGGACATTGTGGGACCACTGACTACAACTTACACAGGAAACAAATATATTTTGACTTTCCAAGACCACTTTACCAAATACCGTGAAGCGTTCGCTATCCCCAATGACAAAGCAGACTCAGTTGCTAAAATATTCGCACAACAAATTGTCGCTGGACATGGAGCACCAAGGCAATTTTTAACTGACCGCGGCACAAATTTTATGTCTAAAATGTTCAAAGAAGTACTAAAAATATTTGGCACTGAAAAAATCCAAACGACAGCATATCACCCTGAAACAAATGGTGTTATTGAGCGCAGTCATCGTGTTTTCAAAGATATTCTATCACACTTTATTGGCAGAGGCCAAACTAACTGGGACGAATGACTGCCCTATGTGCTTATGGAATATAGAAGTAGCGTTCACACTTCGACTAACGAAACACCATTTTATTTAATGCACGGTAGAGATATGGAATTACCGTACGATGACATTATAAGACCACAGGCATTACGGTACGACTATGATGAAAATTATAGCTCAGAATTACGCGAAAGATTAAATATTGCATTTGAACAAGTTACTCAAAAATTAAAGCAATCGACGGACGCTAGAAATAAACAATTTAATAAAAATACTCATATGGCAGAATATGATATTGGAGACGCAGTATATTTACATAATGCAACTCAGACCGTAGGACTTTCGCGCAAACTTGCAAAACCGTGGACAGGACCGTACTTTATTGTAGCTAAAACTAGCCCAGTAAATTATGATATTAAATCAGACAAAAACGACAAAATTATTAAAGTACATGTAAATCGAATTAAACCCTTTAAAGCGGATTTAGATAAACCACATCTAGAATTAAATAAAAATAATCAAAATTCTTCTAAAGTAAATTCTCAACCAGCAGTAATTGACACTACTGATGCGCAAAGAAATTATTATCATGCAACATTGTTGGACAAAGAAAATAACGCAACCGTAAATGTCCCAGAACGGCCTAGAACACCGACCACTCCTCGGTACCACACCAGAAGTCACGGACCGGTACAAATTCTACCATGGATATTAAATTGTTCACCGTGGAGAAGAAATTAAATTTATGTGTTTATGTTGTAGCAATCACGTGTGCCATCCTATTGACCCTCTTGCCAGTAACAACGCCCCTCATAGCCTATGAATGCCAGCCACCAATATCACCACAATTTCGATAAGAGACGTAGCAGAGTGCCCAGACCCAGAAAAGAGATATAAGGAAGACAGAGTACAACTTCAAGTAATCCAGGAAAATGATTTCCACAACATCGAAGTCCGGACCTGTCTAGTAGCGGTTACTAGAGTAATACATCATTGCGGCATGTATAGTCACACGTCAGAGGTTCATCATGGGATACTGGCCTACATCAATCCTGTGGGAGCTGACAAATGTAAACTAATGCATCGCACAAAAACTTACATTGGGTTCATAAACAAATTATAGACAAACTAGTAAGTAACGGAAAAAAATTAAATCTTTGAGAGAGCTCCAGAACCATCTGCCCCGATGCAACATTGGTTAGATGATTAGGTTTAATACTATCTTAGATTATACAGTAAAATTAGAGTAATAATAGGAATTAAAATAATTAGTATTTAAAAATGTGTACTTAATTTTGTTTGTTTGTTTATATAAAATGGAGTCACATGTCATGCACAGTATACTTACTGTTACACCAATGCGAAATACAAGGAGAGGGCTGCAAAATCAGCACATTCCAAGGCATCTATTCACGTATTAACCAAGGACAAGCAGACGAGTGCACCCGTCTCAACTACAGCTGATCCATACATGACAAGAAATATATAAAAAAAAAATCGACGCCCACCCCTCTCTTACACTGTGACCCATTACAATTTATTAAAGTATTATAGTAATGTTAATCAGTAGTAGTATATGAAAAACTTGTACCATAGGATGTCCACTCAACTATAGTATTCTTCTAAATTTAATTGAAATTTTTCAAAATTGTGCGTCCCAAGGGAATGCAAATTTTTAAAGGTAGGAGGATTGTAAGAAGCGTATCCTTGAATTTCGAAATGCGCTTTACAGTTTACAATATTCCATATAAGCATTTAGAGTTCATTAACGTTCAACTAATATGTTGCGTTGGCAATCTATGAAGAGTGATTACAGTATATTTATTGCAACATAATAAGTTTATAGAATTTTCCACTGTAGTTACTAAAAATTATGATGACATGGAAAAAGGCAGCTATTAAACAACAAATAGCTAATTAGACAGACGGTCTTAAACTTTCGAACTAACAAGTCAAAATTATTATAACTTTATACTATATTCGCAATATATATATATATATATATATATATATATATATATATATATATATATATATATATATATATATATATATATATATATATTTTTTTATTACTTTATATTTGAGTAATTATTTCATACCCAAATCCTAGATCCTAAAATTGGTAACGTTTGAATTACTCGGTTTGGCAAGGACCCATTTAAATTTGTAGTGTTGGGGTTGAAACCACCCCACGTTACATAATTTAATTACAAAATTTGTTGCTAAATTCAAATATAGCTTTTTTAAAATTATAGTAATGTAATTACAATTAAATATGAAATCGGGAATATAGTATTTATAAAATAAATTGTTAGAATATTACACCAAAATAAAGACCACATAAATATTTATATTTAAGAAAAAGATTCGAATTTAATTTAAAATGATCGGAATCGAGGCCATACGCCACATTAGTATACAGGCCTGAATACTCAATTCGTGACGTCCCAACTAGCCTCTTGCTGTCACGCCACGCGTCGAACGACAGCAGTGTAAGCATAGGAAATATACGGAATTTTATACAAATAATATTGTAAAAAGTGATTTGCAAAGATATACAACTCGTAAATAACTATTCAAATATTATAAAATAACTATTTTATATACATAAATAAAAAATTAAATAAAAAACTAATTATAAATGGCCTAAATGTACGAATAAACTCATCTTTTACTTTAAATTATTTATTGTTATTTAAATAATACAAGACATAACAAAAATAATACTAACATTAATAAATCTTTAGATCTGAAGCTAGCAAATGAAAATAATATAACAAAGAACATTATATGAAAATGATAATAATGAAGCGAAAATTTTATATTTAAAATAACCATTATTTTGGAATAAAATACATTTGGGTGCTCACTCTTTTTTTTGTCATAGTGCTTTTTATTACAAATTTGTTTTTTTACAGTTTTTTCTATATTTATTTAGGAAAATGTTGCTGAATATCCCTTATATATATATATATTTAAAAAAACCTTGTTTAGCTTCTAATTTCTTTTACGATAGGCATATCAATTTAGCTGTGTTAGCGTAATTGCTCCTGTACATTGGCACTTTAAAACCCTTTTGCAATATCCTGTAACAAAAAACAATAGAAATTTGACGTTTCGTACTGCGCTTTACCATGCGTCCACTCGCGGTGAATGCTATAGCTACACTGTTTTTAGAGAGCTAGACTAGCGCGTTGGTCTCATAGTTCGACGTGACGAATTGAGCAGGGATAAGCATTCAGGTCTGTATTCCCGTGTGGCCTCGTCGGATTAAATTATGACTACCAAATGAATGATTGAAAGAATCAATGAATGAATATATAACAATTAAAACACAACTACTTATTAAAAAAAATTATTACATAAAAAAAATAAGGAGCCTGACAGAGTAATTTAAAACAACTATGCATACTGTTACAACGTCCAGATGGGTAGGCCTGTGTAAGCGGTTTAAGAACTGCGTAGCCCAGTGGAGAAATAGGAGCAGATAGGTAAGGGTTTTATTAGGGCGCCGATAGAATGTAATCGCCCTCTGAATTTATAGTGATTCAACGCATTAAACGGAAATGGACGATGCGGTAGGACATGAAGGGTATACGAGAAATAGAGATATCTAATATTAACAATAAAAAACATTAGTTCTCGTACGCAGTATTAATAAAGCTTAGTGCAGTTCGCGGCATTATTTAAATAATGAATGTACAGTAATAATTGAATGTTCTGAGATCACATTTATGCGAGGAGGTTGGTAATAGCGAACAGTTAATGCAAAAACAAAATGTCGGATCCTGGCAAAATTCTGTCGGTGGCCATTCCCGCCGTATCATATGTAAACAAATAAGTTAGGATAAGCAAAGCTCGCGCTTATCACACACACGTAATACAGCCGTTGATCAATTTAACAATTAAAAATGTCCGCAAAGTCAATAACATACGGATAGATATTGTTTGGGTGTTAATTCGGAATAGTATAGTTATATGAGAATAATGACATAACTTAACATTTGAAATATGACATGCACAATAATGACAGGACAGAAGACAAACGTGGAAGCCGTTGCTTCAATAAGAGATAGAAATCTGGCTCTTATCTGGTCGTCGACTCCTGGGGATGGTCTGGGAAGGGTACGTGCCCTGTCTTTTTCACAGGAAAAGTTGTCGATTGTGAAGCTCCCAATTATTTGCAAAAATCACCAGATGAGGGATGCAGACGAGATATGGTGACGATGAGCGATACCAAAGGCTTCAGACTCCAAGAAATAGGATTCTCCAATACGAATAGGAAAAAGGATCGTAATTTACTTATGAGTCACATTACATCCACAAAATACTTTCAACGTGTAAAACACAATAAGGTAAAAATAATACATAAAAGTGAAACGTAAAAAGTGAAATTGAAATTAAAAGTGAATTTAAAAGCCTACAAAGGAACGATTAGAATTAGTCTAAGAGACATTACAATCATATGTAGCTAGGTAAAGTTAGCGTACAGCTTATAAAGTGTGAAAGTTTTCGTTTACAGAAGTGTGGCTTAAATCCCGAATATGCAGAGGAACAATATTTGATTCAAAAAATAGTCGGCTTATATAAATTCTCTA
Organism: Harpalus rubripes; assembly: GCA_963082715.1. NCBI lineage: Eukaryota > Metazoa > Arthropoda > Insecta > Coleoptera > Carabidae > Harpalus > Harpalus rubripes. The sequence goes on from OY720448.1 coordinate 50,955,940, forward strand.
AAATGAAGATAAAATACGGAAAATACGATAAACTCGGCACAAGCTAAGGATTATACGTCTGACTTAACTCACTGCGGCACTAAAAAGGACTTAGAAGAACAAGCATTTGCAATTATTCTTTGCCAAAGAACGCGCCCGGACCTTCTATGCAACATCTAGTGAGTTCATTCGCTGACCGGTCACTAGGCCAGCAGCACCATGACCAAAACTACGGGAATATAGTTTAGCTTGTCCAAAAGAAGGGCGCTTAGAAAATCGTAACATAACAAAACAGTAGAAAAAGTTCAAACAGCGAAACTTAAAAGAACACAATATAATAAGAAGTGTTATATAAAATACGATCAAAACATAAATTTTAAAGTTCCATATCCTTGACAATATTGTCGAGTTGAAAGAAATCTTGTTCTTCTGTTTTAATATGTCCAACGCAATTTGATCTCTTATTTGATGTTATTAACGCCAAGCCTTCATAAAACTGCTTTGTAACGTCTAATATTTTAACTCTTTTATTATTTGTTGCAACAAATTCCGTCACCTGAGCCAAAATTAGCTTAATTAGGTTCAGCTTGCAATTTGTAAGGAACTGAACGAGTTTTTACACATTTTTGTACCATATCCAGTAATTTTGCTTTTGGTAAGTATTCGTCTACCTCCATTCCTTTTTATTGGAGATATGTTATTATATCAGTTCTTTTTCAAGCCGTTGTCGGTATTTTCTTCCATTTTGACGGAGATGGTAGAATTCGTGCCATGCACTTTTCAAACATATTGCAATTCATGTCCTCGTGGCAATCGCTTGTTTTTTTAGATGAAAACAGTAATTCACCTTCTACAAATTTATTTTCATTTCCTGTGACTGTGTTACTGTCAGTCGGTAGCCTGTACTAGGCATATTTTTGTTTATCCCCACAGATGTCTTCAAAACTTTAAACAGCTTAGAACGAGACATAAGAGAAATAAATCCGTTCTTTTACATATTGCCTGGAATAATAATTAATTATATACAATCAGTTTAAAATCATAAATATGATGAACTCTCTGCAATACTTTATCCAAATTCGTCAAGGTCAAGGAATCGGTTTTCAATCACTGTTTTGAATATGTACTCCCCAAATTCAAACTCACTACGCCTAATTTACATTTGTCAGATTTAAATTTATACGTCATTAGTTCAGAACACAGTATTTTAGCGATCCCCACATTTATGACGTCATGTACGAAATAGTTTTGAAAACGTTACGAAACTGATTCAACGCCAAAAAACGCTTAAGATGCTTTTGGAGACAGAGCATTAAAGATATGGTTGAAACATGGGTCATTTGGTCGGCTTGCTATTTTGATAATATATGTCAGATTTCGAACATCGCTCGCTAAGTTCTCTGTTTTCTTGTTTGTTTATTCATTGAAAACTGATAGATTTAAATCTGCAGTAGATTTCAAAGTTACAAAATCAGAGTCCAGATGATTTTTATACCAATATATAGTATTTTTTTAACAAACTGCTAAGCGGAAAACTAATTATATATAATTTTTATTTCATTAATATTTATTCCGTTTACAAATTTGCACCCTTTATCCAATCCGTTAAGAATTTGTCTCAAATATAATTCAATCATTCCCCTGTGTATTCGTCTAAACAGATTTGGAATATCTTTCCTCGTTTTAGAATTATGAATTTTTAACCACCACATATTTGATTTTCAATGTTAGCTCTGTTTTTAAAAGTTCATAGTTTCAAAATGGGGAAAGTATAACTGAAAAATAAAGTTGTAGCTACCAAATTTTGAATATATACATAATTCAACCCACGTTTTTAAACCCCCGCGTGAAGAATTTTTAAATATAAATAAATAAATATATCATTACGGCTTTTACCCATTGCTGGGTGTGCCAATCTGCTTTGTACAAAGATATCGGTAATAATGATATATTTGCACCGTGCGGACGCTTACCAGGCGTCACCTCACGGGCACTCATTTCTGGCGTGGAGAGTGTTTTTAATCCGATATTTAACCACTTTTATACCGGAAATATACAAATCAACCCTCTAAAATTTATTTTTGTAAGAATAAACACTCTATTTGCAACAGAAATCATGAGATTGGATTACATGCATTTTGGGGGCCCATAACTCCTGAACTGTTTGAAATATCTTCAAATTAACACCAAAATGGTGATGTATGGGGTTGAAATATGAATGAGATTTTATATTATTATTGTAATCAACACATGATTTTGTATAAATGCTGTGTTGTGATTATAATGTTACAAAGCATTGTTGTATTCAAAACATTTTAAAGATAAATATGTAAAGTGCATTGTTGTTGAACCAGAACATTTTAAAGTAAACATTTTAATTGTTGTTAACCCCACAAATTATTTAAATATTGTATTGCTATTCAATAAGTTATTCAGTGATCACTTACCTTTGTTATATAATGTTTGTAAGTAAGTCCAATAGATTGTCCCGTGTTTTTTGTGTCCAGACTTAAGTTACCTGGCACCTAGCTGATTAAAAATAGAATATTAAACTCACTCGTGGTTAAATTTACAGATATTTTAACTTAAAATCTAAATTCTACAAATATTGTATACTCTATTTTATTAACTTTTATTATTTACAGCAGATAATATAATAATAATGAAATAGTCATAAAATTTGTGTTTTATTGTAAATTACGTCGGACACGGTTAAAATATATCATTTACGACTTCAAAAATGTATTCCAGGTATAGTATTTATCTTCTATACTAATTTTTATTAACATCTATAGTTTGGTGCAGGATATAGTAAAACATTACATTCACCGCAAATTTAAAATATTTTTATTCACAATCGGTTAGTAATATGACGATTTCTGACTTTTAAAAAGTTGGGAAGTTAGTTATTGTTAACCTCATATTCCAAGAGGTTGGAAAGTATAACGTGAAGATAGCTGGGGTTGGAAAGTTGACACTTTCCAACCTCAGCTATACTTTCCAACCTCGAGGCGGGAAATAGCTGCTCCCCGCTTTGAGAGATCAATGCGTATCAATGATGGGTATTTACATATAAACAAAGCATCTTTACAATTTATATGATAAAAATATGGAATAAACTTGTAAATAATACAAGTAATGAAGGAAATCAATATTTAAGGTTAGATATCAAAGTGACAGTTCATGTGACAAATGAACAATCTCAGACTATTCGTTTATTTATGTTAGGTTATTATTATTTAAATATCAAATATTAATTTTTTATTTCAGATTGTGAATAAAATAGTATACAAACCTCGGTTAAAAGTTTCATTGTCTCGGGCTATAGTTAACCGCGGCGCTTCGCGCCTTGGTTAACTATCTTCGCCCTCGACAATGAAACACTTTCCACCTCGGTTAGTAATATACTATTGTCGGCCACCGGTTTATCATCTTCGGTCATTTTTTTCACATATTGCGGTGTGGAAAATATACATTTGTGTACGGACTTCACATTAGTCTAGTTAGTATTTGTTTTTTACCTAGTTACTTATGACATATTTGGTAACACTGTCCAAGTACATACATAGTTGCTCATTCTCAAAATTTATGATTATGAATTAAACTTCTTTCAAATTGTCCCAATTTCATAAATAATTCAATTTAAAGGTTTAAAATGATATGTCAAACATGGCGTTCTTCGTCTTAAATTTTCACGGAAAACTGTGGTCGTTACTGTTTCTGTCCCAATTTTCAATCTTTAATAATTTTTTACTCGAAACATACGTCCAAGTACATATGAAACGTCAAAATTTATAATTTTTAATTAAAATGTTTTAGGCCTTTTTACCTTCCGTCACCTTTAGGTAAGGAAGGTATTGTGTTTGGTCAAAAAATTCGGTGGTGAGTTTTTGATGAATAAGCACGTTTTAGAGTCCCTAGAATACGATTTTACTATTTTTACGATGATGTCTGTATGTGTGTGTGTGTGGATGTGTGTGTGTGTGTGTGTGTGTGTGTGGATGTGTGTGTGTGTGTGTGTGTGTGTGTGTGTGTAACAAAATTTTCGTCTGCGATAACTCTAATACTAGTTACAAAAATTATAATTTTTTCGTATACTTCTTCGTTACATCCATATGAAGAGCTGATTAGATTTTGGTTACAATTGGTCAACCGGAAGTACCATCATTTGAAGATTTTAACAGTTTTTCTTGAAAAAACTATGTTAAATATAATTTTTTCACATTTGATGTTATTATAAATATTAAAGAATATTTTATTCTCTATACGTTTTGACTGCATTTTATACTTAATATTAAATGGATATAAATTATAAAGAAATTAAATTTCATAAAGTAGCCATAGCTATGGAAACAGCTACTATATTAAAAAAATTGTGATTGAAAGATGTCAGTGTCAAGTGAAATTTACATAGTGTGTTTGTCTTATAAATGGAAATATAGGATCTTTTGCTTTCTGTATGGAATTTGTATAAAATACATACAACTGCTTTAAGGTAATGTACAAGAAATAATAATAATAATAATAATAATAATAATAATAATAATAAATCTTTTATTTCTGCAGATTACACTGTATATAGAAAACGTCACAAAATAATAATTTTCTGTATGAAATTTGCATAAAATACATGCAACTGCCGGAAGGTAATGTACAAGAAATAGAATATTTAATTTAGCAAGGAACTTTCCGTATGAAATTTGTACAAAATACATAGAACTGACGGAAGGTAATGTGCTGGCCACATCAGATTTTTTACCTGTGCGGATATAATTGCCCATTCTCAAAATTTATAATTATGAATTAAACTTCTTTTAAATTGTCTCCATTTCACAAATATTTCCATTTAAAGGTTCAAAATGACATGACAAACATGGCGTTCTTCGTCTTGAATTTTTCAAGGAGAACTGTGATCATTACAGTGACCTATTGTTTCTGTCCCAATTTTCAAACTTTAATTATGTTTTACACAAAAACTATGCATCCTACAGAAATTCGATCCATTAGAAGGGAGCTGAAGCCAATCATTTCCTACAACTTGGTACAAATTTCACGAAAATCGGTCGCTTCGTTTAACCTGTAGCCTTGTCTAAAGTTTGGCGATCGGCCTTTTGATTAAAGAATATATAGAGAGTGAATCTATCCTACATGACGTATGTTTTGCTCAAAACTAGCGTCATTAGACAGCTCAAGGTCATTTATACGAATAGAGGCGTTTTTAAATTCGTCTCTCAACAAATCGACTTCTTGGGATTCGTCCAAGAAGCGTTCAATAGTACGCGTGTCAGTTGGAGTGCATTTTTTCGCGAGTTCGTGCAATTTTACTATACGGGATTCATAGCCCTTTGCTAGGGCTTTCAATGACTTTAATTGGATATCCATAGTATCAAATTTTTACCGTGGAAGATCCGGCTCGAAGGACCAAAAATGTATGTATAAATGTAAAATGCTCGAAGGACCAATAGTTTTTTATATAGTAAATAAACGAAAGCTCGCAAAAGTTGAAATTTTGGTGACTATAAAAACAATTAAAAGGGGCACTGACCTTGACTAGGAGAAACGGAATATGACTAGGAGGCAGGAGCTCGACGGGTCTTGAATAATGATGAATCTTGCAGACGGTGCTGGACGGCAGGATAAATAACAGACGAAACTGGTCTGGAAGCGATAACGGCCAGATTCAGGAAGGCAGGAAGTTCAGGAAACAGGCCTCACTTGGTTGTGAGGCTGGCAAAAGACGAAACCAAAGGGTGCAGGGCTGTATACTGGCAGGATCCACCAGGGAGGCAGCTGAGGGGAGGAAAATGTAGAAGTGTGGCGTAGCTCGCCAGATGAAAGCCGCCAAGTGGCGACAGCACGATCGGTCCGATCCGTAGACTTGACTAGGGTTGTCCGCTGTTTAGTACAACAGTGGTCTCGGAACACAAACACAAATGCACTTTAAACTTACACTTTCTGAAATATAAATTTTGTCCCCACTACTCAGTAACAACACGATTTCAATAGAAATTTATTTAATTGATTCAAGAAAATGTTAAGGCCCAAAGGAAGTACAAAAATGGAAATGAATAAAGATTTAAGGAGCTGAACGGAAACACGTCCGAACCATTTTTTGGTTCGTTACCGACTTGCTTTTTTTTGTTATAAAAATGTTTTTATTGCTATGAAGCTTGTCATTGTTGCATTCCTTTTTTATAGAAGCCTGTGATTTTAACAAATTAAATATACATAGCTATCTTTTAGCTTTAAATTAAATAATAACAAAACATGCTAGTCGCTTGCCAGCTGCTCCTATACTTGTTTTTACAGTCACCAAAATACCTGACTTTACAACTTTACAGGATTGCCTCAGATATAAAGTTAAAAGTCATTAATATATTCGTTTCCCTAATACTAGTATTTTTATTTCTTTTTTTTAAATACAGTGTGATCAAAATAGCTGAAGATCACGTCACAACTTTTGTTCCAAAGTAATATCGAAATTATATTTCAATTTTCCATAATTCATAAAAACTTTATTCCATATATGACAGATACTAACAGGTGCATGACATTTGATTTATCTTTGCCGTACGTTTATTCATTTGATATTTGTTTTGCATACCTTCGTGATAAATCTTTATGTAATTTCTTTTCAATATGGTTTAAATGTAGAGCATGGCAAATTTCTTCTTAAAGCATATTTTCCTTCAGGTGAACGTAAAGACGACATTTCTTAAGATTATTATTATGATAGCCAACAAAGATCGACAGGTACGTCCATGGTAATAATAATGCTGTTATATAAAATACGCGGCAAATGCCAAATTCGTATGGAGCGCACGCTTGAGCCATTTTTGATCACTCTGTAATAATACCCAATAATTTTTACAAGTTATACTTTATATTATAAGCTTTTTTAGGTTGATGACGTGCGTCTTCTGCTTACTCATTTTTAGTATATTAGAAGTTGCGTTCAATTCACAGGCTTGTATTGTTCTCTCTATCTGTCAAATATCTATTCAAATATATTTTTTAGATTAAGTGACCACGCGAAATGGTTTTAACCCTCCTTTGGGCGCAATATTAGAACCGGCGAGTTCGGGGGCAATTTGCGCAAGTAATACAATTGCAATTTTATATCCATTACTTTTAATTTTAAAATTTTAAAAGTACTCACTGATCTCCGTGGGGATGTTTTGTAACACGAGGGGGGGTGGAACAGGCTGATGATACCACTTTGATGACTGGTGGACGCCTCGGATGGCTGGCGTCCACGACTTCGTGTGATGGATTCTTGAGAAGGAAGAACATACAGACACTTCACTTTTTACACTTTACACTGATGAACACTACGGACATGAACACAACTTGTTGTTTAAAAACTAATCTTTATTTACATGATTAAATATAACTTAATTAAACATAACTAACAAAACTGTTACATTCTGTAACACAGCGGACGAGCGTCGCCCCAAACTAAAACTCTTCCATGTTTATCCCATGGCTAACTAATACCGACTGACTTAAAACAAAAACGCTATCTCCAGGATAGGATTATCTTAGGGGTATGGGGTGCATAGGCGAGGTCATTCTAAAGTCACGCTCGTATATATAATAATTTCCAGACTTAAGATCAACAAATGAATTTTGACATTTATTACTTAAACAGATAAACAGAGTTAAAATATGAATATTGAAACTATAATTTAGAAGAGTTTATAAAAAGTTATTTATCTGTTATTGTGCTTACCCTCGCCTTGTCACAGTTTAAACAAAAAACAAAACAAAATTCGTTACAAAAAGAACGCATTTTTGTTCAGAAAATATGAAGTGGTTTTCTATTACAAATATTTAAAATATATACATAAATTAACAAATAAAAATAATGCTTATATATTTATTTTAATTATTACTTCTTCTTAATGAGTACCACAAATTAAATATAGATATTATATATTATAAATAAAACACATAAAATAAAATCTTCTTATCGATTTCGGTTTATTAAACCATCTTCAGAGAAAAAATACAAGAACAGAAAAATTGTAAATATAAATATAAATATTGAAATATTTGACATAATAACAAATGAAATACAGCATATATATGGTAGGTATAAAATTAATTAAATCCATGATTTTAATAATTAATTTTTAAAAAAATTCTAAATTGAAAACAATAAAATATAATGATATAGAATTGAAATAAAAATAATGCTGTAAATTTGGTAATCCACCACTGTAACAGTTTGTGTATTTGAATTCACAATTTGTAATACGTACTTCCAATTTTCAAATCAATATACGTTATAATGTCTCACCAAAACCCAAAGGATCGCCAAAACCTTTGAAACGCCTCTCATTTAAGGTAACAAAGAAACCCAAATTTTGGTCCCTCATAAATAACACAGTGAATAAGGTCACTGCTTTGCACAGAGTTGGACTCTTTCATAACAAAAATATTATGAAGTAAAACTTTTTTCCCTGTTACACGGCTTTTAAATTATTTATTGAAATGATTATACAGTATATATTACACTTATTGTTGGCATATTATGGTTTTATTATATGCAATAAAATGAAAAATATTTTCGAGAATACAACTTTAAATAATAATTAATTGTAAAAGATATTCACAAAAAAATGCAGACGCCTAATAAATATACAGTATTTATATCATACATATACGTATACAAAAAATACAGAATACATATTTTTTAAGTTATTTACACAAGTAAATGATACATATATACATACATACATAATATAAGAAATGTAATTAATCTTTTGATTTGGTACTTGAATCATCGTTACTTCAATTATATATTATTATTATTATTATTATAATTAACTTAAATTAATTGTTGAGTAATGAGCCCAAATAATTTTTTGGTTTTTTAACATGATTTGCACAGTTCTTTCACAGCTGCGGTGTAATTTGAGCAACCATCGTTCGAATTAATTTTAAAACAGACTTAATAAAAAATAAAAATATTTACTAAGAAAACGTAAGAAAGTAAGTAAAACACGAGTGTATATTTTTAATGTTTTTTTTTTACTCTAAGTCTTGTGATTACTGGCTATTAGAGTCTAGAGCTGTGGTCAAGAGCAAGGAATCATTCGAAACCTTCAAATCCAATACAATTATAATGTGTCAATCAACAGTGTTTAATAATTTTGTACGACCTACACGGGTGAAATCGCGGGTTCACCTAGTCACATGAATCAAACATATGTGTAAAATCAAGAGAGTGACCTAAACTCGAAAGACAAAAGCGCGTGGCCATAATATAATTGTGGTGGGGTGAGTTATTCCTTTACCCAAATCGCCAATATATCGGCGTACGTTGGACACATGAACCATTAGCGTAGAGATGCCTCGGGCCCCAGGCTGCTTATCGCGGACTGCCATGCTCACGCTGCCTTCACACAATCACCGCTGAACCAATAATTTATAAGAACTTTCAATATGTCGCTAAATTTTATTGTATATCAAAAAGACGTATTGAAGATTTACGCTTCAGTTCACCTCATTCTAACAGTAATAGCCTGGGAACACCCTTAGTATTCCTTTTCTGTAATTCGCACAAAATGCACCTCTTCAATCAACAGATTTTCTTGAGATTAATTCCATTTGAAAGTTCTATATGGATAAAGTTTTGTTTGAATAAACGACGTTTTTGATGTTTTCTTTTGTTATGAATTAGTATTCGTTGTTGTATATACTTGTACAAATAGTGACGTGATTTGAAAATTAAATGTCGCCTGTAATTACAGAAATTGATTAAAGCAATTCAGTAGTAAACAGTAGAGCTAAAGCGTTTCCAAGAGTATACTTTTTGAAAACAAATAACTATTTGATCATGAATATGCGTATCAACTTTATTTACAGAATTTGGTAATGATGATACACCTGGACTGTTCCAAGTCGCTTAACAAAATCACTTCAAAAACACTTAAAGTTATCGTGGAGAGTGCAGCACAGGCCACAGGGGCCACTTTTGCGCTATTTGAAAATTGAAAACAATTCTCAAGTTTGACTTCAAGCGGATACGAAGCGCGAATAATCAGTCGATTTACACATACGATTATAAAAACTCATTATTTTTTTCATACACGCATATACATACTATTATTAATAAATATTAATAAAAATGTCATTATTAATATGAAGTAATGTATTATTATTTTAGTACAAATTTATTATATTATAAGTATTTTATTATAATCATTTAGAAAAATGACATCACAATTATTTATATATTGATTGACATGTTTTTTTATTGTTTTTCAAAACTTCCTATTTTTATATATTTCAATTATCAAAATCAAGTAACACTCTTCCCATTTTGATAATTTTAAATGTCAGCACAATGTCAGTGTCATTTGTGAAAAATGTCTTCATAGTTTTGCAATCCCGATGATTCTTTGCATGTCTCCAAAACTGCTTTTGTTACAGCCTTCGTGAGGAAATCTGCTGTCATATTTTTTGATTCTATGTATTCTACATGTATTTTATTTTTATCTATTTCATCACGAATGAATAAATATCTTCTTTGAATGTGTTTGCTTTTTGATTGATACACATTGCTTTTTGACAATTTTATTGCAGCTTGGTTATCCGACTTCAACGAAAGTTTAGTGCCAACATATTTCTCTTAGTTCAGCTCCTTGAATAATTTCTTTATCCATATTATTTCTTTGACAGCTTCTGTTATAGCCATAAATTCGCTTTCGCATGTAGATAAAGCGACGACATCTTGCTTTTTGCATTGACAACTAATAGCTCTTCCTGCTAGTACGAATATATAACTTAAAAATCCTTTTCCATCTCTTACGTTATTATTCCAACTTGCATCGCTATAAAATTTCATTTCTTCTTTGTCCTTTCTGTATGTTATTCCCATGCTTCTAGTTTTCTGCAGATATCGTAAAACATGTTTTGCTTGTTGCCAATGTCTCTCAGTGAAATTATTGTTGAACTGACTTAGATAAGTCGTAGCAAAAGTAATGTCCGGTCTCGTACCTTGTGACAAGTAAATCAAACTGCCAATGAATTCTTGATATGGATATTTGGTATTATTATTCTTTATGTCTTCATTATCTTCATTCTTGTCTGAATTTGCTTGAAGTGGTGTACCGACACCTCTGTATTCTTCCATATTAAATTTTTGTATTATGTTAATATACTTTTCTTGTCTAATATAAATAATAGCTTCTTCTTTATTTCTTTTGATTTCCCATCCAAGCAAATATTTTGCTTCTCCAATGAATTTCAACTCGAATTTTCGTTGTAATTGCGTTGTTGTTTCTTCAACCAATTTCTTTGATTTAGTAACAAGTAATATATCGTCTACGTATAAACAGAGAATGATATAATCACCATCAGTGTTTGTCCGTAAAATCACGCATGATTCTGAATTCAATTCTTTGAAGTTGTTTTGGATTAATTCATTTTTAATTGTGGTGTACCAGGCTTTAGCACTCTGTTTTAAGCCATATAAGCCCTTTTTCAGTTTACAAACTTTATTTTCTTCAGCTTTAACCCCCTTTGGAATTTCCATATATACTTCTTCCTCGATTATGCCATTTAAATAAGCGGTTGTCACATCATATTGATATAAATTAAGATCTTCTTGTACAGCTAAAGCAATTATTGTTCTCAAAGTATTTAGTCTGATAACTGGAGAAAAAATGTCATCATAGTCTTCACCTTTTCTTTGATTGTAACCTCTTGCTACTAATCTGGTTTTATATTTATCAATTGTTCCATTAGGTTTTCTTTGATTTTGAATATCCATCTTGAGTCTATTATTAGTTTATTTTTTGGTCTTTCTACGATTTCCCATGTTCCGTTTTTTTCTTGTGATTTTAGTTCTGCATGTATTGCTATTTCCCAGTATTTTCTATCATATCCTTGTAAAGCTTCTTCATACGTACACGGTGTATTCAGATTTGTAGCTAAATTTGCTATATCCTCCTTCTTATTTCTTAATCTTTCAGATCTTCTTGGTTGTATATATATATATATATATATATATATATATATATATATATATATATATATATATATATCTTTAAGTTCGTGGTTTTCTTCATCTTCCTTCTCATTTCTGATTCTTTCAGATCTTCTTGGTTGTATGCGTACATCTTCATTGTTGTTGTCTCTCTCCAGCTCCTAGTTTTCAGTCTTTTAAATTATTTTCTTCACTTTTCTCTTTCTCGGTTATTTCAATGATATGATTTTCTATTCTTTCTTTTCCATTTTCGTTATTTTCAATTTCTTGAATATATTGAGGAATTGTATTTTCTTCTTTTATTTCAAAAATTGGTATATATTCTATTGTCTTATTTCTTGAACAATTATCATTCAAGTTTAATAGTTCTGAACCTCTTCGATTTTATATTATTCTTGCGTCTCGGACTGTTTTAATAGTGCTGTCTTCTGTAGAATATATGTTTTGTTGTGTTACTAAATCCAACAAATATCCCTTTCTTAACTTTTGGATCTAATTTTCGTCGATTAGGATTTGTAATTAGAAAATATGTTAATGACCCGAATATTTTAATATTTCTTACATCTGGTTTTTTATTACCGTATTTTTCTTCAGGTGTTAGATTTATTTTCTTCATATAAATTCTATTTTTCAAAAACACTGCATAATTAGCTGCTTCTGCCCAAAATTTTACTGGTAGACGTGCATCGTTTAACATACATCTCACCATTTGAATAATTGTTCGATTGGTTCTTTCAGCAATTCCATTTTCTTGTGGAGTATTCGTGAATAATTCCTTCTTCATTCAAATAACTCTGAAATTCTTTATTGTCAAATTCTTTGCCGCAGTTGCTTCGAATTTTCTTTATTCTTTTATTTGTCAGATTTTCAACTTCGGCTTTAAATATTTTGAACCTTTTTAATGCTTCATCTTTTGTTTTCAGAAAACAAACGAAGATTTTTCTCGTAAAATCGTCAACTAGTACATATAATTATCTTGAATTTCCTATTGACGATTCTTGCATAGGTCCACATAAGTCCATATGTATTAATTCTAGTATATCTGAAGTTGATATTTCCCTATGTTTTGTAAAAGATTTTCTTGCTAGTTTTCCGCTTAGACAGCTTACACAATCAGTTATTTCTTTTTCTAGAAATTTCAGTCCGTTTACAAAATTTAGATTTTTCATAATTTTTAATTTATTTATATCTTGATGTCTAAACCTTCTGTGCCATATTTCTGTATTACTCTCTAGTATTTGGTAATTTTTTTCTACTGGTGGTTCCAAACTTGCTATATACAAGTTATTTTTTCTTTCGCCTGTTGGCATGATTGTACCATCTGTCCTTTCTATTTTACAATTTGCATCTTTAAAAGTAATAGTATATCCTCTTTTCTCAAGTGTGCTAACTGAAAACAAATTTTCTGTCATATCTGGTACGTATAGCACATTTGAAATAGTTAAAAATTTGTACATGCAATCTTCGTTAGTCGTTTGTAATCTAACTGTTCCTCGTCCTTTTGCTTCAATTGTTTCGCCGTTGGGTAATTTTATATTTTATGCTTCATTTTTGTTCAAATATATGAAAATAGATCTATTATTTGTCATGTGGCTGGTGGCACCTGAGTCAATGTACCAGTGATAGGGATCGATGTCATTTGTCCTTTTATTTGAAACTTTCAAAGCATTTTCTTCATCTGAAGCTCCATTTATTCTTTCTCTATTTTTGTGTTTATATATTTTTCTTTCTTCATCTGTTCTATATATTCTTTCTCTATTTTCGTGTTGATATCTTCTTTCTTCATCTATTCTATTTATTCTTTCTCTATTTTTGTATTCATGTCTTTCTTCGTCATCTGCAGTTCTATTTATTATTCCTCTTTCTCTATTTTGATATTTTACTTCTCTATCCCATTTTTTTCATTATTGATTTCTTGACGTCTGTCAAAACGATGATAGCAGTCTCGTGCAAAATGTCCTTCTTTGTTACGTATCAACAATTTATATTTTATTTCCGTTCTCTAAATGAATATTTCTTAATTTGTGATATACACGCAGATTCCATCTTAATTTCGACTTCGGTTAAATATATTTCATCTTCTTGTGCCTTTAGTCCATTTTTAAATTCTTCTACTGATAATTTTTCGAGTCCTGTTGCTTTCATTTGTAGTCTTATTGTGTTAAAATTTCTTGGCAGGCCATTTAACAAAAGTGCAAAAAATTCGTTATCCTGAATGGTTGCTTCACACTGGGCTAGTTGGTCACGAATATATTGCGCTCGTGCAAGATATTGGTCAATTTTCTCGTCTTCATTTTTCTTTATAGAACTTAATTCTATACGTAAGTCAACGCGACGTGGTGAAATTTTGCCTTCGTGGATGGATTTTAATTTTAGGCAAATTAATTTTGCTTCATCAATATTTATTACTTGTTGGGCTTCATTGGTGTCTATGGAACATAATATTATTGATGCAGCTATTGCACTTTTTTCTTCATAGAGGTCTATTTCTTTATTTTTCTTATTTCTTTCTTCTTGTGGAGCATTTTCTTTTAATTCAACAGGTTTTCTTCTTCTATCGCCGTCCATACCTTCTTGGCTTTTAGTAATAATTTTATATGGTGTTTCCATAACTGATAATTATTGTTATTCATCTTTGTAATCATCGACGCTGAAAAGCTATCCATTTTGGTCAATCTTTTATGTTACCTACTCGTAACGTACGTATTTTATGTTACCTACTCGTAACTTCTTTTAGACTACAAACAGGAGGCCTGGGCCCATAACCTGAAGTAATCTATTATTATTTTAGTATAAATTTATTATATTATAAGTATTTTATTATAATCATTTACAAAAATGACATCACAATTATTTCTATATTGATTGACATGTTTTTTTATTGTTTTTCAAAACTTCCTATTTTTATATACTTCAATTATCAAAATCAAGTAACATAATAAATAAATCCTTATAGGTATGTATACATTATTTTTAACAGCAGTCTATTCGAAAAAAACTACAAAATTTCGCTGAATAATCCCCTATTACAAAAAAAATTTGCCGGCCTTGCAATAGAAATTGAAGAAAATATATTACTACGAGACCTGAAAATTCATAAAAATATACTTTTTATCAATTTTGTCTCTGTGTATGATTTAATTTTGTATAATTGCTCATAACATATCCTAGTTACGCTCCGTAAAGCTATTCTTCTGTATAGTACAGAGCGGGCGATGTTCTGAAGCGCTCAGGATTTTTACGATGGTGATTCTTCACTATCTTTAAACAAGGCGCAATACAGAGTCCACAGTTATTGTGGTAGCTCTGGCACACACTGGCATTTAACTGAGAGCTTATTTAATTCTCTAAAATAACAACAATAACCTAACGCAAAAAGTGAATCTTGGAAAACCTGGGGCCAAGTTTTGTGCGTTAGGTTACGTTATTTTCAGAAAAAATATATAACCTCTCAGATAAATGCCCAGTGTGTCTAAGAGTTACCAAAATAACCGTGGACTCTGTATTGCGCTAGGGTTTGACGAACAAAAGTGAACAACCACCTCCATCAAAGCTCTGAGCGTTTTAAAACATTGCTCACTCTGTACTATACAGCGAAATGGCTTTACGGTGTGAGTATGTGTTTTGAAAGAGTTTTACAGTTTCTGCAACTTTGGGTACTAAATATGAATGATTTGAAGCAATGTTAAGCTACGTTCAGAAACAAATAATTTCAATATCCAATTTGAAATTCTACTTTGTAATTTTTATTTTGAATTTTTCGCATTCACAGCAGCATGTAATTTTAATTTGACGTGTGCACAAAGCATCAGACTCAACGTGCGCGTATTGTGCTTGTTGTCATATTTCTGCACACATTTGTTTACGTCAAGACTTTTGACAGAAGATAACTGAGCTGAAGCCGAAGACCTTTTTTACGATTCATTTCTGTTTCAGAATAACCTCCAAATAGTGACAGCTAAACTTGGCATTTGGCGTTCAGCAACACTATGCGCATGCGTTATCTCTAATTGGGTCCGGGGTCCTGGATTCTTAATTTTCTGAATTCCAACGCAATTTACCGTCAGGATAAAAATTTCCTTCCGCGTATGCTGATTTCTGTTAAAAATCACTTAAGTTCAGTGAGTGTCTCTCTTTATATCCCCTTTCAAAATTTATTACAAAATATTGACATTACTTGTAAAATTATTCTGAACTCAGAGCCAATCTATATATTCGCTATTTATATATCTCCTGCAGCATCAGTCGATTTGTATATTAGTTTATTAGAATGTTTAGAATCATTACCTTTTCTTTGCAGTAGTAAATGCATTATTTTAGGTAACCGTCTTTTTGCAACAATACTTCACACTGTAGAATTTCAACAGAATTATCTGACCTCTTCATCTCTGTTAAATTGGATACAATCCTAATACTAAATGATCAGATTCACTATCTATAGTTCTATATATCTATATTTGAATTCATCACGACGATCGCCATCCTTTGAACACCTCTACAGCCTGAATGGTGTGAGCAATTTTCGTGAAATTTACACCAAGTTGTAGGAAATGATTGTCTCGAGTGCCCTCGTAATAAGTAATATTTCTGTAGGATGCATAGTTTTTGAGTAAAAAATTATTAAACATTGAAAATTGGGACAAAAACAATAATGGTCACAGTAACGATCACAGTTTTCCTTGAAAATTTAAGACGATAAACGCTGTCATGTCATTTGGCATGTCATGTTTGACATGTCATTTTGAACCTTTAAATAGAAATATTTATGAAATGAGGGCAATTTGAAAGAAGTTTATTTCATAATCATAACTTATGAGAATGGGCAATTATATCTGCACAGGTAAAATGGCGTAAAACATTATAATTAAAAATTATAAATTTTGACGGTTCATATGCACCTGGAAAATGTTGCCAAATATGTCATAAGTAACTAGGTAATAAATAAATATTCCTAACTAGATTAATGTGAAGTTCGAACACAAGTGTTTGATCACAGTTTTCCTTGAAAATTTTAAAATGATAAACGCTGTTATATCATTTGTCATGTCAATGTCAATGATTACAAATTATCGGTTTTCATACTTGTAAATGTAAAGAAATGTTTCAATAATATGTAACATTAAAGAAAAGATGATGAATTTAACGAGGTAGGTATATGTAATGATTTTAAGCCATGTTTTATGTTAATTTAATATATATTTTATTTTTTAAATATAATTTTGGAAAATGTATAAGGAAACACGTCGAAAAGGATCAGAAAGGCAGAATTCATATGACAATCGATCGAAGAACATGTACAAAATTAAAAAGATAAACATTGTCATCCGTCATATTGGATGTACGTATAGTCTATCATAAAACACTATCGGCGGAGCCCTAGGCTGAACTCGGCGAAGCCGAGTTTAGGCTAGTATAATACTACTGTTAACACAAATAATAGAATGTTAGATTTGATATTTTCAAACATAAATTGTGCAACATATCACGAAAATAATTGCTTATTTTACAGAGAATATGTACATCAACCATTTCTGAAACCACTGTTAATTTAAATGGTAAAAAATACAATTTCAAAAAGGCATATTATATCGATATGTATAATTTAATTGTCGATTCGGCTTGTGAATTCTTATACTCTGTATTGTGTGAAATGTTAAATAAATGTGTTCCACTTTTTAGCCCCACAGATCACCCTTTCCGACATAATATACCCGTGAAATCATTTCTGACTTAAAATTAAAAAATAAATTCTTTAACTTGTCAAAAATTTATCCTGAAAATTCTAATTATAAATAATAATAATAATAATAATATAAATAATAATAATAATAATAATAATATAAATAATAATAATAATAATAATTTGATTTGTTGACTGTTGATGAGTGTTAAAGTGCGAAATATTGCTCCGATATTGTGATCCAAAATAGGCCGTGTCGTGCAAATATTTCGTGCGTGGTAGTTAACTAAACTTTCTTGTGAAATAAAATTCATTTAAAAGTGCTAAATTTTTCAAATTGCAGTGACTATACGAACCTTGATAACAAATACAAGTAGAATCAGCGGCGTGCGGTCAGGGTATGCGGGGCATGCGGCGCATACCCATTCGTATTTAGAAATTAATTAAATTTTATAATGTTATTTTTTACATAATACATGTAAAAACTTTAAATTATATGTAAGATAAATTCTACAACATTTAAATTTTATTTAGTTCTACTTGTATAATATGAATAACTGAATAACACTAGAAAAAAGCTAGTGGATAGTGCTAGGCTCTGCCGCATGACTTGTGGAAGGATCGGGGCAGGGCGACGCTTGAGGAACTACGAGAAATAAGCAGAGGGGAGTGCGTGCTATAGGTGAGCCGGTAAGCGCTAAATTCATCGCTTACCCGAGTGTATTTTGATGTAGTAATTTTTGTATAAGCATCATCCACCATACAGAATTACAGAATAAGATATTTTTTTGTTATACTACGCATATTTATAGGTAACTATGGATTACATTATAAAAAAATTAATAGAAAAGCTATTTTCGAGAAGAGCATTTAACGAGAAAAACGAAATTATCAAAAGTGGAAAACCTCCTTCTAAATTAAATAATTTAAAAACGATTCATAGGGACAAAGGAAAAAGATTTACGCGACATTTTCATGTAACAGAATATGAAAAAGTTCCCTGGTTATGTGGATCAGCATCATTTGGAAAATTATTTTGATATAACTGTTTGGAACAAACAAGGATTTGAAAATTTAAATTGTTATTCAGTAGCAATTTATAAACATTCGCAGTTTCTGACACTTCCGAGTTCCACAGCTTTGGATGAACGCTAATTTTCGACTTTGAAGCGCATAAAATCATACAAACGATCATCCCAGGGACAAGAAAGATTAAAAAGCTTAGGACTGTTGTCCATTGAAAAATCTCAACTATGCGATATGCAAACTAAAGATAATTTTCATTCTGAAATAATTCAAGAATTTTTTTAAAAAAAGAAAAATTTAATTTATTTACAAATAGTTAAATTAATTAACATTGATTTTATTTTTCTATGTTATATTAAAGTATGCAATAAATATCGTAATTACAAAAATTATAAATTATTTCCTATCCTTGGCGCATACCCGACCAAAATTTCACCGCACGCCTCTGAGTAGAATAACCAAAAAAAAAGTGTTGAGTAAATTAATGTGAACCAAAATTATAGTGAAGAGAGCTAAAAACAAATCTTACACGTATAAAATAATCACGAACGTATAATAAAAGTCCGAAATCAAACTTTTAAAGAAAAATTGCCAAAAAGTTCAGTCATATTTTAGCCAAGTCATTCTGTCACTCCACGGGCAACGTTCCCAAACGCTGTAGCGGCGCATAACCAACAAACATGAGTGTAGGAAACACTCCTAAACGCTATGATGGCGACACGGATTATTCATCGACAGAAGACGGTAAAAGGAAGAGGGACGATATGATAAAAGGGTTTAAAAAAAGCAGGAAAATTATGAGATCTATAAAAAAAGACGAGGATGAAGAAATGGAAAACACTGAAATGCAAGAGGTAAAAAATATGTTCGCCGACCTAATGAAGGAGTTAAAGGAAATTAAAACAGAGCAAAAATATATTAGACAAGACATGAAAGTAATAAATATGGAGGTCGCAACCTTGAGAGAAGAAAACAAGGAGTTAAAGAAGAGGTTAACTATAATTGAACAAAAACAAGAAAAAGGAGAGAGATTACAAAAGAAAAATAATGTAGTTATAAAAGGAATAGACTTTAAAAATAATGTAAAAGAAGTAGAGAAGTTCTGTAAAAATAACCTAGATGTAGAAATTAAAGTGGAATCGGTTCAAAGCATAAGAACGCAAAATTCAGAGAAGACGATGACTGTAGCAAAAATCAAAAGTTGGGAAGAAAAAGAACAAATAATGAAAAACAAAAAGAAATTAAAAGGCAAGAAAATATACATTGACCATGACTTAACTAAAAATGAAAGCGAAATTCAAAAAAAACTTAGAGAGATAGCAAAACGGGAAAGGACTGAAGACGTAACAGTACACGTAGGATACAAGAAATTATTTAAAAACGAAGAGTGCTGGGTATGGAACGAAGAAATAAATGATATAGAAAAGAAAGAACAGAATTCAAAAAACTATTAAGAATAGGTCAAACGGACGGATTTACGGAAAACATAAAAGGCAATGAAAAAAATGAAAATAAAAGAAAATGGTATTACACGAACAAACAAAAAAAAGAGGAAAAACTTATTATGGCAACTTGGAATGTAAGGGGAACAAATGAAGTAGGGGCATTAAAAAACTTAACCATGGTACTAAAACATTACAATATAGATATAATAGCAATACATGAGACTAAACAAAAAGATAATTTCATAACAGAAGTAGATGACTACATATTTTGCAATAGTGGCGATAAACAAAAAATATTAGGTACTGGATTTATGATAAAAAAACAATTACAGCAGTCAATAATAGATTTTGAACCGATAACAGGAAGAATGTGTAGATTAAGAATAAGAGGAAGATACAGAAAGATAAATATAATTAACGTACATGCACCGACTAATGAAAAAGAGGAAGAAGACAAAGAAAAATGGTACGAAAAACTAACAGATATAATAAACAAAATACCCAGATATGACATAAAAATAGTTATAGGAGATCTAAATGCTAAAATAGGAAGAGAAGAATTATACAAAACAATAACTATACAATTATACAAAACAATAACTGGAGGTAACAGAAAACATGAAAGTTCAAACGAAAATGGAAAAAAGTTAATAGAATTTGCATTAGAATCACATATGAAAATAATGAGCACAAAATTTCAAAGAAAAGACATACATAAGGGAACCTGGCTGTCTCCAAATGGCTACACATGTAATCAGATAGACCATATCTTAATTGATAACATACATGCAAATATAATAAAGAATGTTAGAAGCCAAAGGGGAGCTGTAACAAATTTAGATCACTTCATGGTAAAAGTAACAATAAAACAAGATATTCCGCGAGTAAGTAACAAAAGAAAAGCAGGTTGGCAAAAATATAATATCGATGAACTCCAGGAAGAGGATAAATTACAGCAATACAGGGAGATACTAGAATTAGAAATAGAGAAAGTGAAAAATACAGAAACAGTGGAGGAGAAGTGGAAAAAAACGGAAGAAGCCATAAAGGAAGCAGCAAAAATAACGATACAGAAAACTAAAAGACGAAAGGGAAACAATTGGTTTGACGAAGAATGCAGATCAGCCATAGAAAAAAGGAACCAAGCTAGAATTATGCTTTATCAACACAATAACGAAAGCTCCAAATCAATATTTGACAACGAAAAGAAAAATGTGAAGAGAATATGCCGAGCAAAGAAACGAAAAATGATGGAAAAGTCAATGGAAAAAATAGAAGAGAATTATAAAAACAAATACATACGAAACCTATACCAAGAAACAAAGAAACAAAAGGAAGAATACCAACCAAGAACAATATTCTGCAAAAATAAAGATGGCGAACTTGTAACAGGAAAAGATAAATTGAACAGATGGGTAGAGTACTTCAAAGAAGTTCTAGACGGAGACACAGACGAAGAAAGAGAAAATAATCAACCGAATATAATAGGTATTATAAACGAAGAATTGCAACAAGAAATGGAGACGCCTAAGTTAGAAGAAATTGAAAAAATAATAAATAATCTAAAGAACCATAAAAGTTCAGGAGAAAATGGGATCTCAGCAGAGCTGTATAAGTTAGGGGGAGAGACAATTAAAAACCAAATTCACGCAATATTAACGGAAATATGGATTAAAGAAGAAATACCCAACAGCTGGAGGGAAGCGGTAATATGCCCTATCTACAAAAAAGGAGAGAAAACTGCCTGTGAAAACTACAGAGGAATAGCGCTATTTGACGTAGCATATAAGATTTTTGCAACAACAATACGGGACAGATTGACAGAAGAAACAAAGGAAATAATCGGAGAATACCAAGCCGGCTTCAGGCAGAACAGATCAACAATAGATCAAATATTTATTCTGAAGCAAATAATAGAAAATAGCTATGAACATGACCTCCCATTATACATATTATTTATAGATTTCAGACAAGCTTATGACACAATCGATAGGGGTAAATTAATAGAAATTTTACAATATTTTAATATAAACCCGAAGCTTATCAGGCTAATAACGGTAATGTTGGAAAATAAATGCAAAATAATGGTTGATGGCGATAAATCGAAAAACTTTTCTATAAATAAAGGCCTAAGACAAGGAGATCCACTGTCCACGGTATTATTCAACATTGTACTTGAATGGATAATACGTAAGGGTAACATCCAAACTAGAAGTTCCATATATCACCATAAAAACCAGTGCTTAGCATATGCAGACGACATAGCATTATTAACAAGAACGCGGAAAGAATTACAAGACACTATGACAAGATTAGTAAGGGTAGCGGGAGAGGTGGGCTTAAAAGTTAATGAAGGGAAAACAAAATATATGGTACTGAAACAAAGTAAAGAAAGTCAGACCAGTATACTAAAAATAAAAGTGGATGAAAGGAAAGTGTATAATTTTCAAGAAGTGAGCCACTTTGTATACCTGGGTGTAACAATATCAAATAACAATGAAGAGGACACAGAAATTACAACAAGGCTAACAAAAGGAAGTAAGAGCTATAGTGCACTGTCGAATATATTAAAACCAAAAAACATCTCAAGACTATCTAAAGTAAGGCTATACAAAACCATTGTAAGACCTACGGTTTTATACGGCAGCGAACTATGGGTGCTAAGCACGACTAACCAAAGAAAACTAGAGATATGGGAAAGAAAAATATTGAGAAAAATATATAGGGGGGAAAAAATGGGTAACGTATGGATAAGAAGAACAAACAAAGAACTAATGGAACTATATAATGAACCGGGAGTGACAGGAGTGATTAAAGCGCAACGACTACGATGATTAGGTCACATAGCACGAATGATAGAGGAGCGAGGTGTAAAACAAATCTTCAATAGTGGCATAAGAAAAAAGAAAAGAAGAGGAAGACCAAAACTAAAGTGGTTTGATTCAGTGGATAAGGACTTGCAAGTGCTAAATGTTAGAAACTGGAAATTGAAAGCAAAAGACAGATCAAAGTGGAAAGAAGTAACGAAAGAAGCCATGGGTCTACACGGCCTGTAGTGCTACATATTATTATAATAATAATAATAATAATAATAATAATAATAATAATAATAATAATAATAATAATAATAATAATAATAATAATAATAATAATAATAATAATAATAATAATAATAATAATAATAATAATAATAATAATACGCTTTATTTACCCAACAGCAGGCCAATTACAGGGTAAAAATAATAGAAACAATAATAAATATAAATATTACAACATAACAAAACAAAAATCAGAAATATTGATACATAGTTAGGTGAATATATCTTCGTACATTTTGTCAGCATTGAGGCACATTAAGTGTACATGTGAGCGCTGCAAAATAAGTGTACGTGTAACGGGTAGGCGAAACGATCCGCCTTGTCTTGAAGCCAACCTTGGGACATGGAATGGCACACATGACAGCAGATATGGTGCATCTATATAGTTGTGGAGAAGCATCCAAAGAAATCTGGAACTACAGGTTTCTCGTCTGAAAACTAAAGAAGGTAAGGAATGACGCTCTAGAAGAGAATTTAAATCAACATCTCTGTCTGGATAAATATTGTCTTCTTTAAATGAAAGATATTTCAGGAAACTTCTATGGATGCGATCTAGTTGCATAATTTGACTGGCATACGAAGGATACCAGATTAGGCTGGCGTACTCTAATTTACTTACAACAAACGCAAAATATAATGATTTTAAAGTTGTAACATCATGGAACATTCTGCATATACGAATAATGAAGCCTAAAGTTTTACTGGCAGATGAACATACATTAACAATATGCTCATTAAAATTGAGCTTTGAAGTGAATGTAACACCTAAATCTTTAATGGAACATTTACGTGCAAGAATGGTATCATTTACTGCATAATTATGAGTAAAGTTATTCTTTTTGCGTGTGTACGTAACAATGAAGCATTTGTTGATATTTATAGGTAATTTATTCTCGCTGCACCAGGATACCAGTTTATCTATATTATTTTGTAGAAGAAGTACATCAGAGGCTGAGGTTATTCTTAGAAACAGTTTAATATCATCTGCGTAAGCCAAAACCGGGCAATTAAAAGAAAATAGCAACTCATTGATGAATGCGACAAATAATAATGGACCCAAATTGGACCGCTGGGGTACGCCGGAAGTGGAAATGAAATTAAAAGAGGAAAACCCATTGTAGTAAACATAACAGCTTCGATGCGTGAGATATGATGCTAAAAGTGTTACAAGAGTAGGAGAGGCACCAAAAGAACTAATTTTGGTTAAGAGTAAGCCATGATCTATGAAATCGAAAGCACGAGAGAAATCACTATACATTACATCAACTTGTCCTCGGTCATCAATAACTTCAGAAACGTATTGTGAAAAACATGCTAAATTGGTTACAGTTGACCGTCCACGCATAAAGCCATGTTGATCATTCGATATTAGAGATCTTATATTTGTAAAAAGAGCATTATAGATAACTTTTTTAAAAAAATTTGCAAAATTATTTAGTATTGAAATAGGCCTATAGTTTGAAATATTAGATTTGTCATCCTTTTTGTGAACTGGAGTAATACGTTTTTGTTTCCGTCGTTCTGGAAATGTAGAAGTTGTAATGGCTAAATTTATAACAACGGATAGAGGAGCAGCAAAACAGAATCGACAATCTTTAACCAAAAATGCAGGTATTTTGTCTTCACCACAAGTTGATTTATTAGGTAATTTAACCATTAGCATTATTAATTCGTTTTCAGTGACATTACCTAGTGTGAAAGATGGATTGTTATTATAAAATATGTCACTACTATTGGTAAAGGGAGAACTGATATTGAAATAATTAGAGAAAGATGTGGCAAAAGCATTGACTATATCTTGTGGATTATTGTCGTTGTTGTCAGTAATACTCCCAGGAATACGAGAGCAGCCTTGTTTACTATGCACGTACTTCCAAAATTCACTGGGTTTTGATTTAATATTGTTTTCTACATTATGGATAAACTCATTGTACGAATCTTTTATTTTTTTTAATAATAATAATTCGTAGTCTTTTAAATTCAATAAAACATGATTGTTGTCCGGTTTTAGACCATTTCTTTCTGTAAGATTCCTTAGTTTTTAAGTTAAATTTGATGTCAGACGTGAACCACGGGAGATAATGAGATGAACTACATTTATATTTAGGCACAAATTTGTCCAATGCTTCATACAGCGTAGAGTAGAATTCATTTAAGGCAGCGTCAACATCATTGAAATTGTTCAAATAGGTCCAGTCAATATCATGTATGTAATCATATAGTTGTCTAAAGTCAGCTTTGCGAAAATTATAACGGTAGTTATTTGCTGAAGGAAAATTTATAGTTTTAACATTAGAAACAAGTTCACAATTAAATAATAAAACTGGATGATATCGATCCTCAGGAACTAGAGGGAAATCGGACTTCGCTGTATTTAATACTGTGAAATTAGAAAACGCTAGGTCTAGCATGGTGTTGTATGCATTGTTTACTACATTGTACTGTTGTAGATTTAAGACTTCACACATATTACGCAAAGAGGAAGATTTTACACAACTAGAGGAGTTGTTACTAAAATCAGAAAGATTAAAATCCCCAATTAAAACAATATTTTCATTAAGAAGCAACAGTTGAAGTACATCTATAAAAATTTCAAGTTCATTCGCATTTACATCAGGAGGTATATATAATGCACAGAGAACGAATGTGGAGTTACTAAAATGATATCAGTTAATGGAACCAATTTTTTAATATTTGAAGTATTAATAATGCTATAATTCAATGACTCTTTTAAGGCGATTAAAACACCACCACCTCTACTCCGACCAATGAGTGAAAAATTTCTGTCATCACGAATAACATTGTAAGTTGATGGAATAATTTCAGAACTATGGAAGGAATCATGCAACCAAGTTTCAGACAAAATAATTATATCATAGGACGCAGAACAACAATTGACATAAAATGTATGACTTTTACTATTTAAACCCCTTGTATTTTGGTAATATAAATTAAATGTAATTGGACAGCTGTTGGGAGAAATTAGTTTAAAGCAGGCACAATTTTTGGTATGTTATTAATGTATTTTATAATTAAATTATTTTCACCAGCAGAAAGTCTAGCATTAAGTTCTGTTTTAACTGATTTGTAGAAATCTATTTGCATCTTAGTTCGGTCTCTAGAAATAGACAAGTGTTTCCACATATCACTTCTTTTTAATTTTTTAGAGTTTTTAATTATTTGTATTACGTCGTTCATACAAGAGAACTGAGCTTTAATGGGACGTGAAAGTGGTTTCGTGTTGTCAATGCGACCAATACGTGAGGTTTTAATTAGATTACAATTAATATCAATATCAGCCAGCAAAGATTTAACCATGGAAAAATCACTTTTATCAAGCTGATCTTTGGTGACCGTATTATTTTCCACGGAGCCATAGATCATAACGTTGCAAGAACGTTTTTGTCGATCTGAAATCTCTTGTATAATATTTTCTGTTATTTCTCCAGTTACAAATATAGAAGACTGATTTGAATCAGTGCTATTATTTTTTAATTCTAAAATATCCTTTTGAAAACTGAGGATGATACTCCTTAAGCCTTCCAATTTATTGCCAAACTTAATGCAATTTGGACAATTCCATTTCAAACCACTTGTCCCCGTGCGAATTCTCCTAGCGTCAGCGGAAGTAATATCAGTACAACAAGCGATACTAATTTTTTTTTGACATATGGAACAGCATAAGAGCCTGTGTTCATCTGTTTTAGTATTACAACAATAGCAAACAAGATCCATGATGAGGAACACCCTGTATATATGTTTCTAAGCAAGCACCCAGTAGACGAATAAAAAATGACACGCCTTAATTAAAGAGTACACAAGTATGAACAATGTGAGAATACACCACGTTGAAATATATATGAAAAAAAATATTAAATAAGGCCAAAACTCACCACAGAAGATAGTAGAGTGAATAACAAAAACACAGATGAAACACGAAAACTAGCTCAACAAACTGATACCAAATTCAAAATAAAAACTTTGAAAAAACCAGCAAATCAACTGCCAAAATAAGAGGCGAAGATACACACACACCTATCCTTTAATAAATAAAAAAAAATTTAATAGTTTAAGAAAACAAATTAAAATTGACATAATTTTTTTTATAAAGTTTATCTAAATAATAATAATAATAATAATAATAATAATAATAATAATAATAATAATAATAATAATAATAATAATAATAATAATAATAATAATAATGATAATAATAATCATAATAATAATAGTAATAATAATAATAATCTTAATTACCATGTAAGTAAAAGACGAGGTTCAGCTCAAGGCTGTTCTTCTACCTAACCCGGTCCAGTACAAAAATATATGACAATAATATATATATATATATATATATATATATATATATATATATATATATATACATATATATATATATATATATATATATATATATATATATATATATATATATATATATATATATATATATATAAGAATCATCAAACGCGAGACAATTTGACAAAAAAATATTAAAAAATATTACTACATTACATTAGTTAATATAAATTTTTCACTCTGAGTTTGAAAGCGGTTAACGATAGAGACTTCAGGGATTCAGGAATATTGTTATACAAAGAAGGCGCGAGATAGGCAAATGAAGCTCTAGATTTTGACTTACGAAAGAAAGGAACAATATACAAATTCTTAATACGGAGAGTGTAATTGCATTCTCTGGGTATTAGCTTGTGAAAGAGATAGATAGATGTGAGGTGCAAGTTAATAGTAATGCAAAATATTTTTGGAATTTTAGTAAGTCAAAATCAAATGATAACGGTTATCCTAATAATATGTTATACAATTTGCATCCATTAAACTCTGCTGATGAGATTGTTGAAGCATTTGCGCATTACTTCAAAAGCGTCTACTCAACTTCCACTGACATTCAAATTAATGAAGTGTCGTCTATTATGGATAGTTATTTTGTTCATTTACATAATATATCTGAAGAACAAATTATAAATTTCCTTTATCCACAGCTCTTTTTTCTATAATTAGTTTATCAATACAAACTCAAATATTCCCAGAAATATGGAAAAAGCGAGAGTTATACCTATATACAAGTCAGGGGATAAATGTAACTTAAAAAACTATAGACCTGTGGCAATTTTATCTAACTCCAGTAAACTGAAACTATCGTATATGATGTAATTTATTTGAACATTAAAAACTGTTTATCTATATTTCAATATGGGTTTATAAAGGGTAAGTCAACCACAAGCAATTTCACACATTTTACAGCTTAAGCCCTAGATAATCGGAAACAAGTTGACGTTATATACACAGACTTCGCAAAAGCTTTTGATAAAATTGACCATGCTATACTGATTAATAAATTACGTACTTTTTCATTGTCTTGCAATATGATAAAACTATTTCTCTCCTACCTTACTAACAGGTCACTGTCAGTACAAATTAGTAGCTTTAACAATCTCCATCTCTCAACCTAGCATATGATTTACTTAGACCGGTTGTTAAGGGCAAAATTTTGCCTCCACCCTGCATTTTGTGATGTAAGCAAGCCGTTTGGATCATATGTTACTGAGACTATACCCTACCGATTAAGATATATATATATATATATATATATATATATATATATATATATATATATATATATATATATGGTTTCTTTATCTCCTTATGAGGAGCATAGGGCTTCCACAAAGTTTCGCCATCGGACTCTGTTTCTGGATAACGCTTTGATTTCTCCCCAGGTTTTTCCGTTCTTTTCGGCTTCTTTTAAAATGGTTCGACGCCATGTATTCCTTGGACATTCTTGTTTCCTCCTCTCCTGAGGGTTCCACTCTAGTGCTTTCCTCGTGATGTCTGCAGGGTGTGGCCAATCCACTTCCATTTACGGAGTTTGATTTCTTGTTAAATTAGCCTTTGTTTTGTTGTGGCATATAACTCAGCATTGCTTATTACGTCAGGCCAGAATATTTAACAGATTTGCCGTAGGCATTTATTTATAAAAGTCTGTAACTAGTTGATTATATTTGTGGATAGTTACCATGTTTCGCATCCGTATACCTATACGGATTTAACATTTGTATTAAAAATTCGTATTTTGACGTTGCGATGAGGACCATATGTTATGTAGGAGGGAGAATGCTTGTCGTACTTTCCGAATTTTGAAAGATACGTCTTCTTCTGTGCCTTTAGTAGTAGACATAAGGCATCCAAGGTAGCAGAAGGTTTGCACCTGTTCGATTTCCGTGTCGGCGATATTGAACTTATTTGTGTTGTTGGTACCAATACACATCTCTTTGGTCTTTTTTACATTTATGGTTAGGCCCACCTTAGACGCTTCGTCTATTACACGCTGGAAGGTGTTCTTCATATCGATAAAGGTGTGTATAGTGAGACATATGTCGTCCGCATAGTCTAAATCTCCAATTCTGAGTCTGTGTTAAAAGTCCCACATTATACCGTTGCAGTTTGTTTTGGCTTGTGTTAGGACATAGTCCAGGACTATGTTAAACAGTAGGAGCGATAAAACACATCCTTGTTTCACATCTGCTTTTAAGCATATTTTCTCGCTTAGGTGACCTCTATGTAGAATGATGCATGTTGCATTTGTGTAAAAACATTTAATCAGATTAAGTAATTTTGGTGGTACGTCTTTACTTTCTAGTATAGCTTAAAGTTTGTCATGGTGGATGCTGTCAAAAGCGCGTTTGAAATCTATAAACATTAAGTAAAGTTTTGACTGCCATTCTATAAATTGTTCAATTAATATTCTGATTGTATTCAAACCTGGGATGTAGGTTTTCAGCTTGTGTTGTTATGGGGTTCTGTGGTGTATGAGTAGTTAAGTTCTGTTCCGTTTCACTTCTAAAATATTCGTCCCACCTACAAATTTGCTCTAATGTTGTAGTGAGCATCGGGCCATTTTTATTTTTAAGTGGGACGTTTCTTGTGCAGCTTTTATTAGACATTAATTTAGTAGTTCTGTAAAGTTCTCTGTTGTTGAAGGTTTCGGCTGCTTTCTGGGCTTGATAAGCTATGCTTTTAATCCATTTTCTTTTATCTCTTCTAGCACCATTACGTACGCTTTTGTTAACTGTTTGGTATAGATTGTTAAGGGATATTTTTTCATTGTCAGAATTTGTATGGAGAATTTGTAGTTTTATATCTTTTCTCTCCAGGATAAGTTTCCACGTTTCATCCGAGATCCATGTAGCTCTCTTTATGTCTATAAAGCCTATTTACTTCTCCGCAGAATTGTATTTCATTCCAGTGTTGGTGTACGTCGCTGTTTTCTATATTGCATTTAGGAGCCGAATTCTTTATTTCATTTATGTACTTGGTTATGAAGCTTGGATTTTTTGGCTTAGCAATTCCAGTGTTTGTTTACGTCGCTGTTTTCTACACTGCATTTAGGAGCCGAATTCTTTATTTCATTCACGTACTTGGTTCTGAAGCTTGGATTTTTTAGCTTAGCAACATCGAATCTTTTTCTGTTGATTCTTTCCGCTTTTGTTTTGTATGTAGTGATTTTTACCCTTAAAGTCCCTACGGCGAGGTAATGATCATTCACTACATCCGCACCTATTTTCACCCTAACATCAAGTAAAGATCCTCTCCATGTCTTATTAATGGTGATATGATCTATCTGGTTTGTGGTTTTTCTATCTGGGGAACGCCAGGTAGCTTTGTGATTTCTCTTGTGGGGGTAAAGCGAGCTCCCAATAACTAGACTGTGGCCAGCATAGAACTCTGTAAACAGCCCACTATTCTCCTTTATTTCACCCACACCATGAGTACCCATAATTTGTTCCATATTAGTGTTATTGTTTTCGATTTTGGCATATAGTCCCACAAAACATATAAACGAACCTGTTTGCTCGAAGAGACGTAAAAATCTCTCGTACAGGGCGCACCTACGCGTCCCTTTAGAAACTTCGGCGGACCGCTGATAGCCACAGACACGCCCCTAAGCTCTCTATCGATAGCTCTTTAAACGCGCTTCAACTTTTATTACGGTTTTTTCTTGTATAACGTAGCGTTCTAGCAAAATCGGCCAAAACAGCCAAAATTTTCTCCAAAAAAACCCAGAAAATGCTCTATTTATGGATACGATATATGTAACCAAACTCCTTTTTTGTACTTTAGCGTCAAACACGTTTTCATTACAATTATACAAAAAAAAACATATCAGCTCTGTAGGTCCAATAGTTTGCGCACCATAATTTTAATAAGAACACTCGTGCCAATGAGATATACAACCCGCAATATATAGTACCGGCGGGGCATTTCCGGATGGCTACACCTCACAATCGGTAGTGTATGTTCCCACCAACATACAAACCAAACGGTTTGCTCGAATAATGCAACAATGTTCTCCCTCGCGCAAGGCAACTCGGCGCACGTACTCGACTCTTTAGAAACTTCCGTGTCGGCGGGCCTTTGATAGCTACAGACACGCCTCTGAGATCTATATCGATAGCTTTTGGAACACGTTACAACTTTTATAACGGTTCTTTTCCGATATAACGTGGCGTCCTTGCGAAATCAGCCAAGGAAGCCAAAATTTTCTCCAAAAAACCACAATGTGCTCTGTACAAGAGGGAAATGGATACGTTATAAGTAATAAAACTTCTTTTTTGCACTGCAGCATGCAAGGCCTTATCATTACAATTAATATATATAAAAAAGTAGGTCCAATGGTTTGCGTACCACTGTGACTTTAATAAAAAAGACGCGCCAATGAGGTATGCAACCCGCAATATACAAAGCCTACGCGGCATTTCCGGATGGCTACACCTTTTAATCGGTAGGTTTTGGTCTCAGCTACTTATGAACCAAACGGCTACTCAAACTGACACATCAATATTCCATCTCGCACAGGGCGATTCTGTGCACCTACGCCTCCCTTTAGAAACTTCCATGTCGGCGGGCATCTGACAGCCACAGACACGCCACTAAGCCCTATATCGATAGCTCTTTGAATGCGCTACAACTTTTATTCGGGTTATTTTCCGGTATAACGTAGAGTTCTTAGGCAATCAGCCAAGATAACCAAATTGTGCTAAATTCAAGAGAAACACGAATACGTTATATGTAACCAAACTCGTTCTTTTTGCGCGGCAGCATCAAAGACCTTATCATTACAAGTAATATAAAAATAAAATCAGCTATGTAGACCCAATGGTTTGCACACCACTGCTATTTTCAGAAAAACGCGTCAACGAAGTATACAACCCTCAATACACAGAGCCTGTGCAACCTTTCCGGGCGGGTATACTTCTTAATCGGTAGAGTATTGTCCAAGGAACATATAAACTAAACGCCTTGCTCCAATAGACGTAACAATGGTCTGTCTTGCGCAGGGCAGCCCGGGTCACTTATGTGTCTCTTTAGAAATTTCCGTGACGGTGGGCCTCTGAAAGTCACAGACACGCCACTAAGCCCTATATCGATAGCTCTTTGAAAACGCTACAATTTTTATTCGGGTTATTTTTTAGTATGACGTATCGTTCATCTGTTAATCGGTAGGGTATAGTCCCTGTTCTATAATTTGGCGTCAGCTTGTTGAACAGTTTATATTAATAAATAAATAAATTGGAATTATTGAAAAGTTTGGACCACGTTTGGAACTTGCAAGGTTGGAATTGGAATTTGAAATTAAAAAGTGAAATTATGCCGTGAACGCGTATATTCAGGCACATGTTTCAAGCTTTGACGCAAAGTAGAAATTCAAATTAGAAATTGAAAATATCTACTTGGTTGTAAGCGCTTTATACAGTAAAAAATTTTCAGAGAAGGCGGCAATGAAATAAGAATTATTATCCATGAAAGTTTGATTAGCGTACTTGAAGAATACGCGGCATCATGCAATTCCAATGAGGTCGAAAATCGGTTACAGATCGCCCAAAAAGCGGAAAGTGTGTGAAACCAGGTTCGAAGGAAAGTACAAAAAGGTTGAAAATTTGATTTTAATAGAATAAAAGTTTCACAGATTGAATATGGAGTGGGATGTGTTGATATCAGAAACAAGTAAATAAGATAGTGCTTTATTGCTTTTCATTTAATAGTCTCAGTTGCTAACTAGAAGGATAAAAAATAAATTTCTTCTCGTATTCCAAGATATCTGTAGCCGTAATAGATTATAGTGAGTAGCAGAAACTAATATGTAACAATTTTTATTTTTATGTCTTATTACATGTAATCTGTAATAATATACTGAGAGATTCTTCAAAAATTTTGTTAGCTTATTATTAGTTCTAAAAGATTTTGTTGGATGTATTTGCCACGTAAGCTATTCATTAGTATGTATAGA
Source organism: Harpalus rubripes (assembly GCA_963082715.1). Lineage (NCBI taxonomy): Eukaryota > Metazoa > Arthropoda > Insecta > Coleoptera > Carabidae > Harpalus > Harpalus rubripes. The sequence continues at coordinate 50,989,472 of OY720448.1, forward strand.
AATAAATTATGGAATTAATTTTAGTTTTTATGCGTACACCAATATTTAATTTGAAGTAAAATTCAAATACTGCATAATACGATGGTTTTCTCCTGCGTGCTTTAACTAAATTGTATTAAAAAAGCCTGTATTATATAGACTTAAAAATATGTACCGTTGGCTGTAAAATATTTATTTTAATATCTCACAGCTCTTACATTTTACTTTTTACATAAAAAATACATACAACAAATTCTTTCTTTAACAAAAAATGTGTTTATATTTGCTTCATAATGAAATCTTAAATTTTTCTCTGCTTTTTTATAAAGCCGGCTGTTCAATACCAGCTAATAACATAAGATTCTAAACAAAGATAGGCTTGAGAACGGTTGTATATCGAACGGCGTCTCCAGCACGTTCAAACTGAACTGTAATGTCATAATGCTCAACTTTCCCTTTCAAATTTAGTTTAAAGTACTTCTTCCTAGCGGATATCCGCGCAAATTGATCTTGTCAGCCAGTTGATTACATTGTTTTCTATTTTGAGACTGTTATTATATTCTTGAATTTGTCTTAGCTATCCATAAGAAAACAACAGTTTTTTTAAAAACAAGCACGTTTTATAGCCTCTTACTTATTGAGTTTGCTTAGTCTTACAATTAATGTGCAGAGCATCCTTATTTAAAATTTACTGAAACCTGAAACGTAATTCGAATTCGTAAAGATTACGTTAACACATTAAATATATTCACCACAATTCTGTAAAAAAGTTGGTAAGGTAACATTACCAAAAATTTGTAACCATTAGATACAAATCTACAGCTTGTCATTTTCATGTTTTATTCGGGGTTTAAAATAATTATTATTGGCTATTTGCTACAACAATGTTGCTAGCAGTTAGTACCATTGCAATTTTTACATTGTAAATGTTTATCAAATGAATTGGATCAATAATTTTATGTTTTGTTTTTTAAGTAAATCCGAGTCTACACTACAAACGAAAACATATGTAAGTTAGAACTGACATTTCTGAAACAAAATTGAAACAGAAAATTGAAAAGAACGGCAGGCATTGTCACATTACACAATATAAGAAAGCAAGCAAGTATAAATAAGATGTACTGTACAAATACGTAGGAATTACGTAATAGTATATTATACAAGAAGGTTATGAAGAGTATCATTATTGACCGAGCGAAAAGTTTATAATCTTTACGGAATCGAGGGATTATAATTCGCGAGGACAATAATGCTCTTTAAAACCATAGTGTATAAATTTCAATAATAGCTACTCAGAGCAATTTTTTTGTTCTGAATAGAGTACCGTGAAATTAAATTTCTCAACTTGTTCATAGTTACTAATATAATTTTTTTATTATGAACCACTAGTTAATAGTGAATAAATTTATATTTTTTGATAATTCTGTGACAGTTTCAAACCGAAAAGGTTTATAGCAAGATTTAGTATAGGGTCAAGTAGGGTAATAATGAGACACTTTTCAAATCTTTTAGTTTTTCTCCGACAAGTTAACGCTTTTCTGTATTGTTTAAAATTGCATTGGATGTAGAATTTACAGATGCATGCTACTATGATGTTAAAAATATATTCTTTGTTCAACTTTTTGTTTAAAAAATTATAATGTGTGTCTCATTTTTATCCTCCAAAATGGGTAAAAATGAGACAGTGGAGGTAAATAAAAAGACACTTGTATAACTAAGTTAGAAATGGACATATGAAAATGTGAGTGTAAAAATAAGACAGAGCGGTGAAAATTACATAGAAAAAGTTGTACTTTTATTATTTTTTTCATATACAAGTTGCAAAAATTTTAAATTAAATGTTCGTTAGAACAAGAGCAACACATTTTTACCCGCAATGTAACTATATATATTTGAACAAATAACAATTATTCATAAATTAAGGTGCTTTATTCTAACGCACATTAAATTTTTGGAAGTCTATATAGAAAACCAGTTTTTGTGCTGCTCTAGCCGTACCCCCGGAATATGTTGGCGGATCTAATTTACGTACAATGTCTTCCTTGGGTACGGAGAATTTTTCTGGCACCTCTGGAAAATAAAAATTGTTTTCTTTCCGCCTTAGAAAGGACACATCATATTCATTACTCAATGATTCTACACAGGCCACATAGTGTACCATCTGTTTCTTCCCTGGAAATTTAATAAGAACATAGTCTCCCACTAATATTTCTGAATTATCATTTAGTACTTCAATATCACTCCGTACAATATCTTGCAAAGTTATATTTTCTTCATCGCTTTCGTCCATTAATGTTACATTTTCTTCCTCGCTACTATCACTGCTGCTGCTAATGCGCTTTTCTTTTCTTTTTGTTGCAGTTTTCTTCGCACTTGCTTTCGTAGTTTTGTTTTCATAAGCTCGTTCTTTTTCTTCTATTAAGTGCTGGTATTCTTCACTAGTTAATACAGCAGCTGAGCCATCTATTTTTCTTCGTCTTGTAGAAGCACCTGTAGTTTTATTGATTTTGTTCAAAAGAAGCGATTCAAAATTTACATTTTCAGTGGAAGCAGAAGTGCTAGGGAAACATAAATCAGAAACCACTACCTGCAAAACTTGTGATTGTGAAAGGGATCTTCTATATCTTTCTCTTCAGTAATATCGCAGTGCGTTAGTATTTCATTATTTCCAGCTGCTAATAGTGCTGTATACCTCTGTAGCTTATCTGAAAGATAAGATATTTTTATTACCTAGGTATAAACAATGACATAGGGATTAAAATTATCTAAAATTGGGCCATACCTGGATCTAAACGACTTCTTGGATATTTATGTTTATTGCACGGATATATGCCAGTACTAGCAAACGATGCGACAATGTTATTTTCTGGTATTCCTTCTCGCCATATTTCACACAAAATATTAGCAAATTCAGATTTGGACAGCTTACGTTGATTGGAACGTTGCCACTCCACAAGTTTTTCATTCCATTTCAATTTTAACGGACCAAAGCAACATTTGTCGAGTGGCTGCAGCAAATCGGTTGTATGAGCTAGTAATTTCAAAAGAGTAATATTTTCCTTAATCGCTAATTCGATTGTGCCGTTGCACAAATGTGTTATATGTCCATCGGGTATAACGAGTAATGGCCGGTTTTTAATAATTTTGCAAAATTTATAAAACCATTCAAAGAAAATTACACTTGTTATCCACCCTTTCTCCGAACATGCATACATAGTATTAGGAAGATCTTCATTTTCCTTCCAACTAGACCTTGATAAATTATTAACGGCGAAAGTAAATCTCCAGCTGCCGAAATGCACGCCATAATTGTTTTATTTTCTTTGCCGGACCCTTCAATATTTCTGTGCACCTTTTGTCCAACTGCAGCTACAGCTTTAATTCTCGTAGGATCCGCTAAAAAACTAGTCTCGTCCAGATTCCAAATGTGTAAAGGTTTGTCTTTAATATTAAGAAGTAGTAGATTTTCTTCTAACATTCGGCAGAATCCGTATATAATAAACGGATCACTAGTAGCTTTTCGTCTAGATTTTTCAAGTTGCTCCATTTTCTTGGAACTTAAACGATTCCGTTTGAAGAACGACGTAAGCCAGTCTTTACCTGGCTTTCCATTATTAAATGGCGTAACTACATTATTTTCAAACACGTAACTTTGTACTACACTAGCTATTTCTTTCCTTGTTAGGGCAAATCCCCATTTGGCCATAATTTGCAGTTTATCGCTTAGATCTTTTTCTTCTTTAGAAGACAATGCTGTCTTACGTCCGCTTTTCGAGATTTTTTTAGTATTCAGCCTTCTGCTTAACAATGACTTATCAATATTATACTTTTCATCTGCTTTTCGCAAAGAAAGTTCATTTTTTTTCACACAGGATATGGCTTTCTCCAAATCTTCTTTGGTGAACTTTTTTGGTTTGGATACGTTTAACTTTGGCATTTTTACCCCTAAACAAACAAAATATTTTAAACTTATAATAAGTAGGTTAGTGTCATAATTTACCTTCGCACTGTCTCGTTTTTCGCCAAAACACTGTCTTTTTTTGCACTTTGCACTGATGTGTAAATAAACATGGCTGGGATTATGAAACTCTTAACGGTAGCTAGTATCGGTATTATCCGATAAGTATTGGTACCTACGATTAAATGGTATTCAGTAACTTTTATCTCCCGATACTTAGCGGCATCTTCCGAAAACTCCTACCGTTTCCTAAGCGGAGGTTTGGTACTTGCTGATAAGCGCGTTTTCGGTAGGGAAGACGCCATCTTGTGAATTCGCGTCACGTCAAAATCCATCGTTTTCTGTGTTTCTTCAAATATTATTTGAAATATTTCCAAACAGTAAGTAATTTTTATGCTTATAGTTAACGGTTCAATAATAGTTTTATTAGTTTTTAAAAATGATACAAATTTATCAATTTTGATAAACAAGTATATTTTTATTTTATACTGATATAATATTTCTATGATTCTATATTATTAAATTAATACATTGTTTATAGTGTCTACAAATCTTAAACGCAGTGGCCGAACTACAGCCATTCAGTTCGAAAAAATAATAACATATATGGAGGACCACAAGGATTTGGCGTTAAACAAAGTTGGTGGGTTGAATGCCAAAGAAAACATTAAACGTCTGTGGCAAGAGCTTACAGATGTATTAAATGCCGAAGTAGGTCCGACGAAGACACCAAACCAGTGGCAATCCGTAAATATTAACTTATTTATTATATTCGAGTGTCAACGTGTATAGGTAGTTGAATGTGCTAATTATATCTTAATATTTTTTCTTTTCATTAAGTACTGATAATTTTCTTTTACAAGACACGGTAAACGTATACAAATTGTTTTTGAAAACATATATATAGATATATGTATATATATATATATATATATATATATATATATATATATATATATATATATATATATTTAATATATATATATCATGTATTCAAACTCCCTCCAAAACTTGTTGAAAATTAATAATGTTAACTACAACAATTAAAGCATTTGTCCACTACCTAAAGTACAATACACTAATTTCGAGTTATATATGTGTCAAAATAAAAGGAACTTAAAACACTCAATGGACATGAACCCCTAACATATGTTTTCAAGGACAGTTAGGTTGCATTTGCATAGTTGCCCGTGTCTAATTTTAATGAAAATTAAATGATTATTTTTTAAACGTTCTCATGATGTGTGTATGTGTTTATAATATACAAGTATTATAATAGATAACAGAATTTTATTGAAATATAAAAAATATGTTATACACATAGAAAAATGTTACTTTTTTACATTCATTGTCCATATCCTCATCCTTGAGCATTACTTCATTATTTAGACGTTCAGTGATTGGAAAACCAGTGTAAAACGAAAATGGGGTCAGAAAGTGGTCAATATGAAAAAAAACTGGTGGAGGAATCTCAGATACTATCAATATAACGCCAATGGAAGAAAGATTATTGTCTTTAATTGGCGCTAGTGCAGTGGAGGGATATGGCGAAACTCCAGAGGCAGGTTTGCAGTTTTTGGAGTCCAACAATATTGAACTTGAACCCTTTCTCATACCTACATCTCCAAATCCAGAAACACCTTTTCCACAGGAACAGTACCATCCACAAAACGTAAATAAAGTTCTTTCATATGTATATTTCCATGTGGGAAATATAAATTAATTACTTTTACTTAATAGGAACCTATCCCACCTATTGTGATTGAAATTTCACCTGCTGGAGAGACACCACGAAAAAAAATCAAGTTAAATGATGAGTTAATTATACAAAATCAAGATAAACAAACAGCTATTTTAAAAGATATACATTCCAGTTTAAATTATTTAGTGGCAGCAATTCAGCAACAAAATAATTGTTTAAATAACATTGCGAATGCCATTTCAAATATACATAAATAATTTTTGAAGAATTTTCATATTTTTAATTTAAACTTTGTATTTAATTTGTAATTTTGTCACACAACATTTTGTTTTTTAGAGGTGAAGAACTGCTCTTTTCATATAGCGTCAATAATAATTTTATATTTTCTAAACTCCATCTCATATCTGTCGCTTTTGGAATTTCTATTATAAAAAAAATATATTAAAACATACATATACAGAACATAACTTTTTGTCATTTACTATTATATTTGGAGTTGGCTGAAATGTCGATATATGCTCATTAATTTGTTCAAATGATTGTAAGGACCGTATAACCTATAAACTGCCATAATTTCATCACAACTTGCCATACTTCTGCAGTGTTTGTGTTTGTAAACAGAACCATGTGAATTTGACGAAACTTTCTGAACTCTGAAGCACAGCTGTTTGAAAGTTGAAACTTTAAAAATGCGCGCGTAATTTGTAGGAGTACGTTTGAAAATTTACACTGAAATTAGTAAATTATAGTTAGGTAAGGGGTGTGACCATTCGCGTAATTCGTCTAGTTAAATATAGAAAACACTTCTTCAAAATATGCAAGCAAAGAATGAAAGTACACAAACTTCTTCTGCGCATGTCGAGTAAAGCTAACCCATATCGCTTGACGTAGGTGGTTCTTGGTGGCCTGGCAGGTTGCATGGTTAAAAGAAGGGAAAAAAGGAGCAACAGCACATAAATATAGTGTATAATTATTTAAAGTAAGTAAAACTATTGTTATTTCAGTTCAATATAACTAATATTACTATTTTTTTTACATATATCGTACTATAGAGTTTCGTACTCTACGTCCCTCATCCAAAATATTATTATTCATTAAACCATCATGATGTAGTACGAGATTTTGATCACCATTTAAATTTACGAGACCATTCGGGTTGTCCAATTTTAAATGTATTTTTTGCACAATATAATGATACTACAAAAGCATTCATTATGAAGGCAGTATATAGAATAAATGTGCTATCATTCGCTAATTTTTAATAAAAGAAATTTTACATACTACATTGAAAAGAGTGAGTGTCTTATAATTCGCCGATTTTTAGCGTGTCTCATCTTTACCCCACTTGACCCTAACCTATATAAAATATTTATTAACATTTTATGCATTAAAATAGTTATTTAGATGAATTAATTTAATATTAAAAATTCAGGTTAATTTGAATACTTGTTTTTTGCGCCGATAATAAATGACAGACAACAATCCTCTCATGCATGCTTTCATGTCAATTTTTCTGATTTAATGTAAGAAAAACAGTTAATTAACATTTTTGAATATTTGTGATTTGTCAAGGTAAGTAACAAAAATTCAATTTTGCTGTTAATAAATGACTTGTATTTTAGGTTATTGTAAAGCACGAGCGCCGACTATGTGGGTGCTCTAGGGCTCAAGTACCCACAGAAAAATTCCTGTGGGTGCTCGAAATTATTCAGAAGTTAAAAACACTGATTTCACCAGAATCAGAAAGGTTATATCAGTCATAAAATATTACCATCTAATCAATACATATTGAAAATAATTGAAAGACAGCTCGTGGTGAAATGATCAATACAAGTCGGCTAATACAATAATTCACAGATACGAAACGCAACCCAGTAGCGACACTTCGCTGATTTTCGTTCCAACCTGCTCGGGTTGAAGGGGGAATAATGAGGAGCGGGATTTTGAATCATTTAAATAATATATTACGTACAGATTTATTGTATTTGTAATAATTATCATGTATTTGTTAGAATTTTATAAAAAAAATATATTTTAATATTATGTACAGGTCTCGGAAGTAAGTTCAATATATCATAAATTTAAAATACATTGTCCGGTGCAATATGTAAAAAATAGTTTTATTTATTATAAATATGACCAATAACAAAAATCTTGTGTTCAACACGCAGGAAAAGTATATTTTTATTTATTTGCACAAATAGCTACTTTTATATTATATTTTTTTATCTTGCTGATAAATAAATATTTTTTTAAATAAAAGTGTTTACTTCTTACGGTAGATTTATGCAGCATACTTTTTATTTTACTTTATAAAAGTTAAATGTGTGTTAATATATTTACTGCTTTATGTGCACACTTTTAATTTTACTTTAAGACCGTAAGTTGGCCAACTTTCAAATTAAAGCCGTTAAAGTAAAAGAACTTCACAACTGCGCATAAGCTACACTTCACAAACATCACTATGTTGCGTTTTCGTTTTTATGTGTAGGTTTTAGGTTATTCAAACAAAAACTGAATAAAGAACAAACTTGTTTATTATTAGATTTAATTAAAAAATATCCCCACTTACGAGTATATGATAAAACAGATATTTTGTTTAAGGATAAAGTGGCCAAAAAGAATGCATGGAAAGGTATAGCGTCTGTATTAAATGAAACTAGTTAGTATATTTACTTATTATGTAATATTATTTTTGTATGCACAAATTAATATATTACTGGCCATTTTAACAGGATATATTATTATCTATTTTTAAATACGCTTATATGTCAGAAAAATCCTTTCTGCGCATGTGTTTCGAAGGCTTTTAATGTAGCTGCATAAAGTACCAAGCTTAAAGTAAAAGTACACATGCACCTAAAGTGAGAAATTGGTTGAAACACAAAGACAGAACTCGTAGATATGTTCAGTTTTCATTTATATTGAAAGAGACACAGTTAAATATTTACAATATGACTTTCAAAAAAAAATTAGACGAATGTGCGATACAGACTTGTACAAATATGAGAAAAATATCAAAAGTTTCGTTTTTTTTTTTTCGTTCACTGGAGACTTGGAAAGGTATATAATATAATTCATATGGTATTATAAAATTATAATTTATAATGCTCTAATTTGTTCAATATTTTTATATGTAAATTATGGGTAGAAGCTTGGGAAAATAAGGCGCTTTTAGATGTCGACATTAAATCTCTTACCAAAAATATAAAATTTGCGAAATACATTTTTCTTTAAACAAAATACAAGATGGAAAGCAAAGAACTCTCCTTTCTGGTGCAATTTCAACATTATTTTTACCAAGATTTTTACCCACACATACAAAACTACCATTTTCGAATTCTTCAATGCCAAAATCACCAGAACTCTCATCTTCTGAAGTACTGACGCAACAGTTTACACCTGAAAATTTTATGTTATCACCACAAACATCTTCTCATGATGAATCACAACAAATAAAAGAAACACTGAGCTTCAAGTCACCGCGAAAAAATACCTTAGGACTAAGGATAGATCACCTTCGGAAGGAAAATATTGCAATAAAACACAAATTAGAAAAAACTACAGAAGAACGAAAACGTATAACACTTGATGATTTGGAAGCAACTATATACTTGATTATTGTTTATATTTATTACTTTAATACCAGTATTTTTGTAAATATGTAATATTTATAATAATTATTTTTTGTTTAGTAAAATGAATTTGATGTGTAACACTTACTTACATATTTGTTATTGGTTATGCTTATTGTTAATATTTATTACTTTATTACTAGTATTTTTTAAATACTTGTTACATGTTTATTATTTAAATATTTATTACATTAATACGATTTTTTTACAAATATATAATATTTATATTTATCTTGTGTTTAGTACTAAGAATAAATTTAATATTACTTTAATACTAGTATTTTTATAAATATATAATTATTTATAATATTTAGATTTGATATATAATATTTTTACTACTATTTAATTATTTATTATTATTGGCTTTAAATATATTTTTTTTTATATTTATATTTCCCTATTATCTATTTTTACCATATCACACTTCATCATTTGATATTAAATAAATATTAAATATATATTTTTGTGATTTCTTCAAATTTCACGCTCCTCATTATTACCCCCTGCACGCCGAGCAGCCTGGAACGATATATCAAAGGTTCCAATAAGAGTGTCGATACTGCTTGTATTCTCTGTACTGTGTCCCAACTTTCTCAGCCCTATTCATAAAACCTATAATCTTTCGTTCGTCACTTTTGTGGCGAATAAATGTTATTCGTACAGTAAAATTATTGAAAGATGTTCGATCAATGTCATCTACGAATTGTATGAATCAAGATGTTGTTCTGTCAAATTCAGTAGTGTCGTTCACTTAGTTCTTATGAGGGTACTTAAGATACTACTGTAATTTTATTATTATAAAAACATATGTTAAAATAATAAGCATTCAAAATTCTTAACTTGGTCGAAACAGTATACATGTTTTAAAGACAAGCTTGTTATATCTACCTTTATCGCACACGCTTCTTGTGAGACAGATAAATATATGCCAATTTGATAATTCATTCATGATATAAGTGACCTTTTCAAACCATTTCATCTGATATTAATAGTCACGATTCGAAGTTTTTATGTAAATATGTAGAGACGTGTCTACTTCTAAAATTAACAACAATAATAAACGCCTAAAGTAAATTTATACAATTATAATAATAACAAACATAAAAATTTTTGGAACGGATATAAAATATAACACGATTACTCTCGCAGTCTACAATCGTATTTACTTCCATGAATATGCACCCACACAAATTTTGGAAAGTCGTCGCTCCTGTTGTGGATCAAATCGGATTAAGACAATATGTTGAGAAGGAAAGAAAGACTATGGTAATACAAAACTATCTCTTTCTTCGAGCCTGCCTTCTTTTTGTAAAGGCATGTAGTGTTTTTTGTGTGACGTCAATTCCCCATTCAAGAAATATAATCTGTTTTAGCCATGCGGAAGATGGCGTTCGCATCAGCGCAAATTGTAAGTAGCCGAAATAACAAACTGACGATTTTATGCGTGATAATTCATATTTTTTAATACAAAAATGCAACTAATTTGAAAAACATTAAAATAACAATATTTCATTTAAAGAAAAATTTGTTTTCAGCATAGAGTAATGCGCCTATGTAGTGGATGATTTTTTATCATTTGCATAATCATTTAAATAAAGATGATTCGATTTTTCAGACAATAGCTTTTTATTTCATGTTCTGCAATCTCCCGTAATTCGGGTGGTGTACAACTTAAATCTTTACTGATCATGATTATTTTTATAAAACTGTCACAATAAAAATGGAATGAAAAAAATTATTTCTGCCCACTAAATTTCATTTGACTGTCAAAAACCCGCTTTAAAGTTTGTCTTCTTATGTATATACACCACGGTTATGAATAGCATTATTGTCCTCGTGAATTATAATCCCTCGGTTCCCTGGGGAATATAATGTTTTCGCTCGGTCAATAATGATACTATTCATAACCTTGGTGTATAATATACTATTATTAATGTTTCCCTGACGGCTCATCTCGATTCAATGTGATATCTCGTGAATGGCTCGCTTAACCGTTCTAACGCCATGTTTTTTTTTTTCATGGGTATATCTCAAGGCTAAGATTTACATAGACCACCCTACAACTCTGCTTCAGCTGAAGAATCTTATTCGGCAGGAAATAAACCGAATATTGGAACGAATAGATAGGAACATAAAGAACGGTGGCCACCACCTTTAAGATGTTTTGTTTAAAACTGCGCGATTTAAAACTAGAAATTGTTCTTTCATTATTCAAAAAATATATTTTGCGTACAGCAGTACTTTTTATTTTATCGCCTTCAAAAAAAAAGTTTCTAGGTCCCAACCTGTATGTAAGATTAATAATAATTTAAAAAAATATCCGTATACTGTAACAAAAATTAATATCACTATATCTGTTTGGTATAATATCTGATAAACAATACGTATGGAACCATCTTTTATTGGTGTACGCTTATTTTTTTGTCCAATTGGAACTTCTTTCGATCGCTAAAATATTCCGAAATATACTTACACTTGTTTATTGTAATAATTTACGGTCGTACTGCATGTACTTGGCTGTACCAAGAACTTATCAAGCCCTTGAATGTCTCAGCCACTAACCTTACGATATCTCCTTTTGTAAATGCAACAGTTGCATTTGTTGCAAGCAAAAGTGTCTGCACAAAATGAATTCTTCTTTGAGAAAAATAGTAATACATTTTAAAGTGTAAATACGGTCTGGTGCATGTTCGTATTGTATATGAAATTAGAAGCAAAATTGTTGCCAGTTGCAGAGAAATATTCGTAAACATTTCTATTTTCCTGCAGTTTGCGCATACAACAAATGTTTTCTTAGTCTTTGCTGCGTAGTGCGACATAAGCAAAATATCGCAACGAGTTTTAACCTTAAGTATTTATTTATCAAGAAGCTTCTCTGAATGTAAATTACGATTTAGTTTTAAAATGTTTTAAATTAGTTATTTAAATAAACTTGAATTGTACTCTAAGTACTCCATGGAAGGCTGTAGCCCGCAGGTATAAAACATTGTATAGCTCAACGTTTCTAAAAAAAAGAATACTTAATTAACATTTTGCCTTGAATGTTATTTTATCTCTAACAGTAGTACTTAATTAAGTACGGCTGGGATTTAATGGCGTACAAAAAAGATGTGTGTAAAATAAGAGTTTTTTTTACTTACAGTAAAAAGTATATACCCACACAAAAGGTGTTAATTCGTTCAATAAAGTTGAAACGTTCAAAATTGTTGATTTATTAGTTGTATCATACTAATTAGTTCAATGAAACACATTTAACGTTTCTTATATTTTATTTCAACACAACATACATTTTATTATTACATGTCATAATGTTTTTATTTCAAATGTTTTTATACATTATATATTTTTGTATCAAGATACCTAAATAGACCTTTTCAATTTAACGTCTATCTCTTTCTGTCGTTGCAAATAGTAAGAAAATGGCGCCAACAACTACCAGTTGGGCTGTCAAACGAAACGTCAAAAACATTGCAGTCATTAAAATACCTGTATTCTCGGTGAAAATTTGCATCATTAGAGCATTTAGCTTCAATAAAAGGTTTTGTAACTTATTTCGATAATTTTTTTTAAAGTTGTCTGAGATTTTTCTCACATTTTACGTTTATGATTTTAGAAAAAAACGCCGTGGATCTCATCTTGTTCTTACTATGTACAGATCTTCATTGCATATATCTTTTATCTCTTTAAAATTAAAAGGTCTATTGTCAATCTTCAATAAAACTAAACTAATGAATACAATAAAGAATTTATTCGTATAAATCAGATTATTTTTACATTACATATATTTTATTTTATATATTATAGTTTAAGCGTATAAAAACTTGTATGTACGACTATACGTTACAGTTTAATTTATGAGAGTATTGTGGCAAAAAAGTACCTCTTTATAGTGCTAGTAAAATAAAGTAACTAGTAATTTTATTTTCAATACTGTCAAAATAATATTTATTAATTTAAAACGCTGCAACAATTAACTAATAATGGTGCAACAGACTCTATTGATTAACATATAACACTCCGAATATCAGGATAATCTAGAACATATTATGATCTTAGCATATTGCAAAACGTTATTAAAACATTGTCACCTTGTTATAAATGTTCCTTGTTGTTAGCTTTAATCAAAAATTCATCTATGCAGTCCTTAGTCAATATCTGGGACTTTTTTAGAATTACATCCTTCACCTTTCCTTTCAAAAAAGGAATGACGCTTAGAAATTTACTAATGTCAACTCCTTCACATAGATTTATTATCGATAGATTATTTGGTCCATAATGATAAACTTTTATGCCGGGGAAGATCGCTGTTGCAATACGCTAGGATGCTTCCTCGATTTCGCATGTTGCTTCAACTTTCTTACTGAATACCATTTTCATTACAAATTGTACGTTTCTTACGGGCCGAGAGCAATAGCAACACGGGGGTTTTTTCTCCTTTACGCACTGGCACAGGTAGGAGGAGTTTGCTTATTTTTTAATTTTAATTATCCTCTTGTGTCACAATATTTACGTGACAAGTGTGTAAAGTTAGCTTTTATGAAATGAATTCGAAAGTTTCGTTGCGATCGTAGCGAGCTACGACAAAATTTGAATGAATGTCATAAAACCAAATTTACTCACAAGTTACATACAAAATTTTATCTAAAACGGTAATATAAAATAAAAAATCTGATTTCTCGATTTTTTCGGGAATTAATCCAGACTTGCCTTTGCAGCTTGTTCTGTAATATACGGTGGCGTTCCGCTTTCCTGTGCATCATCAACAAATTCCATTTTCAATTTAATGGTACTTTTACCAACTTAATTCTGATTAAATATACGGATACAAATCACACTTTTCTTTTTACATTCTTATATGTCAAACTGTGATTATAGGATAGAATGAAGCGAGTGAAATTAGTAACTAATGTTGGCGTGTATCATTAAACTCATTAATGTCATCGATACGACCGCATGTTATATAGGAAACAATTGATAAACGTAAACTTTTAACATTGTTTACAATATGTAGTGTAAACTGTTGAGGTGGTCGTAAATAAAAACTTATATTTTATAGAAATTTGAATATTGCTGCGTAATTATTAATAATAATTATAGTTTGCTATCAAGCAATTTCACCATAATTAAAATTAATATAATCATTCGTGTTGCTGTGAACAGAAAACAGAAAATAATAATGATATTTACAATAATGTTAGTTACGACATACACCTAAGCAACGCAATGCTCAAGCATCAGGTGGTGAGACAGAGCGGCAGTATTAGTCCCTTTACCGATTTTCTCTAAGCTGTCGATTTGACTTTGTAGAGCCTGCTCGAAAAAAGTACACACTGAAAGTGCATGCCTTTCCACAAAAATTAAAATAATAGAAGAAGAAAATGTTAACAAAGAATACGTTTCTACAATTACGTAATTAAAAATAAATTCAGTCACATATAACGTGCAAGTAGAGCTAAATGGACATAAATGTTGTATGGAAATTGATTCTGATGCTGCAGTCACAATACTGAATACCAAAACATATAAGTGGTTGAAAGATAATACACATTGAGAGATTAAAACTTCAACAACGCGTCTAAAAGATTACCAAAATCATCAGCTTCAAATACTTGGTTCTGTGTTAGTTGAAGTAAAATATAGTCATATTAAAAAAATTCTTAAGACCATGGTTGTTAAAAAAATGGTGCAAATCTTATTGGCAGGAACTGGTTTGAAGATCTCGGCATCGAAATAACGGAGTGCACCAGATTTCAAAAGACCCAATACAACAAATAGTAAACGAATATCAGGATATATTCGAAGCAAGTTTGGGTGAATTCGAAGGCTCACCAATATATCTACACATTGACAAGAATGCGCAACCGAAAAGAATAAAAGCGCGACCTGTCCCCTTTTGCCTTGAAAGATAAAATTGAAGAATGACTACGAGAACAAGAAGCTGTCGGAGTTTTAAAACGAGTTGATTTCTCAACTTGGTCTACTCCAATTGTTCCAGTTTTAAAGCCTAACGGCAAAGTTTAGGTATGTGGTGACCATAAATGTACATTAAATGAAGTTCTCACAGAACACTCGTATTCTGTACCTTCTATAAAAAAAACTTCTTAGCAACTTTAGTTAAAGGTCAACTTTTTGCTAAACTAGATTTAGCGCAGGCGTATTTACAATTAAAAGTGGATGAGGAATCAGCTAAAGCACAGACATTAGTAACCAATAAAGGAATATTGAAAGTAAAAAGACTCCAATTTGGTATTGCCACAGCCCCTGCAATATTTCAGCAATTTACGGACACTCTGTTGTCAGGTATGAATGGAGTATTACCGTATTTCGATGACGTTTTAATTGTTGCTAATAACATAGATAACTTAGCTGATAAATTAAAGAAGGTTTTTCAGCGTATAAGCGGTACAGGATTCAAACTGGAAAAGAATAAATGTATTTTCGAATCAAAAGAAGTAAATTTTTTTGGTTACAGAATTACAGAAAAAGGTATTGGCTCTACTTTAGATAAGGTAAAGACAATAAAATATGCTCAGACTCAAACTAACAAAAAAGAACTTCAAGCATTTTTAAGACTTGCAAATTTTATCATTAATTTCTTTATAATAAAGCTACTACTGCAGAACCGCTACACAGACTATTAGATAAAAATTTAAAATGGGCCTGGACATCACTTCATGATGAATCTTTAAAAAAATTAAAAGAATTACTTTCGTCAGAGTCAATTTTGGGACATTATGATGAAGAAAAGGCGTTAATTATGACATGTGATGCATCTTCTTAATCAAAAGTTGGAAAATGAAAAAAAAAATTCCTATTTGCTTGTCATTCAAGAACACTTTCAAAAACTAAAAGGAATTATGCACAAATTGATCGAGAAGCGCTAGCTTTGTAATATCAGGGGTTAAGAAATTTTATGATTACATTTATGGCCGAGAAGTAGAAATTCGTACTGATCACAAACCGCTACTTGGATTATTGGTAAGTAATAGGCCTACATCATAAATTATATCATAGAATATTACATTGGAATATTATATTAAATACATATAAGTATAAATTAATTTATGTTCCAGGATCTTCGATGACTTAAGTAGATTGCCACTGTTGAAAAAGGTTAATATGCCCCTAAATGTTGCAGAAATTTGTATGCTTAACGAAGAAATGGAATCACCTATCAATGCAGTAGACATCAGGATATTATCCACTAAAGACCCTGAAATATTCAGAGTGATAAAATGGGTACGTTGTGGTTGGCCGAAAAAAACTGACACTAATTTCAAAAGTTACTACAATCGTCGAGTAGAATTATAAGTCTACAAGGATTGTTTACTTTGGGGTAATATAGTTGTCATTCCGCAAGAACTTCAAAAGCAGGTACTTAATTATTTACATGCTTATCATCCTAGTATTGTTCACAAGAAAGCACTATTAAGTAGTTTTGTTTAGATAATGATATTGAAAACAAAATTAAACATTGTAACATTTGTCAAAATAATAATAATAATAATCCAAAGAGAGCTTCTCCATTAGAATGGGAAAGAACTACAAAACCATGGTGCAGGCTTCACATAGATTTTGCAGAGCCATTCCAGAGTAAATTATTTATGATAACTGTTGACTCTTATTCAAAATGGTTAGAAGTTCAATTAGTAAAATCAACTTCGGCTTTAAATCCAATAACAGTACTTCGGAAACTATTTGCTACTCATGGATTGCCCGATTCCATAGTATCTGATAACGCTACTACCTTCACTTGTGAGGAATTGTAAATATTGAAACGAAATAGTATGACACATTTTATCTGCCCGATATCATCCTACTTTAAATGGCCAGGCAGATATAACGGTGCAAATGACTAAAAATAATTTAAGGAAAATAATTAGTAATAACTGGCATTGTCGTTTGGCTAGATTTTTCTTAGTCAAGCATGTAACATCTTCTTCATGCACGGGAAAAGCACCGGCTGAATTATTAATGGGAAGATTATTAAAAACATGTTTGACCAAATTACATCCTGACCAACTGTCTGATAAAAAACTAAAAGAAATTGAGAAAACTGTACGTACTTTTCAAATTAGAGACCCCGTATTTGACGAAATTTTAATTCTGAAATAAAGTGGATCCCGGCGCTAATTTCTAATATAACTGGTCCACGATCATTCAAAGTTCAAACTGAGGATGGAAGAATTTGGAGACGACATATTGATCAACTTATGTCACAAGTTGTTCAAAAATCTAAAATATACCTAAATTTATGGCCCCAGGAAGCCTGTGATGATCTTCTACGTTAGGAACAGAATTATCTTCTACATCGACTTCAGGACAATCTACTTCAGCTGCAAGACAATCTACAAAAATGATTATTAATCAAGATCAATGTAGCGAACAACCTCCAGAAGTAAATCTCCAACCAACAGAAGGAGCTCAAAGTTCTACACCAGATTTCAAATACTAACTTGCGGTGTGATCCTTCTTGGATGGAAGGGGTGTTATGTTCTGTTATACTTAATAATTTATGTTACTTACAAAGCTATGTTCCGTGCACATAATAATTTATAAATGTTAGCATTGGAAAAAAAACAGTTTCATTGTATACTGTCAATATTTTTTTTTATTGTAGAGGAAAGATGCTTCAACTTTTTTGTTATTGGCGTAAGTTGTATATACAGTGTGTGTTACGTAATTGTTATAATATTATTTTTATATTTTATTCCATATGTTTGTGTATTTTAAATAGTCTATTACTGTTTTGGTGACGTCGTTGTTGTTGGTTAGTGCTTCTTCGAGTGTGGCTGGTATCTTGAATTTCTCTCTTTCGGTTCGGTGTTTTGGACAGTCATTTACTAGATGTTGAACCGTGATGGGTATGTTACAGTCTTCGCGCTGTGGTGGTTCTGTGCGTTGAAATAAGTGTTGGTGGGTAATTCTTGTGTGTCTTATTCTTATACTGTCAATATTATATGTAAGACATGCAACATTATAAAGATTCGAATAAAGCATTTGAAATTGTCCCATCTGTTCTAGTATACGGCAACTACATGTTATTAAATTTTATAAAAATGTTTGTAGAATCATATGTGTGTAATACGAATAAATAAATATACCAACACGGCATATTGTACTCATTGCTGGGTGCGCCAATCTGCTTTGCATACAGATTTCGATAATGATAATTACATATTTGTACCGTGCTAGTGTTCACCGGACTTTACCTCACGGGCACTCATTGTTGGCGAGGAGATTGCACCACGAGCAATATACAAGTGTAGTACGATACTTATAATTTCTCGTAGCTCTTAGCTTCATCTTGCGGTAAGCGGTAATTACTAAGTTTATACCCATAGTATAATATAGATTGTAGAAAAAAAATTAAAGACACTTTAAATGGCTACTAACAACTTTGATATAAAATTATATACAGAGAAAGAGAGAGCAATGTGAATTAAAAATAAGGAACCACTTTTTTTAGTAGAATGCGCCATTATAACTCTCGTAGACGTAGGTACATATGTGGCGAATCGAGTAGCCCGCCACGTTACCACCCAAACAAACAGGGTCCGTGAAGTTGGAGTTACAATATCACAATGCCACATCTTGCTTCATATAGTAATATTTTGCTCACTTTTTGCTATTTTTGCTGTACATCATAAAATTTTTGCTATAGCTATTCTCAAGTTATAAACAAATAAAAAATGTAACTCCATCTTCACGCTGGTGTTACAACTAACTTAAATCGAAAATGCTTTGGCACTGCCATATTTTGCTCATTTTTTGCTATTTTCTGCTGTATAGCATTAATTTTTTGCTTAATCCATTCTTAAGTTATAATCAAATTAAAAATGTAACTCCATCTTCACGCTAGAGTTACAACTAACTTAAATCAAAAATGTTTTGGTACTGCCATATTTTGCTCATTTTTTGCTATTTTTTGCTGTACAGCATTAATTTTTTGCTTAATCCATTCTTAAGTTATAAAAAAATTAAAAATGTAACTCCATCTTCACGCTAGAGTTACAACTAACTTAAATCAAAAATGTTTTGGTATTGCCATATTTTACTCATTTTTTGCTATTTTATGCCGTATAGCATGAATTTTTTGCTTAATCCCTTCTTAACTTATAAACAAATTAAAAATGTAACTCCATCTTCACGCTAGAGTTACAACTAACTTAAATCAAAAATGTTTTGGTATTGCTATATTTTACTCATTTTTTGCTATTTTTTGCTGTATAGCATTAATTTTTTGCTTAATCCATTCTTAAGTTATAAACAAATTAAAAATGTAACTCCATCTTCACGCTAGAGTTACATCTAACTTAAATCAAAAATGTTTTGGTATTCCCATATTTTACTCATTTTTTGCTATTTTTTGCTGTACAGCATGCATTTTTTGCTTAATGTAACTCCATCTTCACGCTAGAGTTTTAGGAATGCATACAAACTCCTAAATACACACATATCAATCAGTACATTTCTTGGCATATACATTTTTCTATCGTACAAATATGTCACTTGAAGTTATATTGCCCTGTTAATTTCTCGCCATGTACATTTGTTACTCTGTACAAATCTATACCATGAAGATGCTTCGCTTCAAAGAATTCAAACTTGGCGCGTTAACTGCATCTCGAATTACACTTCAAAAACAAAACGTATTTTAATAAAAACATGTGTAATATTTGCATTATGTTTTAGGCTAACTTTACGTTTCTAGTTTTAATTAAAAGGAATAAAATATATTTTATTTTCGAAGTGTACTTCGAGATGAGATAACGCGCCAAGTTCGAATTCTCTGATGGGCAACTTCATGGTATAGATTTGTACAGTCACGAATGTACAAGGCCCAAAATGTATAGGCAATATAACTTTAAAGGATATATTTGCACGTTAGGAGAATATACATGCCAAGATATGTATAGAGTGATATACTCGTATGTGCAGTTCGGAATTCGTATTCCAAGCCGAATTTTTTGCTATAGTTAATCTCAAATAAATAAAAAATCTGGTATGGCTAACACAATACCTCCCGCCATTAACCGCCCGAGTCACAAAAAATATTAAGCTAATCCCTATTTTTAGATTAGCAAATTTTACTCTAATTTTGGCAGTTTATTTCTTAAAATATAGTCTAATCTAATCCAAGTAACTACCTTTTTTGATAATAAAATGAAGATTATATTTTAAATACCGGGATAGAATAGAATTCACTAATCCAAAAATGAGGATTAGCTTAAACTTTTTTACGAATCCTCAATTTTTATTAATCTAAATACATACCTAGGTACATATTTACTTTTGCTGGAAACTGTATTGAATTCCTTTCCTATTGTTCTATTTACTTTTTTCTTTTAAATACATTACTATTATTAATTTGAAATGATTAGTTCATTGACAGTGACATTTATCTGTCAGTTATATACATTTGAATAACTGTGTAAGGAGTTTTGTTTGTTTAAAGCGTAGGCTCTGGGATTTAAACTATAGATAATTTCATAATTTTATCCATAATATATGTATAGATAGTATTAATGCAAATCTGTAGAAAATTTTATAATTTTTAATTTTTATAATAACGTTAATTTCGAAAAAATAACATTTAAAGGTATTTTTCGAAGAAAAAATATTTTGAGCTTCCTATAAAGTGCCATTTCCTGTTATCTGATTTACACCAAAATCTAATGGACTCTTTCCACAATAGAAAAAGTTCGAAATACAAGGTTTCAAAATTTTCTGAATAATAGTATTTGAGTTAGAGTGAGGATCCACACATACATACACATATACACACATCATCGTGAAAATGTTAAAATTGGTTTCTAGGGACCTTAGAACCTGCTCCTTTACCAAAATCTCGATATGCGATTTTTAGCACGATCCCTATACCTCCTTTACCAATGGTAGCGGGAGGTAAAAAAATGTTTCTAACTCCAACTTCATAAATCAAACTAACTTAAATAGAAACTTGCCGCTATTAATATCTTGTTAAATTCATATTTGGATGAGAGATGAAGAATATGGAATGAGAATAAACATACAGATAACTAAAGTAATGAGAATAGCTACGGAAGAGCCACCCATATACATATGATTGGAAGTAGATAGGGTAAAACAAGTAATTATTTAGGTATCTATTCTTCGTAATCATACCATACATAACATAGTTATTAGAAATACAAAATATACTAATATATTTAACAACTGATTTGACATTTAGTTTCGATACGATATTGTTATTTAAGCAATAGTTAATATTTAACTTCAAGCGGTGTAACTGGCTCTAAATGAGTCAATATTTCAAATCCGTAACATTTGTAATCGCGGAACATATCGCAGAAGTAGAATTTAAAACTGATGGTTACTTTTGTATGTAAATAAAATTTAAATTATACATTTAAAATAAAATTATAAGTTTTTTGCTAGTTAACAGTGACATGAAATAAAATGTAATAGATAAATAAATAAATAAATAAATAAATAAGAAAATATAAACAAATATATTTGTAGCATTTACAAAAATCATTTAGTAGGTTATCATTATATATTCATATTACAAATTTTTATTTAAGATTAAATTAAAATTTATATAGCCAGTTGAACTTGCACTGCGTGTAGTTAAATTTTAACTTTTGGTTAAATTGGCAATATAAACGAAATGTCTAATGATATGTTAAATACTTATTACTGTCAAAATTTCGATATGCACTTTTTTTGTTAATCTATACTTAAGGCATTAACTATAAGCGGTGCTACTGGCCAGTAATGAAATATAAAATTATTTTTGATTTTATAAAATATATAATAATGTTTATTAATTTAAACAATATTAAACAGAAGAACAGGGGCGGATTAAGAATTTTGCCGCCCGTAGACACCCAGAAAATTGCCGCCTTTTTAGAATATTAAAAGTATAGTCTCATTTCACGAATAGGAAGTTTGACCACACGAGCAGTAGGTTTTACTCTAGTTGCATACAATTTTTTTTTTTTTTGTTTACAATATAAGCGTGAATAAAAAATTGCTATAGCATTTAATTTTTTCACCCGTTTGCTTTACAAAAATGTACCTTTCTTTCTGCTTTTATTATGTTGAAAAATACCTACAAACTTTATGAACACATTTTAATGAGAAAGTGCAGTTTTTTAACGGACGAAATAAAATTAATTTTTAAATATTAACCAAAAATTATAATAATGGTGAAATATTATTTTTTTTTAATATTTCCACTTTTTGTTTTTGATTTATTTTTGATTAATTTAAGATGAGTTTGAATTTTTAATAATTTAATAAATGTAAAATTAAAGATACGTTACAATTACCGACAGGGCCGGCTTGATCTTTTGTTGGGTAATGTGCAAAATTTTACTGTGGGGCTCTTGAAAATAACAGAAATTTCGGTAATGATAATGACATATTTGTACCGTGCGGGCGTTTACCAGGCGTCACCTCACGGGCACTCATTTCTGGCGTGGAGAGTGCACCACAGGGGTCAGTTTTGTGCCATTTAAAATTCGAAATATTTGGCGTCGGTCGGGATTGAACCCGGTTCCAGTGGCCAGCACATAACCTCTCGCCAGATATTTTACTTGGTTTTACGCATTAAACGAAAAATATTTTTAATTACAAATACATATATTCAAGTCTCACTACAAAATAATTCTCACAAATATTTGTAAAATCTATGGGATATTTTAATATAAATTGTGTACAATACATAAATTTTTTTTATATTCAATATCCTGAAATTTTCTTTTTCTACTTTCCTTTTCTTTTTCTTTATATTCGTCATTTTTTCGCAAATTCCTTTTACATTCTTTTTTACGTATATTCTTTTGCGTTGTTGACTTTTTTTATTTTCATAATCTTCATAATGATGTACAAATATTTTTGACAGTATCATACAAATATTTTTGACAGTGACATTTATGTGTCAATTACAAACATTTGAATTTCTTGCCTTGAAGTAGTTTGATCTGAGAATTTTTACATCAAATTATTTTATATGCATTTCGTTATCTCCAAATCTATAGAAGATATAACAATGAATTTATATTTATCGAATAAAGAATTTAACGTTCTTTAATATAAGTATTTACATAAATTTTCGATAAATAATATTTAGATGATTTTTTTCTTGTAACTACTACTTCCGGTTGTCCAATTGTTACCAAAACTTAATCAACTCTTCCTATTATTGTTAGATTGAGGAATCCGTAGTTAAAAATGTCTTAAGTCTTATAGAATTTGAGAAATCATGGATCCAACATCCACACACACACACGCACGCACGCACGCACGCACGCACGCACGCACGCACGCACGCACGCACGCACACACACACACACACACACACACACACACACACACACACACATACATACATACATACGGACATCATCGTTAAAATGTAATAATCGGATTCTAGGGACCTTAAAACGTGCTTATTCACTAAAATCTGGATTTTTAGAATGAATCCAATACCTCTCTTAGCGAGAGGTAAAAATTAATATTCAAATTATTTTTCTGTATAGGTAGTTTCTACGAACATCTAAGACCTGCACCATCAGATTGACAGCTTTTTTAATCTCATAAATAAAATTGTTGCGACTAGCACAATACTTCTTGCCATTTTCATTTTATGTTAGGTACATAAGATTTTGAGATTGAATGACCGCCAAGGCATTACGCTGCTTTGACATTTACTATGGACGGCAAATTAAGAGGAGTGTGATAAATTGAAAACTAAAATATATAATTATTTATGTAAATAGTCATTTTCATTATTGTAATCAATAATTTTATTGTAGACATCAAATTTTTCTTTTTAATCTGAAGAGTTGTAAGATTAAAATTTTAAAGAATACAAAAATATTGAACTAATTAGTAGTAAATACATATGAATTGTTTACAAATCGCGGGGCTTTTTTTCCTTTGAAGGCTGGGGCCTGGTGCGGTTGCGTTGCACCATTCACACCTGCCTCAAGCCGGCCCTGAAAAGTATAAAACATGATTTCTATTATTTGGATATTTGTTGAAAATAGAGTACATATTCCATCACCTAAGTCCCTGAAAAACACGAAAATTACAAATTCACTAGAATAATAAAAAGTGTTTAAAAAATCTTACTTTATATGAATATACCATCAGAAAACGTCGCGCTTTTTGATCGGCGAATATTTATTAAAATTTAAATTTTTAAAAAATTTGCCGCCCCCGAAAATTTGCCGCCGTAGGCACGTGCCTACTGTGCCTACGCGTAAATCCATCACTGCAGAAGAATATTTTATTTTAAAATTTTATGTAAAGTATTATACGATACATGTATATGTTGAATCCAGAAGATGTAATTATACATTTCACGAAAAGGACATCCACTTCATAAAGCGACTTCTCATAGTCTAATTTGAAAGTTTTTCCGCCACCTGGACAAAAATCACTTCATTTTCATGTAACTATTTACTTACTTTAAAAAATACCATCAATAACGTCACCTTTCGCACAGAACTCATCAACAATAACCTCCCCGAATTTCCTAAAGTGAGTTCTGTGCGTTAGGTGACGTTCTTGTTGGCATCTGTGGTCATGTAGCCACGTACAAACAAACAATTGCTCACCTGCTCATTGGCACCAACTTACAAAAGGAATGCACGAGAGAAGACCTGGCTAAAGCAACATCAGCAGCTCTAAATTGTGAATTTTCTGGAAATGTACAATTTAGCTAGATCACTTCTCTGCCCGGGTTTTGGTTTTTCTCGCCGTCCTAGTTAATGCCAAGTGATGTACCTGGCCTAATATACTATATTACTACCAAATTAACGATTTTATATTAGTATATTTTGTATTTTTAATAACTATGTTATGTATGGTTTGATTACGATAAATAGATACCTAAATAATTACTTGTTTTACCCTATCTGCTTCCAATCATATGTATATGGGTGCCTCTTCCGCAGCTATTCTCATTACTTTAGTTATCTGTATGTTTATTCTCATTCCATATTCTTCATCTTTCATCCAAATATGAATTTAACAAGATATTAATAGCGGCAAGTTTCTATTTAAGTTAGTTTGATTTATGAAGTTGGAGTTCCATTAGATTTTGGTGTAAATCAGATAACAGGAAATGGCACTTTATAGGAAGCTCAAAATAGTTTTTCTTCGAATAATACCTTTAAATGTTATTTTTTCGAAATTAACGTTATAATAAAAATTAAAGATTATTAAATTTTCTACAGATTTGCATTAATACTATCTCTACATATATTATGGATAAAGTTACAAAATTATCTATAGTTTAAATCCCAGAGCCTACGCTTTAAACAAACAAAACTCAGACAGTTATTCAAATGTATGTAATTGACAGATAAATGTCACTGTCAATGAACTAATCATTTCAAATTAATAATAGTAATGTATTTAAAAGAAAAAAGTAAATAGAACAATAGGAAAGGAATTCAATACAGTTTCCAGCAAAAGTAAATATGTACCTAGGTATGTATTTAGATTAATAAAAATTGAGGATTCGTAAAAAAGTTTAAGCTAATCCTCATTTTTGGATTAGTGAATTCTATTCTATCCCGGTATTTAAAATATAATCTTCATTTTATTATCAAAAAAGGTAGTTACTTGGATTAGATTAGACTATATTTTAAGAAATAAACTGCCAAAATTAGAGTAAAATTTGCTAATCTAAAAATAGGGATTAGCTTAATATTTTTTGTGACTCGGGCGGTTAATGGCGGGAGGTATTGTGTTAGCCATACCAGATTTTTTATTTATTTGAGATTAACTATAGCAAAAAATTCGGCTTGGAATACGAATTCCGAACTGCACATACGAGTATATCACTCTATACATATCTTGGCATGTATATTCTCCTAACGTGCAAATATATCCTTTAAAGTTATATTGCCTATACATTTTGGGCCTTGTACATTCGTGACTGTACAAATCTATACCATGAAGTTGCCCATCAGAGAATTCGAACTTGGCGCGTTATCTCATCTCGAAGTACACTTCGAAAATAAAATATATTTTATTCCTTTTAATAAAAACTAGAAACGTAAAGTTAGCCTAAAACATAATGCAAATATTACACATGTTTTTATTAAAATACGTTTTGTTTTTGAAGTGTAATTCGAGATGCAGTTAACGCGCCAAGTTTGAATTCTTTGAAGCGAAGCATCTTCATGGTATAGATTTGTACAGAGTAACAAATGTACATGGCGAGAAATGAACAGGGCAATATAACTTCAAGTGACATATTTGTACGATAGAAAAATGTATATGCCAAGAAATGTACTGATTGATATGTGTGTATTTAGGAGTTTGTATGCATTCCTAAAACTCTAGCGTGAAGATGGAGTTACATTAAGTAAAAAATGCATGCTGTACAGCAAAAAATAGCAAAAAATGAGTAAAATATGGGAATGCCAAAACATTTTTGATTTAAGTTAGATCTAACTCTAGCGTGAAGATGGAATTACATTTTTAATTTGTTTATAACTTAAGAATGGAGTAAGCAAAAAATTAATGCTATACAGCAAAAAATAGCAAAAAATGAGTAAAATATAGCAATACCAAAACATTTTTGATTTAAGTTAGTTGTAACTCTAGCGTGAAGATGGAGTTACATTTTTAATTTGTTTATAACTTAAGAATGGATTAAGCAAAAAATTCATGCTATACGGCATAAAATAGCAAAAAATGAGCAAAATATGGCAGTACCAAAACATTTTTGATTTAAGTTAGTTGTAACACTAGCGTGAAGATGGAGTTACATTTTTAATTTTTTTATAACCAGAATGGATTAAGCAAAAAATTAATGCTGTACAGCAAAAAATAGCAAAAAATTAGCAAAATATGGCAGTACCAAAACATTTTTGATTTAAGTTAGTTGTAAGTCTAGCGTGAAGATGGAGTTACATTTTTAATTTTTTTATAACTTAAGAATGGATTAAGCAAAAAATTAATGCTGTACAGCAAAAAATAGCAAAAAATGAGCAAAATATGGCAGTACCAAAATATTTTTGATTTAAGTTAGTTGTAACTCTAGCGTGAAGATGGAGTTACATTTTTAATTTTTTTATAACTTAAGAATGGAGTGAGCAAAAAATTAATGCTGTACAGCAAAAAATAGCAAAAAATGAGCAAAATATGGCAGTACCAAAACATTTTTGATTTAAGTTAGTTGTAACTCTAGCGTGAAGATGGAGTTACATTTTTAATTTGATTATAACTTAAGAATGGATTAAGCAAAAAATTAATGCTATACAGCAAAAAATAGCAAAAAATGAGCAAAATATGGCAGTGCCAAAGCATTTTCGATTTAAGTTAGTTGTAACACCAGCGTGAAGATGGAGTTACATTTTTTATTTGTTTATAACTTGAGAATAGCTATAGCAAAAATTTCATGATGTACAGCAAAAATAGCAAAAAATGAGCAAAATATAACTATGTGAACCAAGATGTGGCATTGCGATATTGTAACTCCAACTTCACGGACCCAAACAAACATTATTATTTATTATATTAATACAGTTGTTTATACATTTTTACACAATGTATACATGTCATTGCCGTATACAAATTATTATTTACTTATATACATTATCATATACAAGTAACGATTTTACACCAATCGTTACAATTGGTGACCCTCCCTCCCCCCCCCCCCCCCCCGCGGCGATGGACGACACACGAATGAAAGATAACGACAAGTTGACGGAGCACCCCGACTCCGAACCAGCCTCTCTAGAGCTGACAGTATCATCACACCTTCAACAAAATTGGAATCACAGCCCTGTCTGTTTACCTGGAACCGTCAACTCTTCCACCCCAAACATCTCGTTGGCCAACAAGCCAATACAGGTTGACAGGTACAGCTTGACTATTTTACACCATTTTCGCAAAAAACATTATTAAACAACATTATAAAACGTCACACATCAAAAACGTCAAACATCAAACATATAAACGATTTGGAAAATTTTCTGGCATGTATCTCTTTGCTTTTTCTTCCTGCTTCCTCCCTTGGAATCAAACAGCATCAGTTCCCCGCTAGGCAGACTCACTTGCCACGACCGTGGGGAATCTTTCTTTCCGAACAACAAAATTATGGTTGGGTCTGTAACCTGTAACTCTATATAATATATTCTAATTTATTATATTGTTGTTAAGTGTTACTTGCGATAAGTATGTCGTCGATATAAGCGAAACAAAAATTTAGGCCTCTAGTAACTTCGTCAATGAAACATTGGAAGGTTTGAACGCTGTTCCTTAAACTGAACAACATAACGGTATATTCAAAAAAGCCGAAAGCGGTGGTTATAGCAGTTTTCTAATTTTGAATAAATAGTTGTGTTTTGTGGATTGTAAGTAAAGTCCTGTAGATGTAGGAGAGCGTATCTGTCTGGAATCGTTTGTGAATTGAGAGCCCTGTAGTCACCACATGGATGCCACTTACCCGTTTTTTTCTTTACTAGGTGAAATAGTAAGGCCCAAGGACTAGAAGAAGGGCGTACAATTCCCATTTCAAGCAATTTATCGAATTCTTTTTTGGGTATGAGTAATTTTTCGGGAGATAGCCGGCGCGGTTTTGAGAAGGTTGGTAATTGGCTTGTTATCACAGTGTGTTTAATTTAACGTTTGGCAGTTAATATGTCAGAATGTATTGGATTTTGTGAAAGTAATTCTGCAAAGGTTGTTGGTGCGTGTAATTTGGGCATGTAGTTAATTTTATAAATATTGTGTTGGGGATGACTCGATTCTAAAACACGTTTCGCCGGTAAATCAATGATTAGCTTGAAATGAGTTACAAAATATGCTCCTAATATTGAGTGTTGAACATTGGCAACAATGAATTTCCAATTGAAAGTTTTTGATAAGCCAAAATCAAATGTAAGAGTTGTGAAACCGTATGTTTCGATGTTTGTGTTGTTCGCAGCATGCAAAGAGAATGAATTGGATTTGAGTCTGGAATTTGAAGTATTTTTGATAATACTTACCTGAGCTCCGCTGTCAACAAGGAAACGAACTCCAGAAGTTTTGTCTGTGAGGTACAGCAATTTGTTTGTAATTTTATTAATAGAAATTAAATATAAAAGAGATAAGTTAGTTTGGAAGTTGGATGCTGTTTGATTCGTTAATACATCTTGTTTTTGTAGTTGGGTTTCTCTTGCGCAAGGGGGAATACATTTTCTTGTCTTGTTTCTGAAGTTTCGATGGTACCAGCAAAGTGAAGACGATGGTGCAGCTAGAGCGGTTACTTGATGTTTAAGTTCTTTTAGTTCTTGCGAAAGCTGTTGTAGAGTAACTGTATCTTGTTTGATTGAAGAAATTTAAGGTTGTGTACGTTTGCGATCTTGTCAGGAACTTTTTTTATCTAAGAAAGAGTTGACTAGCGAGGAAAGAATAACTTGGGTATTTGTTGGTAGTTTTTGAAGGAACAGTTCTTCAAGGATTGTGTTGTCGAGAAATTTGGTACCGATTAGTTGCATGAATCGTAAAATTTGTGGGGGTTTCTTGTCGCCACCGACGGCAAAGTTTAATAATTGTAGTAATTTTTCTTTTTCAGATGAACCAATTCGTTGGATTAAGGCATTTTTAATGGTTGTATATGGCTTTTGTTCTGGGCGTGCGACAATGATGTCTCTAACTTCACTAGCGTATTGTGGATTATGGGCACCAATAAGTTATCACGATTTGACACCGGAAATACCAGGGCTCCAGGACTACAGAATAAAACATACAAATATGGGTACTTATTCAACTACTCGTAGAAATAAATAGTTCTTAAATATACACTGTAGTGAGTAATATGTCACATAAAATGGTTTCGCTCATCATCGTAAGCAAAGATATGGACATAAACGATTATTTACATTTTACTAATTTCAATACTTATAATAACTTTTATATGCAAATAGACAATTTTCTTTCCGTTAAATGTAGAAAAATGCGCAGTCAAATAATCTTTGAAGTATATTCGGTAAAATAGAACAATATTCAAATGAAAGTGGACGGGTAAAACACTTTTCACCTGCAAGAGCGACCTGCAGGAGTTTCACAAAAATGGTGTGTTCTAAGAATGAAAGGAATATAAAGGTAGGCCCACAAATGATGTATAGGATACTAAGCTAAAAACGAACCTAACAACAGCAAAAAATAAAAAGCAAATAAACAGAGCAAATGCGCAACATTTTAAATAATTAGTGAAAAGATCTGTGATAATGTGTTACAAAATGCGATTAATGAGTTATTATATAGCGAATACGTGCAAATTTAGCTGATGGATACGGTAGATTAATGCGGGCGTGTAGCGAGTTAATTGTAATTATATGACAAGTATAAATATATTTTACATAAAAAGTATTTAAATTAACAAACAATTCCCAAAATAACAATATAATAAATTAAACAAATGAAAAAAGTGTGCAAAGTGACACGTTAAAACAATACAGCACGAGGTCTGGCTACGTGGTAAAAATGTTAGGTTATCTTACAATTTTAATATTATTGAGTACGCAAAATGGCAAATAAGCATATAAGTGTACTTACTGCGTGCGATAATAAAACAGGATTGGCTGGAGTATTTCTATGTAACAAGCGACTGCTGCAGCTGCACCCTCGACTGCACCAATCGTGGATACTGGAAACAGGTTGAGAAGCTCCAATCTACTAATATTTGGATGTAGAAATGCTACAATAAGTTGCTGAAAACAAATGCGTTGTGAAAACTGCGTTTCTAAACGTACAGGGAACACGTGTATGAAGATATATACCCATATTCATAAACAAATTTTAAACGGTTCGTTATAATTTATATCCAGTAAAAACAGTCATCACTGAAAGACAAATTGTAATGTGATTTGTCAAGTTTGATTCAATTTGTCAAAAATTGTAACGAGCCGTTTTGAAATTTTACGAGTGTTTATTAATATAGGCATTAGTGTTGTATATCGTTTAAATATAACTAAATTGCACTAAGTTGAAAACTAGAGCAGTAATGTCCCTGAATAATCAAAACAGTATCATAATCAACAGCTGGCCTATGCCGAATATTGTGAGCGTTTGTAAGGGTAATGCCTAGTTCCCAAGGTGCATCTTTCCAGAAAGATGCACTAAAAATGCACTAAAAAAAAGTCCGTGGAAGATGCACGAAATTGACGACGCTGTTAAAAATCAATCGTTTTGCTGCCTCTTTTTGTATACATCTTGGGTTGGGTGAGGTGACGACATGACAATTGCTTGCGACATATTTAGGTTATATCCAACTTATAGTATTAAATAAAATAAATGTATATTAACTCTACCTGCTCTTCTTTCATAATTAAACAATTCTTATTTACTGTTATTAATGATAATTTTGTCCAACACCTTCTAATAATAACGTCAGAACTATGGTGATTTGATATAAATAAAACTGCTCATAAGTCGCTAGTGAGCAAAAAACATAAAGTCACGCTGCTTTTAGCAACGTGAGATTAACATTAATATTTTAACATTATAGACTACGTTTATCTCGACGTTTCAAGCCGCTTGAATTTAGTAAATACGTTTTCAATCTTCGAAATGAACGATCGAGATTAATATTTCAAACCGCTTGAAAATGTCAAGTCAAGCCTATAAAATAACAGGCTTGGACTTAAGAAGCGGCTTGACTTCTGTCGAAATAAACAGTGAAGCTTCAAATAATAAACTACGCATGCGCGCATCTGCAATATGTTGGAGTGTTACTAAATTCATATCATTTGTAGGTTATTTGCATTTTACCATATTTATATAAGTCGCGACATAAAATTTAGTAAAATTATCCAAATCGAAATATTTGAAGTGATGAAGAAACAAATATTTTTTTAATGTGTTTAAAAGAGAATGCAAATAACAACATGATAATTTTTAGATTTTGAGGTTATATATCCAATATGAAATTAGATCATGTCTGTCTGCATAATCTAGTATTTAACTATCTTTTTTTAGTCGATATGATTTCAAAGAAGATTGAAAATAACTCAATCCTATTTTCAATCCGCTGAGATAAACCAATAGGATTTTTCAAGTTATAATATACTTGAAGCCGCTTGAATTGTCGAGATAAACGTAGTCATTGTTACTGTCCAGACTTTTTTTTATCAAATGTCATTTCAAAATGTCAAACTAGATAATATTTTAAATACATTTTATATTATTTGAAGAGGCGCTGGATATAATTTTGTATGGCACATGTGTGTTAATTACATAAGTCACTTGATATAGTTACCCTTCTCGGCTTGATGGCATCATGGGCTAATACTTTCCTTGTGTGACTTATTTGCAATATAACATACTGGAACCATAAATAATTACCGGAAAGTAATAAGTACCGTAAATAAATAAAACCTTGTTTTGTGTTCAATATTTATTGTGAGGATAAATGTTTTAAAAAATATCGATAAATCCCTTTGAAAAATCAGTGTTTTCCCTCACATTTAGGGATTTTTGATAATAGTTGCTGGTTTTCATGCAATTTTCAAAAGTCGTCGTGTGAACAACTGACAATTTGATGGAAAAAAATTCACTAAAACTTGTTCTTCTTCTTAGTGTATCTTTCTGAAGCGTGAAAAAGGTTTGAGCGAAACTAATGAGTCAAAATAACATTTATATTTTTTGTACTTTTAATATCTATGTAATTGCTAAAATTTATAGTTTTAATTAATAAAAATATATTGAGATTATGAATACATAATTATTTTGTATTTAATAAAAAAAGATACTGAAATGACTTCAGTATTTTAAACGTATGTGGTCGAAGAATGTTATATGGCAACAGCGCGTCTTGTTCTTTGAGCTCGCTTTCGTTTATTTATATTTATTTACTTATCGTAAAATTATTATATCAAATTTAACTACCAATTTCAACAATCAAAGTTTTTTATAACATGAAAAAAAGAATTTTAAAATAACAATAATAATTAGTGCAACTTAGCTTTTTTACATACGAGTATATCGTTATTTTTAATGTTACACATTTATTTAACTTTGACCTTCAACCTTCAGCATACGTCTCTTTATTCAGTGCTGAGTGACAATGTATTTGAAACTTCGTGATTCCAAACTGATATAAAAATATCATTTTCTTTTCACTACCGACAGCGGAACAAGTTAAAAATAGCACCTAAATCGGATTCCAAAAGTATATTCTACGATTTCTGAATTCATATTTTAATATATTTATGTTGCACGTGTCGATTTTGTGATTTCATTTTCAATTATGAATTTATTATTAGGTAGGTGGTTACAAAAAGTTAAAAGGCTGTTTTCATATACATAAAGATATTTTATTCGATAATCCTGATATAGTTTTAGATGTGAAGCTCTTATCTAATGCTTTTTGTTTGGAATAACGTATGTAAACCTATTTGTTATAAAATTTATGTACGAAACAGTTAATGTTACTTTCGAATTGTTTATTTGGTGATAAATTTTTTCGTAAAATGAATAACGTAGAGATATTTGTATTTTATGATACAAAACAATTGAACACATTTATTGTTAAGTTAACGGACAGAATGTCAATAACAGCAAAATCATTGTAAAAGTAGGATTATAAATTGACAAAATGTATCCATTTTTATGTAAATATATTAAATTCTACAAGAAATCTAAAATTAAGCCAATTTGCATATTGCATACATTTTATTTTAAAACACAAATGTTACATACGAAATGCCGTACACCGCAGAAAAAAACAAATTCAATTATTCAGGCCCAGACATAAGCACATAACCATAGATATTTTGCTTCATTTTTTATTACTTCCAGAATGGAATACCGAACAAAAGCTTACCCTCGCGACAATAAAAATTATTTCTGGCCATCTACTAGTTTCTTCGCCAGCTCGCGACCGAGCGCCCTCGAATCATAAATAATGGATATTAGGCGCAGTGATCCAGACTTTACGACCTCAGCACTATAACACGCAAAATAATATATGTCTGTGCTGCTATAACAATAATATATCAGCCATTTCATTTCCACTGTTGACGGGTAAATCGAATGTTTCAATATTTCAATCAATAGTTCAACTTAAATTTCCTATAGTAGGTATAATTTGCTATACATTGCACATAGCTCTATAATGTGTGAATTGTGGAGCCTATATATTTTATTTAAATCTAAAACCTACATATTTAAAGTTAAGTTAATAAGAAACAACAAAGTGAATAATTATTATAATAAATTTTTTGATACCAACAGACATTTTGCAATCAATTTTGTTTGTTCAAATATCCTTCGTCGTAATTTATCACACCACTCACGACTAGCATCGCAAATTTGACGAAATTGTGTGTTTTTATTGCATGAGTTTTTTTTTAAATTTAAAATCAAGGAAAGGGAAGATTTTTTAAAAAAAAAACAAAAAAATTCTTAATCACACTGTTCTTTAATAAATAAGTGACCGGTTTCGGCTACTGAGTAGCCATCCTCAGACAACCGGAAAACAATGCTGCAAGAGAGACAAAATATAACGTTTTAATACAAGTTAAAATACATTTTCAGGCGATATTACTTACAATCTACAGGAAACACATTACTGCGGAGTAGTGAAATAATAAAAATTTGAACATTAATAGTATAAAAATGAAATGATGAAAAGGAAAAAATTATTTAGCATGTGCTTAAGTCAAAATGTCTACTGAACTAAAGGAAAGGACCTGCAACAATTTGAAACAATCCTTAATCCTGTGGTGACCTGTGTGGAAGGTGTGCGTTACAGCAATATGTCGAGAAGGGTTGAATGTTTCAAATTGGTTTGGTCGTTGAGGCATTCTGATGCGGGGTTTTTTATGCACTTTTTTATTTCCAGTGTTTCAAGGAAGTCTAGTGTCTTTTGAGTATTTGTATTCAGTTCCATTATCCTCAAAATCCCCTAACTCCCACTTTCCTGTGTGCTGTCGTCATCCCATTCTAAAATCAAGTTTTCTGAAAATCTCTCAAGTTCGACCTGAATTAGAGGCCTGTTTATTTTCCAAATTTTAGACATATTCTTTAGTAATAACTTGCAAGTACTACAAGTTAGATCCACACAGTACTAATTTAAAAAATTTGTTTATTTTCGAATGGTACAAAAACAGCAATAGTTACATTAAGACTAACCTTCCGTAAAATTTACAACTGCTTATATGTCACACTAAAAAAATCAACTAATAACTTCGAACTAATCACCAACACAGTCTAAGAGAATAGCGAGACGCAGAGCTCGGCTCGGTATCTAACGTATCCGTATGATGACGGCCGAAAATAAAAATCGCCGTCGTAAAATTTACGAAGCTTAACATTCTAGAGTTAAGAAGAATACGTAATATGTATTTATTTATTACGTCATCTGTAGCCAAAGTCATTTTGTGGTCACCACCGGCGGCAGAAAATTATATTTAGTACCTATTTACTATTTTGTACTTTAATGAATTTTTATGAATTACTATCATATTAAATGTAAAATACTTAGTAAATAGATATAGAAAATATAACATAAAGCTAAAACAAAATGTTCACAGCCAACTAAACTAGACTTATAAACAAATACTAACACACGCAATTTAAATATTTTCCATTTTACTAAAAATCTATCAACTTTCAGCATACGACATGCTACACAAACTACCCTTATTTTTTAACATATAATTCATTTACGTAATAAAAATGGCATGTTCCATATAGAAAATTGAGTTATTTGATTTTAAACTTTACGTTAACGTAGAAATTACAATTATCAAAAATTATCGATTAAATTTATATTTTTGTAAACAAAAGCTTTCTTTATAAAACTGTTTTTACAGATTATAGAAATTCGTTTCCATTCTCGAGATATAGAGTGATAAAAAGTGGCCGTTATTAGTGAAAAGATCAAAAAAAATTAATTACGCCGGTAGTGGTTGATCATGAGTTAAACATTTTTGTGGTTTCATATGTAAAATTTTCTGTTGAATTCAATGTAAAACAAAAAAATTAACATTCGATTTGAAATATGAAAGTTAGGGTCTACTTTCGTTTAAACCGAAAGTGCTACTGTTTCGATATCTTAGCTGAAAAATAATATTGAATAATATACACTTCCAAACTAAACATACCTGACCTCATGTGAAAACTGCAGTGTTGGCAGCCGGGATATTTCTACAGCCTAGAAAATCTTATCGTTTATAATAAAGCTTGAAACGGACAAGATCTTACTGCTTTTGACACGAGGCTAAACGGCCGATTTGAGTCGACATTTGTATGTTCACATAGTAAGACCTACATGTTATGTGTATCAGACAGTTGGTTATTGTTCGCAAATGCCATGTGTATGCTAGGGGTTCTGGGTTCGAATCTCGCTAAGGCATGGATGTTTGTATATGTAAACCTCTTTGTAATTGAGATTTAATCCTGTTGAGAGTTTTAAAAAAAACCTCCCGAATTCAGAATATAGTCATACTTTAATTTTTAAACATATATAGAATGGTTACATTTAAGGGTGCGTTTCGATGATGCAGGGCACCTAAAGCCCAATAGGTGGTGCAAGTTGTATTATAAAATAGTACACGAGAAAACAAAAATCACACAAAGATGTCAGCACATACAGTTCATAATATTAGTTGTATAATTGGTAGTAGATGGCAGTTTTCAGATACAGCACTACCTACTAAGATATTTTGTTACACTGATGTAGGTTTAAATCTTCAGGCGAATGAATTCTCAGAATTTCTAATTTTTTACACTATAGGTATTTTTAGGAAATTGCTTCTTCCTGTGTTGGGAATTTTTATGCAGTGAAAATAAAACTACTATAAATTTATTATTTATTAATGGAACATCTCATTTTTTTTTATTATTTATATGATTTATTTTAAATGGGAATAGTTTATGCAGCAAATCCTATTTGGAGAATTAATAGACTTTTAGTAAAAATAGATAATATGAAAATTAAAAGTTGCTATCAATTTCTCGCAAACCAGAAGTTTTGAACATTGAACTACTTCCGATAGAGGAATGACTATGTACTATTTTATGTTTGTATAGTTAAAATCGCTATCGCTGTTATTAGTATTTTTACATTTTCCCCATATTTACAAAAGCCATGTGCGTAAATTGTACGTACGTTACTTACATACATATTTTAAAAATTATAAACAAATTATTCTAGAGGACGAGGGCTGCATAGTTTTCATGTTAATTCATAATATAGAATATCACACTTTTCGTTAAACTTTTTATTTCATTTTTAAAAATTATTTAAAGTTCAATTTTATCAATTGCTACCTTCTGTATTTTGTATTCCATATTTTCATATTTTAGTGGAACAACAAATCGTCAATTTTAGCATATGTCGAAAAATTATTAGATATACAAATTTAAATGAAAAAGTTGTGTTTGTAGAAAAAATAGTGTATGGTATATACGTGTTTGGACCACTCCTCTTCGCGTCGTGTTCAAAACTTCCTTCTCACAAAATAAACTGTCACTTATTACATCATAAATAAACAACCTGAAGAAAAGGAAATCCCACACTCGATTATGGGTATCAGGGATATGGATAAGAAGAAGATATAAAATACTATATTAACTTCCTTTTCTTCACGGAACTAGGAATTCTGTGCACATCTGGAATACAATCATATGCTAATCATCAACTGCAACGATTAAGGCCTTTTAGAAAGAGACAGCATCGTCTAGTATCACTGTGCTGGTATCATAAAAATTTGGGATTTTTTACCTCTCATTTTTTACAAGAGACGTAAAGATTTGTGCTATCGGATCAAATTTTTTATACTAAATGTTTGAAGAGCTTAATATGTTTTATACGAATATAGATATTGCAATTTGCTAAACAATTTTCCAAAAAAAATATCGTTCAATAGCATCTTTCAAATATATGATGGCATTATGTTTATTTCTGACGAATAACGAAACGAAGCTAATTAAATATTAATTGAATATTCTAAAATATAAACCTTGATTCCACAACCTGGAATATAAGTATACGATACAAATTAACCACGATAGTTTTTCATTATAATAAGAATAAAACATTATTTTGTAATAATATTGTTATTTGATGATGAAAATAAATCAGCCCCTTTGAGACAGCTGAATTCGCCTCAAAAACAGTGTTCAAAAAAGAATTCATAATTTTGATATTTCACCCAGGAATTGAACTTCGCCTTTTACTTCAAATACATCAGTACTCATAAAATCGTAAAGACTTGAAAACACATGGAGGAATGTAGAAATGCTTGAAAACCACAGAAAATGGAAATTTTGAAGCCTGGATATAACCAAGGTCACCCTTATGCAAGGGATGCTGACGTGTATGCAAATAGCCTTTTCGCCTATTCATACATATGAAAGTAAACTATTTATTGATGTCCGGGGTAATCCGGGATTAAAGTAGCTTAACTATTATAACTGTAGGCTGGATATTCACAAGTTCAATTTTATTAAAAGCTATCTGTTGTATTCTAAACACTTCTAGAAGCTGCGATTTTAATCCCTCTTTATGTTTGTGTTTTATTTTGATATTTTAGAAAATAATCATTCTTTGGATATTAACATTGACATCTTCTATTTGAAAGATATTATTGAACGATATTATTTTAATTGAAAATAAAGATATTTATTACGACATTACAGAGTAATGACACCAAAACCCGAAAGCCGAAGGCGAATCATGAGTAATTTAATATTCAAAACCCACCCCCACTCCTTTGACCATTGACTGACTAAATTCTTGATGCACCATCTATTTTACGTTTTCTTACTTACACGAAAAACTCCTAGTGAATAGTGGGTGAACTATTTTGGCAAATGCTGTGAGGGTTAACTGCGTACTTTTACATTTATTTTCTATACATATTTTCAAAAAATGTAAAAAAAGTATTTGAATAAATTGTACATATTTCAAAATGATAAATTATTATCTAGATACTGTAAAAATTTTCTTATTATTTAATAATATAGAATTCCACTTTTCATTAAAAGTTTTATTTCATTTTAAATATATTTTTAAGCAATGCTAATTAGGTCTAAGGGGGAAAAATTTAACTTTTCTGGAAAAAATTCTTATCTTCGTATTTTGTCCCAATTTCTTCAAATTATGTAGAGAAAATGGTAAAATATTAGTATGCAACCCGCTTCATTCAAACGCACCCTTAAAATATAATAATAATAATTTTTGTTAAAAATTAATTTTGTTTCTTTACACACATACATGCATACTCTGCTTCGATTTCACGCTTCATAAAGTCAAAAATATTCGAAATAATTGGTCCCTCAATAGTTTTTGTCGCTGTTTATACTTTCCACGGATCTTAACTGCAGCAGAATTAGGACAGTAATGAGCTCTAGAATTCATTTGCGCATCTCACTACAAATGTCAGAAACCTAAGTGACTTGGATTTCTTATGTTAATAACTTGACAAATTAGTAAAATATAAGAAAACATTGTAATATATTATTAAAAATAACAAGCAATTCTATAGAATTTATATATATATATATATATATATATATATATATATATATATATATATATATATAATGATTTGGGGTAGCTCGTTTAGCTGTTACACCTTGTATGATATATATATATATATATATATATATATATATATATATATATATATATATATATATAAGTTATAGTGCTAACAAATAGACAAAGTGCTGATTGACCAGTATGTGACTCTATCGTATTACATTAGTATAAAAAGACATGTAACGCTTAAGATTAGTCAGTCTGTATTCCTTATTCATATTATCAAGTAGTTTATAGAATATTATAACTCTGTACTCACAAAAATAAACTTTTTAAAAACCTATTTGATCGAATAAGAAATTTAAGTGGCGCAGTCGGTAGGATTGCCAAAACAATTTAACGAATATAAATTGTTTCACTTTCGTGATTAATTTGGCAAATTCGAACATCTTCATACTTCGATCACCGTATCCTGCATCTGAAAGGACATCAGAAGCAAGAAACATCTCGACGAGCCGACCGAGCCAAGCTGAACGGACATCAGTGCAACTCCTCAACTCAACTTCGAGACCGTGTACGACTTCAGGGCACATGAAGCCGACACTGCTATTTTTGTGAGTACCATATGTCACTTAGCGAGCAAGAATCTTTGTCAGATTCAAATAATTCAGGACCAGACTCCGATCTCGAAACAGAAGATCGTATAATTAATTCAAATAGAAATCCTATTAATAATATCATTTTAAGACCACCAGTATTAAACATGGTTACCCCCGTATTAAAAAAGGAATATTTGGACATGGTGCCAGAGTTCCATGGGGAACGTGAGTTACTCCCAAGATTTATTAGTGTGTGCGAAAAACTAGTAACAAAATTTTATAATACTGCAACCCCAACCGATTTTCAAAATGACTACCTAATGAGTAGCATATTAGCAAAAATTAAGGGCGAAGCAGCTATCAATATTGCAAGTTCCACTATTCAAAAATGGGAAGATTTAAAAGAAGCATTAAAAAATGCTTATTCGGACAAACGTGACTGGTTCACATTAAATATGGAAATAACCGAACTGAAACAAAATCCTAATGAAAACGTTTTTGATTTTTACGGTCGTTTGCAACATCTCTTAAATTTATTAATTTCTAATATTTCAACAAACGCCGCTGCCAAAGCATCCGTTGTAATGATTGACTATTTCCAACATTATGCTTTGCGCGTCTTATTAAAAGGTTTAAAAGAACCTATAGGACAATTAATGAGGGCAAAAAACCCTACAGATCTAAATTCGGCTTTAAGTATGCTAGCGAATGATTTTCAATTTGAATATTACGCCAAATCCAAAAACGCTAATCAGCATACACCGAAATTAAATCAAAAACTACAAACACACCAACCAAGATACAATTTTCCTAAACCCATACCGTATTTTAATTATACACCCAATAAAAATTCGCATCGTTCACCAATGCAACAAACGGCATTCAGACAACAATACACACCCCAACAACCAAGACAATACACACCGCAGACACCACGTCAAGGTCCATCCACCAGACAAACCCTTCCTGCACCTACTCCGATGAGTATTTCCACGCGAAATACAACCCAATATCGTCCTACACCTGGCCCATCCAGACAGGTACAAAACCACTACGGACAAAACCGCGCTAACACAGCAGGAGAATTATATAATATCAACGAGTCAGCTGTACCTGCCGTTGACCCATATGTTTATTACGATAACGAAGAACAAACTGACCAAGTTTTAATTGATAACGATTATGAAAATCCACAAAATCCCGACAATTTTGAAGACGATCATTTTTTAGACATTGCGGCCTCGGAAACAATACAAAACAATTACCCAGAGTCGAACTAATGAACTTGACAAATAAAAGTAAATTACCTTATATTATATTTCCCGAAAATAATTTGAAGGTTCTAATAGACACCGGAAGTACGAAATCTTTTATAAAACCTGCCATAGCGCATAAATATTACAAAAATTCCATTTTTAAAGACCCATTCCAAATTTCAACCGCGCATGGAACTTTGATTGAAAATTACAGCACACTCGTACCTATTTCAAAATTATTCAATATAAAGAAAAATGCAAGTCTAAAATATCACATTTTCGATTTTCACGACGAATTCGATCTCTTATTAGGATTAGATAATCTGAGTTCATTAAAAGTAATTATAGATCTGAATAAAAACTTAGTTACAACCCCCACCTGTCAAATAAAAATTCAACATAAAAATTCTGTAAATAAAATTAATACGAACAACATTAGCTATCCAAATAATAATGTAACATTAGATCCCAAAACGGAAAAGGTAATCAAAGTTCAAGTAACCCAACAAAACGGAACTATTCTAATTCCAAAACAACAAAAGAATAATCTAATTATCCCCGAATGTGTCACCACAGCCAATAATTACCATGCACTTTGTACAGCAATTAATAATTCGGAATCACATATCGAATTCACACAATTACAACCAATTACTGTAGAAAACATCTCCAACTATGAAACGTACTCATCACCTAACTTTAATTTCATTCAATCAGAAAAAAATAAATTTGATATTTCCAAAATTCGAACAGATCATATGAATTCGGAAGAAAAATCAGCTATTACTGAATTAATTCAAAACTATTCCGATATATTTCACGTAGATGACAAGAATTTAACATTTACTAATCAAATTAAACATTCCATAAAAACAAGTGACGAAATTCCTATTTATACGAAATCTTATAGATACCCAGAAATTCACCGGCAAGAGGTACGTTCTCAAACACAAAAAATGTTAGATCAAAAAATTATTAGACCATCATGTTCGCCATGGTCATCACCTATTTGGGTTGTCCCCAAAAAACTTGACGCGACCGGTAAACGCAAGTGGCGTATAGTGGTAGACTACAGAAAATTGAATGAAAAGACTATTAGCGACAAATACCCATTACCAAACATAACTGATTTACTAGACAAACTCGGACGCTGTCAGTATTTCACTACTTTAGACTTAGCATCTGGCTTCCACCAGATTGAAATGGACAAACAGGACATTCAAAAAACTGCATTTAACACGGAAGACGGGCATTATGAGTTCACTCGTATGCCTTTTGGCTTAAAAAACGCGCCCGCGACATTCCAACGCGTTATGGACAATGTTCTGAGAGGATTAGTAAACAAAAAATGCCTTGTTTACCTCGACGACATTATTGTGTTCAGCACCAGCCTACAAGAACATATTCAAAATTTAAAATTAGTTTTCGAACGTTTAAAAAATTCAAACTTTAAAGTACAACTAGACAAATGCGAATTCCTTAAAAAGGAAGTAGCGTATCTCGGGCATATCGTAACCCCTGATGGCGTGAAACCAAATCCTGACAAAATTTCGGCTGTTCTAAATTTTCCAATTCCAAAAACTACAACTCAAATTAAAGGCTTTCTAGGACTTTTAGGTTACTATCGAAAATTTATCAAAGACTTCGCGAAGATAACTAAACCGCTGACTAGACGCTTAAAGAAAAACGCAGTTATTGACATCAACGACCCTGAGTACAGACAATGCTTTGAAAATTGCAAGAATTTGTTGACTAATGAACCACTACTCCAATATCCAGATTACGACAAAGAATTTAACTTGACATGCGATGCAAGCCAAGTAGCAATAGGAGCCGTGCTATCTCAAGGTAGCCTAGGCAACGACCTACCAGTAGCTTACGCTAGCAGGACATTAAACGAGACAGAGATAAACTATTCCACCATCGAGAAAGAAATGTTAGCTATCATTTGGGCGACTCAGTACTTTAGAACTCACTTATTGGGACGCAAATTTAAAATCTATACAGACCACCGACCCTTGCAATGGCTATTCTCGTTAAAACAATGTAGCCAAAAATTAATAAGATGGCGCCTCAAATTAGAGGAATATGACTACGAGATAATCTATAAAAAAGGCAAACTTAATACCAATGCCGACGCCTTAAGCCGTATACCTATCGAAAATAATAAAATTCAAAATTCACAACCACAAACACAATTAAATGACACTCCACTAGCTCTATACAAAGACTATTTAGATAAGAAACATTGCCTTAATCACAATAACAACAACATTATAGAAGTAATAGGTAATCTATTCGACGCACCATCCGACTCTAGTCTAGCTCATTGCGTGAGCAAAGATTTAGAAATGGCATCGGGTATTGCCAAAATATTCAAAAATAAATTTAATAATGTGCACAAGTTAAAATCTCAAAATCCTCAACTTCATAATCTAGTATATTTAAAAACCCCACAAAGATATCTACTATACTTAATAACAAAGGAAAACTATTACAATAAACCCACTAAACAAGACATATTTTATACCTTACTAAATTTGAGAAAATTCTGTTTACATCATAAAATCAGAAATTTAAGTATACCAAAAATTGCATGTGGTCTTGACAATCAAATTTGGAACGAAATTAAATTAATGTTAAAATATATATTTGATAACACTGACATACTAATAACCGTTTATAAACTCCCTGAAAACAAAACTACCCAGATTGAATTAAATATAAACGAAGCAGAAAACATGGAATACTTTCATAAATTCATAGAAAATTTTAACACAGAATTAAAGAATAAAACAGATAACAAAGACGATGATACTCAATCCCTTGCAGTCGAGGTAGGTGACTCACACCATAATGAGATAAACGATGACGACACAAGCGATAGTGATATCACAATACATTCAAGTAAAGAAAATCCTATCGTCGGAATACCGATAGTAGAATGCCCCGTAAACTATGGCAAAAACCAAATTATTATAACCGAAGTCGACCTTAACCCCAAACAGGTAGAAATTACAAAATTATACGATAACAAAAAATTACGATTGGAAGTAGAATTTTCAAAATTTAATTACAAAACTGAAATGATTGCATTTATTAAAGAATATCTTGGTCCAAAAGTAAAATATCACATTTATTTCAAAAATGAACTATACGAAAAATTCAGTTTAATCCTTCAAAATTATTTTAAAAATTCTCAACTATGTTTAGTAAAATGTACAAAATATTTAAGTGACGTCACCAACGAGGAAGAAATCATACACATTATATCGAATTACCATTGCGGCAAAACTAACCACCGCGGCATCGACGAAACAGAAGCGCGTATAAAACAACAATATTACTGGCCAA
Source organism: Harpalus rubripes (assembly GCA_963082715.1). Classification (NCBI taxonomy): domain Eukaryota; kingdom Metazoa; phylum Arthropoda; class Insecta; order Coleoptera; family Carabidae; genus Harpalus; species Harpalus rubripes. The sequence continues at coordinate 51,034,445 of OY720448.1, forward strand.
AATTAAGGAAATCCGTTCAAACATTTATTAATAGCTGTGAAATATGCCAAGTAACAAAGTACGACAGGAGACCCTTAAATGTAAATTTAAATATCACACCCACAGCTACGAAACCTTTCCAAATTTTACATGTAGACAGCATTACTTTAGAACAAGCAAAATTTTTAACAATTGTAGATTCATTTTCAAAATATGCACAAGCATACAAATTAAATTCAGGACAAGGCATAGAAGTTTGTAATAACCTAGTTAAATATTTTACACATCACGGAATCCCTGAACAAATTATTTCAGATAACGGGTTAGAATTTAAAAACTCAGTCGTAAAAGAATTGCTGACACTACACAAAATCGACATACATTTCATAAGCTCACAACATCCAGAATCTAACGGCATAATAGAACGTTTCCACTCGACCCTTATCGAACACATCAGACTATTTAACAATCAAAATGAATACAAAACGGAGCCTATAGAATCCAAAGTAAATTATGCGTTATTAGCTTATAATAACACAATCCATTCGGTCACAAAATTGAAACCGTGCGAAATTATTACCGGCCATTTAGACACTAACTCTCCATTTAATATCGACCTCGAAAAACAGCTTATTAACAATTATATAGAAAGTCACAAGAATAAAACTAAATTACTTTACGAATCAATTAGAGACAAATTTCAGACGAATAAAGAAAAGGTAATAAGTATATGTAATGAAAATAAAGAAGAACTGCCAGAAATCCCCAAAAGGGTATACGTGAAAAATAAACAGAAACAACAAAAAACTAAAAACAAATACAAACCCGAAAAACTAAGCAAAATTAATAAACATCGTAAAACAGGGAAAATCAAAACCACCCATGGTAATACCACAGAGAATATCCACCTCTCTAACATTAAACGCCCTAGACAAAAAACTTACACCTTTGAACCAATTCCAGGTTGTTCACATTGGGACAAGGAACAATGATTAGGAACATAACAGAAAACCTCGGAATCCTTCCTATCAACCTCGGTCCTGCCAAACTCGAAAAGACGACTCATACATTCATACACTACTACAATCTCAAAGCTCTTCTTAACCAGTACAGCAGTCTAAACACACAATACTCAACACTAAAATCCACCATATCTAATAACTCACAGCATTTCAACGAACTTGAAAATTATGGTAAAATATTAGAATTTATTCGGACAAATATCGACACAAAAATTAATAATATCGGAATTCATTCTGTTCATCATAAAACTAAACGTGGCTTAATAGATGGATTGGGGTCAATATTCAAATCAGTCACCGGAAATTTAGATGCCGAAGACGGCAAAAGATACAACGAAATGTTTGCACATATGCAAGAAAACGAGCATAATTTGGAAAGTCAAATCAAACTCTCATATTCGGTGAATCATCAAATTATTCAAAATTTTAATAAAACTATCTCGGATATCCAGCACAACGAAGAAATATTAAAATCTAAAATATTACAACTTTTCGAAATTATAAAGGATACGCATATTCAAAGTATACTATATTATGGTAAAAACATTTACGATCAACTTATTATATTATACAACTCTATATTAAATGTCTTACAAGACGTTGAAAATTCAATCACTTTTTGTAAATTAAGAACGCTGCACCCTAGTATAATACACCCCATGGAGCTACTAGCAGAATTAAAACAAATTTCAAAATTTTATCATTTACAGTTACCATTCGAACCTAGACAAGAGAATCTATTAGACTTCGAGTCGTTGTTAAAAATAAATTGTAAAATAGAAGCAACCCAAATAATCTATTTCATTTCTTCCCCCATAAACTTTGAAAAAACTTTCGACCTCTACTACATGTACCCAATTCCAACCAAACACGAATCAAAATTTATTACAATCATTCCCAATACAAAATACCTTCTTAAATCTGATAAAGAGATCGTGCCGCTGAATGACATGTGCGTTCAAGCAAAAATATTTCAGTGCCCTAATAAGTACCACGCCCATTTCTCAGCGATGTGCGAAGAAGAAATATTCCAAAATCAAACTTCGAGTCACTGTCATTATACAAAAATTAACTTAATTACAAATCATGTCGAAGTGATTCCAGAAATCAACAAATACCTAGCCGTTTTCCCAAACGAGGAGAAAATCACCATTAAATGCCATGAAGAAACCAACATCCAAACCTTAGAGGGAATCTTTCTAATTAATAATCAAAACAACTGCGAAATTCACTTCAGGCAACAAATACTAATATTCCAAAATGAAAACCATGGTCAACCCCTATTACTCCCTAAATTGAATTTAAAATCCCAATCGTACAAAATTACAAATTTCTCCGTTAACCTAAATCCTTTGAAATTAAATGATATATCCTTCAATCCAATCGTCTCGATACCAGAAGAAAAATTCAATATGCACATCCCAAGTATATGGTCCATCATCCTGTATGCGATCGCTGCAATCATCGTTGGGTACTTCGTATACAAACACATAAAGAAGAGGAAACCAGCCACACAGAGGTCATCTCGCACCCCTGAAGACGTCGAACTTCAACTTCCCCAGGATGCTCGAATCTAAGGAGGGAGGAGTTATAGTGCTAACAAATAGACAAAGTGCTGATTTACCAGTATGTGACTCTATCGTATTACATTAGTATAAAAAGACATGTAACGCTTAAGATTAGTCAGTCTGTATTCCTTATTCATATTATCAAGTAGTTTATAGAATATTATAACTCTGTACTCACAAAAATAAACTTTTTAAAAACCTATTTGATCGAATAAGAAATTTAAGTTATATATATATATATATCCGATATCTCAGTTCAAATAGCAAAAAAGAGTTGCACGACTATGGAAACATTAGTTTCAAAATTAAGAAAACCAACACCTACTAAACAATGTTCCAATATCATTTATAGTATACCCTGTAAAAATTGCAATCTAAATTATATAGGTCACACATCGAGACAACTATTACACAAAAGTGATATATAACCGAGTATAAAACATAAACCAGACTCAATATCCCTTGTTCAACATAACAAAGTCACAAAGCACAATATAGATTTCGAAAATACCAAAATACTAGTCAGAAAAAATACAACAAACGGTTTTTTTTAATGTATCATATAAAAGCATCCAATAATACAATGAATAAAAAGACAGACATTGATTACCTGAGTCCTATATATTACAACCTACTCAAATTAATGCAAAATATAAAACACCCCGAAAGAAAACCTAGAGACAATAATAATGGCATACCTTGTGTGGTGTTGGGTTTGCACAAATCTAAAAAACAGTGGAGTCCAATAAATACAATTTCAAAATTTTCCCGCTTTCACAAACCCCACAAATTACCTACAAACATGCGTAATACGCAATAGAAGTATAACATATAATTATTATGTGTGATTTTATTTCTTCACAAATTTCACAAATCATTGATAATTATCAGTTTCATCATAGGTTTAAATTACAAAAATAATGTAACAACCATATACGACAGAAATATCTTTCTATCTTTAAGTGTTTTTATTTTTTTAATTACTTCAAGTAAATTGTAAGGACAAAAAATAAATTTTAATGCGAAAATTATTGTATACCAAATTGTAATTTGTCCTGAGGAAGCCTTAAATAAAAGGCAAAAGTTTTTATTTGGGCCCAAATTATACACTGCGCTACCCACTAACTTTCTCCTTTATTAATCGACAGTGACGATTACACACACATATATATATGTATATATATATATATATATATATATATATATATATATATATATATATATATATATATATATATATATATAAAGTAGGCATGATCACGACTGACCAGTTAGGTAGAAAAGTGAAATTCACAGGTAAGCAGTCAGGGTGATGGTTAATTTTAAATAAACTCTTGTAAGTTATTATCATTTCGGAATTATTTTATTCCTTCATCATGCCTACTTTATATATATATATATATATATATATATATATATATATATATATATATATATATATATATATATATATATATATAAAGCAGTCAGGGTGATGGTTAATTTTAAATAAAACTCTTGTAAGCTTTCGGAATTTTTTTATTCCTTCCTCAGGATAACTACAAAAGGTTAACAATGATCATAAGATTACATGTTGAAAAATGTGCACAGTAAGTACATACTACTTTTTGAGGTTATTGTTTAAACAAAGCAGTCATAAGAACAAAAAATCTGATGTGGCCAGCACATTACCTTCCGTCAGTTATAGGGTTTCACGGGCTTGGCTTGGCTTGAAAAAGCTTGAAAAATCAAGCCAAGCCTGCCGTTCAAAAAAGCTTGACTTTTCAAGCCAAGCCAAGCTTCTGTTCCATCAAGCCCAAGCCAAACCAAGCCTAACATTTAAAGAAGCTTGAATTTTCAAGCCAAGCCAAGCCTTTGACTGTCAAGTAGCTTGGTTGAAAACAAGCTTTTCAAGCTTTTCTTAAGAAATGTTGTCGAGGCCGACAAAACCGTAATTTTATGATGATAACGTACTTTCTCACTGCTTCGGCACATTTTTGCGAACTTCTAAGAATTGGAGTTTCCAAAAGGACCAGCCTTCATTACCTGCCAGTCCAGTATGCTTCAAAACTTTGTAAATAGGACACTATACCCTTCATCATTATTATTATGCAAATACCACTTATTTTCTCAATCTGAACCAACTATCTGTTTTAACTATAGAGTGATGGGAAGATAGGTGCAGTTTGATCTTTTTGTTTGATTAGATAATATCGGAATATTATCCAATCAAAATAGATGTAGATAGAATATAATCAATATTCATTTAAATTTTAACTAACTTGATTTTAAATACCAAGCATCAAGCTTCAACACATAATATTTATTACTCGTATTTGTTGCAATGCTACAAATAGATCATTTTTCTGCAGAATAAAAATTATAAGAAATAATAATATACTCTACACCGTAAGGTAAATTCAGTGACAGACTACATAAATCATGATAATTATTGCATTTTAAAATTTCATTTTGTACAATGTTTTGCTATTCTGGTATTTCCGAATCATAGAGACGAGACAATTTCTGTTTGTGTATATGTATATATTTATATTCAAAGATTTTCAATGCTATTTTTAGCTCAACCCCTAATGTACCCCTAATAAACCGTGACAGGTGTAATAGACAATAACAATGTACCGACAAAGAAAGCATGCTCTTTTAAATATTACCTTGATACAAGTGTTCATTGATCCAAAAATATGTATTAATAAATAAGCAAATAAATATATAATCTCGGCTTATTACCTAGTTCTGGAGATTTTTAATTTGCTTTTATTCACAAATTTCATTAATAACGCCATATTCGTATCGTTAAGCATATTAACTTTTGTATTATTTGAATTTGCACATGATTACTTTAATTATATTCATGTATTTAACTTACATGATTCTGTATACTCAAAAATCAGTAGAAATTTCATAAGAGGCGAGTAGGTATTTGTCACGAACAAATAAAATTTCGGGGAAATTTCCGTCTGTAGGGTTTTATGATTTCCAGATGTATTTCAAGTAGGTATAAAAGGTCAGTCTCAGGTCATGTCCATCCCATTGTACATTCCAAAATATTTATGTATTTATGTGAACACTGTTATTGCGTATTTGGTGTCTCGAGTTTTTTTTTTTTTGTTTTTTTTTTTGTTTATATAGGTTATATATGAACTAAATAGTATGACAAACTTTAACAGTTGGGAGGACATTTCGAGTTTTTAGTTAAAATACAATACAATAAAGTCCAACTAATGCATATGCCTACTTGAATAAATGCAGTCAACGAAAATAATAAAAGAAACATGAAAATTGAAGGGTAAGTATTTATTAAAGATAATAAATTTATGCTGATTGTTTACTCTTAAAAATAAAATGAATGAATAAAATATACATTTCAATATTTTTATATTTTAATAATTACAAAGAAAAAACACTTGGTGTAAGTTTCATAAATTTTATTTTATCGTTTTGTTTATCTTTACGCATAAGAAGATATTTTTCAATTGTACCACAATAAATTTATGTAAAACAAAACGTGATTTGTACATTATTACGATACAATGAAACATCGACATAACATCGATATATTGATACATCAATATTCCAATACATCGATATATCGGTATATCGATATATTTAATTAAATTCACATCGAATATTTATATTAAAATCTTGATACCGAACCACTAGGTACTACTGGTTTTCAAGACCTATATACCTACTGTGCGCATGAACATTTATAAAGCTTGAAAGCTTGAAAAAGCTTGAAATAGCTTGAAAAGGCTTGAAAAAGCTTGATAAAGCTTGAAAATCAAGCCAAGCCTAAAATAATTAAAGCTTGAAGTTTTCAAGCCAAGCCAAGCTCTGTTTCCATCAAGCCCAAGCCAAGCCAAGCCTAACATTAAAAAAAGCTTGAAGTTTCAAGGCAAGCCAAGCTTTTTTATTTCAAGCCAAGTAGCTTAGCTTGGTGAATCCCTAGTCAGTTATATGAGGTATTTACGAAAAATCTACCGGTGAACTGTTACCGGTAAACAGCTTTTATCAGTTTATAGCTACCGGAATCGATACTATAAGAACGCAAGTGGTAAACAAGGTAGATCCATAACCTACGAAAAAATTTGAAAATTTAAAACAGGTTAGAAATTTAACGTAGTTAACAAAATGAGCAGAGTCCTAATTTGAAAACATTTCCACTTTTACCGCGCACGCTTCGCTTTGCATCACTACCTTTTTTGAGATTAGATTCTTCATGAATCCAGTAGATGGATTTTGTAGATATTGAACAATTTTCGAACACGGTAACTTTTTACCACTCGTGTTTTCGAACACAGTCGGTAAATGCGGTATCTACCGGTAGAATTTTCGTAAATGCGTATGTATTTTCTATAAAATCCATAAATAAAGTTACTTGCAAAAGATTCTAAATTTCTTGTATGTACATTACCTTTTGACAGTTGTATGTATTTTATACAAATTTCATACAGAACATTTCGAGCAAAAAGATCCTAAGACAAATATACTACGAATATGTCATTGCATTTGACACTGACATCTTTCAATCAGAATTTTCTTAATATAGTAGCTGTTTCTAGCATAGCTGGCTAATTTATTAAATTTAATTTCTTTATAATTTTATAACTCTACATCCATTTAATATGAAGTATAAAATGCAGTCAAATCGTATAGAGAATACAATGTACTTTAATATTTATAATAATATTGTGAAAAAATTATATTTAACATCGTTTTTTCAAGAAAAACTGTTAAAATCTGCAAATGAGGGTACTTCCGGTTGACCAATTATAACCAAAATCTAATCAGCTCTTCATGTGGATGCAACGAAGAGGAATACGAAAGAATTATAATTTTTGGAATTGTAGTATTAGAGTTATCGTAGACTAAAATTTTGTCACACACACACACACACACACACACACACACACACACACACATACAGACATCGTAAAAATAGTAAAATCGTATTCTAGGGACCCTAAAACGTGCTTATTCATCAAAAACTCACCACCGAATTTTTTGACCAAAGACAATACCTTCCTTACCTAAAGGTGACGGAAGGTAAAAATGGTTGTGTTTTGATATGTTTGTAATATTTTTAATTTAAATCCAGATTAATAAATGAATTAAGTTAATATATGAAAGGCGATGGGAAGAGATTTAGAACAGGTGATGTCAAAACGAACATTAAAATCTAGAATTACATCACATAAAAGTGGTTGCAGATTAAGACCTAATGCTTGTGCCTTATCACAACATGTTATTGAGACCTCACATCGTATCGACTACAATAATTCTTCAATACTTGAAATCGAAACCAATGATAGCAAACGCCAGTTTCTAGAAATGGTCCACATTAATGAAGAGAGTCATACGATAAACAAAAAAAACTGATGTTAGTGGTTTAAGCTCTATCTAGAATTATTTTTTTAAGTATCGAGATTTACATCGGTCTAACATTACTTTGAATTCCATCTGATTTTAATTTTGAATTATACTAATTTTCCGGCTTACATTTTCTTCTTTATTGAATTGTAAACCTAACTTGTTGCTAATTTCGTTCATTAGTTCGGACACGTTGTTTATTAACAAAATTGTTCTTTCACGTTAGTGATGCTTTATCGTTTTGACATCATCTGTTCTTAATCTCTTCCCATCGCCTTTCATATATTAACTTAATTCATTTATTAAACTGGATTTAAATTAAAAATGTTACAAACTTATTTCAAAACACAACCATTTTTTTATTCTTATGACTACTTTGTTTAAACAATAACCTCAAAAAGTAGTAAGTACTTACTCTGCACATTTTTTTAGCATGTAATATTAAGATCATTGTTAACCTTTTGTAGTTATCCTGAGAAAGGAATAAAATAATACAAGAGTTTTATTCAAAATTAACCATAATCCTGACTGCTTAACTGTGAATTTCACTTTTCTATATATATATATATATATATAATCTAATTTTTAAAAATATAACTTTGTATTGTAACGTGAGAACCATCGGTTAAAAAAACATTTCACCTCTAATTGGATGTCCCCATTGATCTTTTATAAGCATGTTCTATAGGTAGTATTTTATTGTACTTTTAATTATGCAGAAGTCATCAGAGGCGAATTTTAAAATAAATATTTTAATCAATTTTCTTTTTAAAGTAAAAGCTTGAATACAATAATAAAATGATTTGCAGTCACCGTAAGATAACAATGTATTAGCGATTGTACAACGGAAAAAATGAAATTTTCGTTATTTTTTTCTCATTAAATTTTTAGCACTCATTTACAAACGACTTCATTTGCTGTAATCTATAATTGATTAGGAAGCTCGTTGTTATCCGAATCAATATTTGTTATTACGTTAATAATTATTTAGTATAGAATAAGAAAAGTATTTTCTCATTTTCTGTCGCAGTAAATTTTGTTTGATGTAAACACAATGAATCAAAATGGTATCATATACTGCTAAACTGATTGCCTAATAAATTTTCAATTCAACCTCTGAAGTGCACACGCTCATTGATTAATCGTGCTTTATAATAAATTTTGCTATATTGGTGTAGTAACTCATAAACTCAGTTCTCATGATACTTTCTTACGTTACAAAAATTATTTTTTCTACTCCCACTTGAAAAACTTTTCATATCTTCACAATCTGCAGAATAGATATGTAGGCAATACAAGTAACTGAACGGGTATAATTTCATATCCATTCTAGGATGGATATGAAATCCACGAATCACAAATCACGTAAGCCATGTAACCCAGGTAACTGTGTATTCATTTATTACAAGATTAAGAAGAAAAACGAAAAGTGTCACATTTGGAATTTCATTATTGTCATTTAGATGAAAATATTTTCGGTATAAAAAAGAATTGAATAATTTAATAACAATTAACTGAATTATACTATGAATTAGTTGTAAATATTGAAAAAGAAGGTATAAGAAATGGGAATCAGAACGATATGAAATGTCACATTGATAAGTCAAGACTTCCCTTTTTAGATTTGGCAATAAAAAATCGTAGGTAGTATGTAAAAGTATTGTATACTGTATTGTATGATGTTCAACAAAATTTTAAATTGCTATAGTTCGTATTTCCCTTCTTTTCGATAGTCGTAGAAAAAATATGCTGAACACTCCAGCTACGGCGTCGTGTTCAAAACTTCCGCATGCGATATGAACATCATATCCACTCTTATTGTACAAACTACTATTTCAATTCAAATATATCGTGCAAAATGTTAGAAGTCAATGTTTTTCGTAAATTTATAATTTATTTTATCTAGATAATAGTTACGTCTATATTTTAATATTATTTGACATTTGAATATTTTCAAATATATATACATATATATATATATATATATATATATATATATATATATATATATATATATATATATATATATTATATGGGTATCTGTTTACAAGACAGACTTGCTTTTATTCCTTTTATGCACCCTGACGTTCCTTCAAATAATTCTGAATATCCATTAATTAAAGTTTTCAACGAATCATGTCACAGTTTTGGACTAATAGATTTTATGGCAGATATTTTCTTGTAACTTTTACAATCTGAACGATGAATGTTTCATTTACGACAAAATAACATAATTTTAGTCGCTTACCTTTAAACTTCACAACACCTTCTCCTTTTCCAAGAATATCAATTGAATGCTCCTCTTCTCCGTAACCACAAAATCGTCTCTTAGTATTAGTTGATCGTGGCGATCCCATAAATTTCCAATCAGCGTGTGTTATCATGGTTTCTCCTACTTCTGTATCATATTACATCAATATGGATTTATCATCAATATATACCTTAATTAAATATTTTGGTACAGTTTCGTTTTTATTTATGGCATACACATACCGTAAATATTCATTCATATCTTCGCTATCATTCATTTCACTATTCTGTTCGTTTTCTATATTATGCGCTCTTTTCTGACATCTTTTTTGACATTGTACTTTTGTTTCTATAGTCTCATGTGTCTGACTGATGATTTAAGTTCAAAAAGACCTAAAGAATGAAATTCTGAATGTTGCCAGACAGTGTCAGGGGTCAATTTTTTATAGGGTGTATAAGAATTATTGATGAAATCTCTGTAACGGTGAAGAAAACGTTGTTTATTACTACTAAAATGTTGTTTCTGTAGGGTATGAAATTACAAACATCACGAATATTATAAAATATAAATTTAATATGGTAAAAAAGCCGCGTGCTTGAGTGTTTGGTCGCGAATCTGGGAACCGGGTTCGATCCCGACTGATGCCAAAAAGAATTATTTTGAATTTAAATGACACTAAAGTTACCCTTGTGATGTACTCTCCACACATCCATGAGTGCCCGTGAGGTGACGCCTGGTAAACGCCTGCACGGTTGCCGGATATGACCGACGATCATTTTCTTTGTTTCCCTCTCCACAACAGTTTATTTATACCAGTCCCAAAGTATTGCAGCGGGCCATATTGTACCCGACACGGTTTAGACGTTTTAGTTATGAGAGAGTTATCACATAACGTCAAACTAGACAGCGCAATAGTTTATTTTGATTGCTGAGTTAACAAATGTAAGTGAGAAACATTTCAAGATGCCTTAATTCTTAAAAGATTGTCACACAAACAACATTTAAAAAAGAAATATTTCTTGCAGTCTTGCAAACTCCACACAGTTGCGCAAAATGAGATGAATTTGGTTTGAAGGAGTGAATAAAAAAGAAATTTTTTAAGCTGTCCTTTAACAACTGAACCACTTAATGAAAATATTTTACGAAATTCCAAGTTACACCCGACGAAAATGATAAAACCCATATATATATATATATATATATATATATATATATATATATATATATATATATATATATATATATATATATATATATATATATATTTGTGAATATTATTTGTCCTGTTATTGGATAACTGTTGGACAATAAATTATTTATTATTTATCATTATTATTAGTATTATTATTATTATTATTATTTTTATTATTATTATTATTATTATTATTATTATTATTATTATTATTATTATTATTATTATTATTATTATTATTATAAAATCCCCTCTGCCTGACTTTTTAATTAGGCCTTGCAAATGTAATTCAGAATGCATAACAATGTTTTGTAGTTGTAAAAAAATGATTTAAACTGAATCCCTCTGTAAATGTGTTCATAACGATTATCAAAACTTATCTTTTTAAGGTAGTATCTTCTTCCTCTTCTTCTTAGGAGTTGCTGTTCCTTACACTTCTCCTCCAGTCATTCCTTTTCAACACATCTTCTTTACATTGTTCTTTCTCACTTGAGTCTTTTGCGTCACAGTCCTTCCTCCTTCTCTTTGTTCTTCCTCATACTCCCGAGATTGAGAGTTCAAATACTGAGGACTGGCTTCTCTAACCCCGACTTGGAACAAGGGTCAGGCGAGGCTACAATTGTATGTCACTTGCCCTTATATTACTTTCCGATCCTACACTTTCCGTCTTTGGTTTCGGCGAAGATTTTACAGTCGGATGCCTTTTCTACCACAAACTCTCACCAGTTACTCGGGCTTGGAACCAGCGCCAAGTTGAATTGGCTTACATCAGTGGCTGGTTATTGTACAAAACACTAATATTCACTTATTTTTTTATTGGTAAAAATCGATTGACCATCTCAAATTTGAGATAAAAGCAATCAAAGAGAGCTTTATGCATGCGTTTTCTATACTATGCAATAAATAATAAATGTTATATTTTTCACTGTAGCTTAAAAACAGGGCTTCCCATTTTATTGAAAAACATCTCAGTTTATAGAAATATATTAATGACAAATAATAAAATAAAAATAACTTTTTTGACCATATTGTTTAAGAGAGATTGCTTAATAAAGTGCGGAATTTTTTACTAATAAAGGGACGGAAGGGGTCGATGGGCTATGACCTGGCAACAATTGTTTAAATGTAATATACTTGGCCTCTAAGAAATTTTTATTATTAATCTGCTTTTTCTGGAACAACTATTAGAATTCGCACTTAAATTTGTTAACTCAGCAATCAAAATCAGCTATCACACTATCTTTGACGTTGTGTGAAAACTCTTTTATAACTAAAACGTCTAAACCATGTCGGGTACAATATGGCCTGCTGCAATACTTTGGAGCTGGTATAAACTGCTATGGAGAGGGATACAAAGAAAACGACCATCAATCGTATCCGGCAACCGTGTAAGCGTTTACCAGGAGTCACCTCGCGTGTACTCATTGATGTGTGGAGAGTGCATCACAAGGGTAACTTTAGTGCCATTTAAATTCGAAATATTTCTTTTTGGCATCGGTCGGGATCGAACCCGGTTCCCCAGATTCGCGACCAAACATTCTGGCACGCGGTTTTTTATCATATTAAATTTGTATTTTATAATATTCGTGATGATTGTAATTTCATACCCTTCAGAAACAACTTTTTAGTAGTAATAAACAACGTTTTCTTCACCGTTACAGCGATTTCATCAATAATTCTTATATTCCCTATACAAAAAATTGACCACAGGCTTTGTCCGGCAACATTCATAATTTCATTCTTTATGTCTTTCTGAACTTAAATCATCAATCAGAATGAATCCGCCGGTTTTTTCAAACGAGATATTTCTTGGTTCCTGCACTATAAAGAAGATTTAAAGACTGACCCAAATAAAATCCAGAGCATAATAAACGCACCAGTTCTGAAAAATGTAACTGAATTACGTTCATTTTTGGGATTAGTAAATTAATATAGAAAGTATATAAAACATTTAGCTACCCTATGTGCTTCTTTACATATACGTTTACACAAATCGAAGGAATTTTATTTTAGAAACGAACAACAACAACCATATAGAAAATTAAAACAAACCTTAACTGGGGAACATTGTTTATGTCACTAGGACCCAAATCTTTTAATTGGATTAGCAGCTGACGACACTAAATGTGGAGTTGTTGCTGATATTTTTCCAAATGGAAGCGAAAGACCAATTGCTTTTGCATCCCAAATTTTATCAGAAACACAGAGAAATTGAAAAAGAGGCTTATGCGATTGTCATCGGTGTAACAAAATTCCGAAAATATTTATATGGTAGAACGTTTACTTTAATAACAGATCACAAACCATTATTTTCAATTTTCGCACCAGACAAACAAATATCCGAAAGGACGTCTTCACGATTGCAACGGTGGCCACTAATATTAATGGCATATTCATACACCTTACGATTTAAGACAACAAATAAACACGCAAATGCAGATGCATTATCCAGACTACCTATAATTGAGAAAGACGTAAAAGGGGAATTTACTGATGTTTTCAGTTTAAAGATTTTTGGCAATATTTTTGACCTCAATAAATGGGAACCGATTTAATTTTCTAATAAAATAGATGTACGAGAAACTCGTAAAGATAAGATATTATCTAATATTATGCGCTATGTGGAAACGAATTGGCCTGAAACTGAAAATCCGGAATTTGCAGCATACAGGCTTAGAAAAAATGAATTATGAGTAGAAAAAAATGTTTACTTTGGGTTTCACGAATAATCATACCATCACCATTGCGAAAACATGGTTTAAACGAATTACATAAAGTCATCCAGGTATAGTCCGAATGAAAGCATTGGCTAGATCATTAGTGTGGTGGCCAAAATTGGATGCAGATGTAGAATATATTGTAAAACTATGTTGTCATTGTCAGTCAGTTCGCCCTGAGGCGCCTGCTGCTTCAGTTCATGCTTGGGAATATCCTGAAAAACTATGATATAGATTACATATTGATTTCGCAGGGCCTATTCACGATATGTATTATTTAAAAATTGTTGATGCACGAAGTAAGTGGCCTGAGATTGTACCAATGACTAAAATCACAAGTGAAAGAACAAGCGAAGCACGCTTAACAGTAATGTTTCGTTTCGGAGTTCCAGAACAAATAGTTTCTGATAATGGGCTACAGTTTACTAGTGACTGTTTAAGACAATTTGTAAATAAATTTGAGATTAAACATATACTAACAAGTCCTTACCACCACCGATCAAATGGCGAAGCAGAACGTTTTTTACGCACATTTAAAGCAATTTTAGGCTTTAAAAAACTAGGTGAATTTGAAAAATGCTACCGAATTAGTCGTTTCGTATTATCATATAGAAATAAATCTCATACCACTACTGGAACGGCACCAACCCAGTTATTATTTGGAAGAAGACGTGTTAGATTACCACTAGATGCATTACGAAGCAAACCACAAAACGCTGTGCGCAAATCACAGGAGAAACAAGTGGAGAAATTAGGTGGAAATCGTTTATTTTTCACTGAGGATAAAGTATGGGCTCGCAGTTATAATTATGGAAAGAAGAAGTGGTTACCTGCTTCAGTATTACATCAAACAGCACATTGACGTACATGGTACAACGAAATCAAATATGGAAGCGTTTTATTGATCGGTTATTGGGGCGACATATAGTTCATTCATTAACAATACCAACAAAAGCAACTGTCGACCAACCAAAACCAACATTAATGAAATCAACAAGAGCTACTATCGACCAACCAAGACCAGTTATCTTGACTACAACAACAGCAACCTCGACAACAGACGAACCGCAGCTTTGCAACCATTTTAACAGTAAAAGTTTACATAGTTTATATTCTCCACTTATTTTCCACATTTGATATCATTATTTATATTGTTTATGCTTTCTTAACGCATGTAAGTAATCTATCATAGATTACACGTAGACGCACAACCCTGCTTTTATTTGATGATTTTATAACTAAAATTATCGGGTAAGCAGGAAAATACCAAAGTCTACATACACAAATAAGAAAATAGAAAAAAAATAGATATATAAAAACAAGAAACATCAAACAAACTTAGGAAAATAAAGAATAACAAAAAAAGTGGATATGTAGACGAAACAAGAAAAAAGTAGGCCATACTAGAATAATACATAAATATAAAGGCTGGTAGCACAAGCCTTGATTTAACTAAGACGCTATTTTAAGAAATGTTAAATTCAAATTTCAATATCTAATTTCAGTAATTTCACCCTTATATTTAAAGAACGATTTTTTAAAAAAATATTTTTATGAATACAATTTTTGTTCTGCTTTCAACTCATATTTTGACAAATTTAATATTATTTATTATTAATAAATAATGAAATTTGTTATTTTTAAAACAGCATTTTAGTTAAAACATGGTTTTTGCTACCAGCCAAAATCTTTTTAGATATGAATATGTTTTGAATATAGTAATCTCCACGCAAGAATGGCATTGCGCAATAAAACATGTATGATAGTTGACGACATATTATGTAATAGAAGTAATTTCTTTTTCGCCGTCCAGGCTATATGGTCTGTTTATAAGGCCACGTATGTCTTAAGTTTGCTAAGGAAATAATTTGGAATTGTCAACATTACTTCATATATATTGGCGTGTATTCTAGCACTTTTGTCTGGTGTTGATTTACGTGATTTTCCTATTAGGTAGCAGCGCTGATTACAATATAACGAATTGAACTATTTAAATTTCGTGCGTTTAGAGAAAAACCGGCGTAGAGCCCAAAATTCGTCCTGGCGGATCCAACTTCTTTTTTAATAACTCGATAATTTAGAATATTATTCAAAACTATTCAAACGAAGTTTATTTTATATTAAATGTGCTGTATATGTTTTTCTATGGGGTGTTTAATTTTTACGCACTGGTTTGCAACTTTGTATTTTCAAATGGATCACCATATATTTATTCAAATTTCAGAAATACATGAAATTTGCTATCCAATAGTATAAAAATAATCATATGTTATAGCCATGAAAAAAAAATTAAATTAAAACTAAACATAATATTTGTTTATAACTTTATAAATCACAAGAATAAGAATTATGTACTAAATAATTCAAATTGATAGAATAGTTTTGTTTTTTATACAAAACCTACTGAAAAATAACTATAAAAATAAAATTTGTCAGAATTTCAATTGCAAATTTCTCAATATTTTTGTGATATAAGTATATAAAATGATTAGTGATGGGTCAATTCCCGAAATTGAATGATGAGGAAAAATTCCCGGAAATTTGCAGAATTTTTTTTAATATCCCAATTTCAAATATTGCGTTGCAGCATAAAAAGTAAGAGTATGTAACAGGCAGACATAAGGTACAAACATGCAACAAAAAGAACAAGCGTATTTGCAGGAATATCCGGGAATTTTCCCAGGAAAAAGAAAATTTCTTGAAGAATTTTTTAGTGACAAAAAATATATACCATCCCATTTAAAAAATATAACTTTGCTATAGTTTGAGAACCACTGGTTGAAAAAAAATATTTTCTTTAATAAGTGCATGTCGTTCTTCATCTACCACGACTTTTGTTTTATTGATTTTCTTCTACTTGTAATAATAAAGAAAATAATCGGTGTGTCCTCTATTTGAAAACTACACATACTTGTTTATGAATATTGTGTACATATCTTAAATGATAATATTAAAATTATTAACATTTAAATATTATTCAGTTAATGTTTTTGAGCGAGTATTAAATAGTAAACATTTGCAGTTTGGGTAGTACAACTTCTACTGCGCCATTTTGTTTTTTCTCTAAATCCACGGACTGGAGCTATTTATTGATTAAACATTATAAAGATTAAATTTCATCATAATTAGTAAGTCAAAGGAACAAAACTATGATACATGTTTATGAGATCCATAAAACTAATTCATTTGTCATTTTTTAATGTATTTACACTTTCACTTTAGAGATTTTCAAATTATCTCCTCAAATATTCTCTTTGGGTTTAATCAAAAATATAATGGTGCCATTTTGGAACCTCAAGGAATTAAGCGCTCAATTTTTTGTTGCACCAAGAGAGAATTTTTGTGTCTTAGTAACCATTCGAAATGCGTCTTATTTATCGTGAACAAAAACTTTTTTGTTATTAATAATATGTAATAGAGAAGAACGGAATTATAATGTTCAATACTTTGAAACATCAATTTTTAATATAATTTGCAAGTTATAAAATTTAGTTTTAAAAGTAGTCCTGTTTTTCTACTGATAGAACAATGTTCAGGAGAGTGTTAAACTTTGCATTAGACTGCGGACAAATTGCCTTTAGTCCTGATCGCGCGGGCTGGTGCGAGCAAGGGATGTGATCCCTCCCATAAAATGACGTCGGCGCCTACTACCGACCCGGCCTGTTTTCCTAGAGAGGGCATTCCCAATTTATATTTTTCTTATCTTCCACGCCATGCTGCTTCTGTTGGAACTCAAGGTCAAGCCGCCACAGAAACAATCAACCTAAAACAACATGGAACCGACCTCTCCTACTTACCTACAAAATACTAGTAATCTTATTCAATCCACTGGCACTTACTAAGGATTTTAGTTTACAGAAACATGTTGTTTAGTTAAAGATCAACCTATGTACGGTAGATTTTAAGTCTTGGATATTAGTTTAATCTGTATTCATATTCATAGCAATAATTATTTTCTTTTGAACCTCTTCATCTATAAATGAAGATGGGACAATTTTCCTTATAACTTATGTTTTTCTTTTTGCTTGTTGATGGTGATGAAATAATGATGATGAACATAAATATCCATAACCTAGCAGGATTCAAACCCAGAAATTTTAGTGTATGGAGCGACAAATCTACCCAACAGGTAAAGCCCAAATAAACGGTAGTAAAAACAAAGTACGCTATATTCAAATGAGTGAACTAATGTTCAACTTTTTCCTCCTTCCGCACTCTAACCCTTGCTCTGTGGTGTTACAGCTTCATCAAGAGGCAACAGTGTAGTAATTTCCAGGTCATACTTATTTCACGGCAAATGGAAAATGTCAACCTTAGAAAGATTAATACTATAAATATGATATATTCTATGAATAGGTGACATCATTAGGTAATTATTTCTAGCTGCGAGTATGTAAAAAGTAAACGTATATTGATTCGGGACGGGAAAGAGAACTGGAACCATTAACACAAGCATTGATAAGTTTTGATAAGTGGAAAACTTGAGCATTTTATCGACGTCCAAAAAGGCTTTTAAGATTAAAAATAGAGAGAAGTAGGTTATAACATACGGAAAACGGAGTTATTAGTGTCGATGTTATACATTTTAAAGTACATAAACTTCAGATTTTTTTAGGGGATACAATCAGATCCCTATGTACCCACCTCTCAAATTGAGTAGCAATAGTATATTAGATCCTAGGTGGGTTATGTTTCATTACGGCCCAGTGCTGTGATGAAACTCCTACCGAGGTATATATTTATACTATTTTATTCACAATCATCTTTTTAAGTCAATAATTTTCAAAATTAATTAATGAATTATAACCTTTCATTTTATTAATATTTTTGACAGCTGTATTAGAATTTGTTTAGCCTATTATTATAGGGACCTATGATATGTCAAATGGAGTGTTTCTTTCGTAATAACAAATTGAATCATCTTCATTCCTCATATCACCGTAGAAAATGTCTTCTATATGATAGAAAAAAGTTAATTTAGTGTTCAATATTGTCCTAAGATATTTTAGATGATGTATGAAAGCGATTGTATTTATTTGTGCCACTATTGAGCATGAATATGAACAAAGATTAAACTAATTTTCAAAACTGTGTAGAAATTTCAGGTCTACACTTATACAGTAACCCAAACCTGATTATACTCATAGATGGAGATGAAATATTTTTTCTTGTAACCATTGTTAGGTTTGTATAATGGAGTGTTTGTGCTTGATTTCATATATGGAAGCGAAAGTTGGACGTGGAAATATAAAAGGAGAGTGGAAAAGTGACTGCCGTAGAAAAGTGGTATTTGCTTGTTGTTTATGAGTATATAAGGCGGGCTTTCGTAAGAAATAATTTGGTGTATGAATAAAGTATGCCTAGGAAGAATATGAAAGTAAGAATGAGTCAATTAAGATGGTTTAGACATGTAAAGGGAATGACGAGTGGACTGCTTGTAAAGTGTGTATATGTTTTTGGAGTTGAGGTTGCTCGGTCGTATAAACGTCTAAGTGTTAGTGAATGGATGTGATCATTGTGCTAAGGGAAAGTTTCCAATTGGCAAGCGAAAAAAAGGATGTATGATTGCGATTATGAGTGTCGACTATGTGAAAGACATGTGCATGGATAGGAATACGTGGAGAAGGATGATTACTGCATAATTGCTTTCATTCGGGTTTATGTTAACCCTCCATGTGGGATAAGCATGATTTTATGGATAAATGTAAGTATTATTTTTCTTGTTGCTTGATGATGAAGATGACAAAGTCACACACAAATATTTATATCCTAGCGGAATACAAACCCAGGACCTTCGGTATACGAAGCGACAATCCTATCACTACGCCACTTCCATCGATTGTATTGGTACACACACTATTCCATTTCGAGGAATAGATATTTTCTACAAAAATATAGGTAATTTTAATATTGCAGTACAATAATAATTATTAATTCACCAATAAATATTGTTTATTTTGTTAATTGAAATGGAAATAGATATTGTTTAGTTTTACGTATTACATGCTTATTAAAACTTTAATTGAACATGAAAATTAATGTGTAATTCGCAAGTTTATTGTATAATTCATATTTGGAAATCTTATCGCCTTAATATGTAGAATATAGGTATATATGAAGTAAGTAAATCTTCAATTTGAACTTTACGATATGTGAAATGATTCAAAATTACTGCTGCTAATGTAATTTCAAACTATGAGTAACAACTATGTCTAAGTTGTACATTCAGTTTTCAAACAATAACTCAGTTTGAATATGGAGGTATCTGCGAACATGTGCATAACAAAGATAACCAATATACGGGTATAGTTATTCAGAGATTTTGTTTGTTGTGTTGACCTGTTTCCTCTTTCTAAAGCCGGATTTATTTTCTACGCTTTATCTTTTCGCGTGGACAAATAATTTACTTTGGATAATTTTCTCTTGTTGGATTTGTCGCGACACCAAGCGGAATAATTGCCCAACAGGATTGTAAAATATTTGATGGCGCGATTTAAATTTTTTGGTGCTAAAATATTATTATTTGTTTAAAGCACATACATATTTTTTCGTGACTGTAGTCGAACTTTTCTTCCCTCCCTTTATGTTTTGTTTTTGTAAATTTTTTCTCTATGTTTTTGAAGTAATATTTGTATAACGTCAGTCGGAGTAGGCTAGAGTGTTACTCCGCCTAAGTACCAAGTGAAGATAAATATTTCTAGGGTCATTAGGAGCTCTGGAGGCTGTGGCTAAACCCTGGTCCTCGGCGAATCCAGTTTAAGGAAACTATAACACGGACCGAATGCAATACAATCTAAAACCTCTGTCCCAGTAGTATGCAGTTACTAGCGTTGAATTCGTCCCAGGACCAAGTAAGCGTCGTTCCTCCCACGGCGACAGGTAGCTCTAGGGCTCGAGACCTTTTAAGACTTACTGATAGGGGTTCTCCGAACAATTGCGATTAGGCCGGGGGTTCGGTCACGTCATCAGTTTTCTTGCTCCAATTAGCTACTTTTTCATTAGTTTATATACCTTTTCAAGGATGCTTTTCATAGATTGACATTAACAACTCAAAAAATAGAACGCTTATCTTAGAAACTTTTACAATTTTATATAACACACTATATTCTTCTAAATTATATAATAAAGAAGAACTAAAATATATTATTTCTAAATTCTTAATAGCTCAAACAAGAAAAATGAAATCCAAACGTTTGTCGTTTGTAGAACTTGAACTATTAAGTTGGATTAAAGAAACAAAATTATTCATAGAAAATAATCCACAAATTATTTCCAAGGCAGATAAGGGCGCTAAAACTGTTATTCTAAATAAATCGGAATACCTAGAAAAAGCAGAAGAGATATTAAACGACTTTTCTACCTACCTGAAGTTGAAAAAAAGTAATTTACAAACTGTTAATAACAAAGTCAAAAATTATACCAAGACCATTAGACACCCTGAACTTGCTGTCAACCACCCTTCCACGGAAAAAATGTACATGCTCTCTAAAATCCATAAACCTGGAGTACCGTTATGGCCCATTACATCCACGATTGACACACCCACCTATCATATAGCTAAATATCTTTCCAACATCCTCAGAAACATACCTTCTAAATCTAAACATAATGTTAAGAATTCATTCGATCTGGTGGACTGTGTCGCGTCTCTACAGATACCTGATGATTATGATATGTTCTCGTTAGATGTCTGTTTCCTGTTCCCCAACATCCCTCAATCACTTGTCATGCAATGCATTGAGGAAAATTGGGAAGAGATCTCACAATTTACTGAAATTAATTTGGAAGAATTTAAAAAAGGTATTGAACTTTGTTTTGAAGGTTCCACCTTTACTTTTAATAACGATACCTATAAAAGAAATTGATGGGACACCGTTGGGTTTTTGCTTCAGTAACACCATTGGGGATTTAGTACTAGAACAAATTGAAAATTATATTATAGAAGATCCTAAATATAAAATCCTGTTTTACAAGAGGTATATGGATGATTGTTACATTATTGCACATAAAGGTGAAATTAACAATATACAATCAATCTTTATTTAAATAAACCCATTAAAAAAATCAATCTTTAATAATTTTCATAATAGACTGAAATTGACAATTGAAATGGAAAGAAACAAACAAATAAGTTTTTTAGATGTCACTTTAATCAAACAGGGTAACAAAATAATAACTAACTGGTACAGAAAACCGACTTACTCGGGATGCTATTTAAATTTTCATTCTTACACCAACTTAGATTATAAAAATTATATTGAAGCTCTAGAATATTCGAACGCATAATAATAATGAACACAAAAGGTTCAGGCGACCGCAAGTAATTAAATATGTCACGACTTGTTTGTTTACGTAGCCCGGCTGCTAGCGCGATTGCGTCATCGCTATAAATAGACACTCGCTCATTGCCGCGGCGATGGCGGGCGTTCCACGTTACAATATTGAATATATGAGTACTAATAACAAACTTGGAGAGAGGTAATATGCTGGCCACATCAGATATTTACAAAGATGAGAAAAAAGTGAGTGCACTGTCATTTGTTTTATTTACTGTGAGCGAATATTTTTTAATACAAATTTTTATTATTTTTGAATGAAAAATCGAAATAAATTGAATTGTAACCTATGTAACCCAAATGAATTTATTTTATTAAAATTTCTTTATTTTGACCTGCTCTTGTTTAATAATTATGCTGTTATTTCTTCTTATATTATGACTATTTGACAATAACAATATGTTATTTTTTGTTGTTATCAGTAAGCTATATACCCTTTTTATATATTATATTTAATAATCTTTGGTTTATACATTTCACAATTTGAATTTTCACCATTTATAAAATCCCATATATATATATATATATATATATATATATATATATATATATATATAAATTTTTTCATGTCATTTATAAAATTATATAATGAAAATAAGTAATCAATAATATTATGTAATAAAAAAAACAAGGATTTTTAACGTTTTCTTCATTCCTCATTCCATTGTGTGTTACAAATATAACCCAAAGTATCCTACTTTACTGAATTAATATGTAGAAACTCCGGCCAAATATTTACAGAAATATCGGTTTTTCACCGATAGAATTGCTTTGCAAAGGGTTGGGAATCAACAATTAATCAATTTGTTTGTGTGACTGATAGAATCGAAAATGTGATTCAAGTGAACTGGCGTATTATACGGGCAGGCTATTATGTTGAACAAAGATAAAAGCATGTTAGTACACTGGTACTAAAAGGAGAAAACCGAATAATGACCCATGTTTCTTGAAAAGTAAAGAGAGAAGTTGCGAATGGAGTCTCAAATCACAAAATTATATTTCTGAATTCCTATCTTCACCGGAAACAAATAGTTATTTTATTTATTGTTAAATAGTGTAACGTTCAAAGTATTTAGGATGTTACTTTTATTTTATTAATATTTGAAATACATACTGTTATAAATAACATTTGTAAAATCACATTCAATATACCAACCAATCGAGAGTTCGTGAGGAAATTTTGCAAGGGATAAAAATATTGTTAGGTACGATACGGTGACGCAACTAGAACTGGAAATATTCTGAGAAATAGTTGATATTTGAAAATTCGCCATCAATGGTGTAGGTTCGGAAATGAAACGTAAATTGAAATAATATCTGCAATTTGTAATTTTTTAAGTTTTTAGTTTTACATCAATAATATTTTTACTATTATGTTCGTTTCACGGAGAGATTCGCAATTTGCATTTTTTTTAATACTACTTATAAACATAAACAATTGATATTCTTTTACAGTAAAGATATATTAAATTATTGCAAACTAATACAAAATAAAATTGACCGATATTTGGAAGATATTTATTTAATGACGATAAAGTATGTATCTATTTTTGTATATCTTCTATATTTCTGAAATGTATTGTTTTAATTTCAACATTTTTAAAATTTGAAAGGAATAAAAATTATTACTTGGGTACCATTTGAATTTTGGCTTGTGTCTTGGATATAAGTATGGCAATTACCCAACAGTTCGCGACTAGCAAATATAAAGGTTTCTTCTATATCAACTTGCTTCAAAATAAACCACACTAGCGCTCGCCTCGTACTTGAAATAAATTACTCAAGGGTCACAGTTAACGTTAAGGTTGGCCTGTACTGCGTGGGTTATCGTATGACGAAATACACAAAAATATTTCCTTTCGCTGTTGAATAATATTTATACAAATAAATACCAGAATAACTTCATATTTTTGTTTAAAAAATTCTTTATATTTATAATGTATGTACTACAAATGTATATCTTGTTCGGTTTTATACTTTATCTCTGTCACATGTTTGTAATAATTTAAAAAAAAATAGGCTGATGATAGCAGCTTTGTTCTGCCGAAACGTCCAAATTTAATAAAGAAATGCAACACAAAACATTTCATCTAATATTAATTTGAGGCAACTTGAAGGTGAGCTGTCCTCTCTTAGTTAACAGTTGATGTGGTTGTGTATTGTCAAATCACCTACGTATAGTACCTATTTTTTATTCTTTTACAATATGAACATGTCACAAATATCATGCCCAAATGGAAAACTTGAGAATTATAAGAGATAGATAGGCCCAGTTGTATTGAAATAAGGATTAAATTCACTTAGTAAAAGCAAAAGTTGGGTTGTGACAGTAAAACCGGCTACATACATATACCTTATTGTTCTCGAGAGAACGATATTCGGAATCGTTTGTATAAATGCAAAGATTATAAATTTTATGACTTATCATTATTTTAAAATTTAAGGCAATGTCGAAAAATAGGGCATAGCAGACAAATTTAATTTCATGCATGATAATGATCCGACAAATAAAACACGTTTTGCCGTCTTGTAATAAGTAGAATGACTGTTGCACAATATCAAAAATAAGCTTAAATATCCTCCACAATCTCCGGATTTTAGCCTGATTGAAAAACACGAATACAAGCAATTAAAACCAAGAAAATTTAACAATAATTTACACGAAAAATGGCAAAATATAATGCCACCGGTACCCTAAAATTTGGTAGGTTGAATAGCTTGTTACTTAGTTACTAGTGGAAAAGCCAAAGGAATCAATCAATATATATATATATATATATATATATATATATATATATAATTTAACCAGTAATGTAACTCGATGAGAGGAACAATATTTCTTAATAACTTTTTTTCTAAGTCTTTTAGATTTTGAATTTTGAGTTAAAATTCTTTAAAAATTTGCTGCATATTTCGTTACCCGCCCATGGAGAACAAATGGCTGCTGCCGTACTCAAGTGGGATACGAACAGCTCAAAAATTGTCGGTTATCGGTTACACTTACGGTCACAGTAGGGAAATAACATTATTATTAATTAATACGTAATAGTACAATTTTTAAAATAAATAAATTTAAATTTTGGATAACAAAATTATAAAGTTGTGTATTAAACCAGGCTTTTAATCACCTGTGAATAGTGTGAATAGGGGAAGACAAAGAGGGACGAAGTAACGAGAGGAAGAACAAAAGCATAGTTATTAGGTTGTGAGGTGATTATTTATCGTCGACCAATCATAATAGTTTAAATACGTTATTCAAAATATGTAAGTACAAACTTTTGTCCATTTAAAAGGGGTACATGATTACCAATAATTAGTCGTCCATTTATTGTTCCCGCCCAAACATTTTTTAATGAAAATTTTTACAGCATTTTCCTCTGTCGAGATATGTACTGTGCATAATAAATACACCTTTCCAAGTAAATGCAGTCTCATGAGTGAACATTATGAGCCATTCCCAAAATTGAAGTCTGTTATGTGCTGAAAACAAAACTTTTTGCACATGTTATGGATATAACTGTTGCTTTTTTTAAAATTGTCATATGTGACACTTCGTATTGTGATGTGATAAAGATGCACAAGATTAACAAATGTGCGAATATTAAGAACATAATGATTTGGTGATGATTTGGAAACGCTCCGTGTAAATGCGTTGGGAACTCCATGACACTGTCTTTATGTCAACCGTGATGTCAAGTAAAATGTAGTACAGATACGAGTAAAAAAATAAATAAATTATAGGTAAGTAATTACAATGTGTGTGTACTCGCATGTTGATAGAATTTTACCTTATAAACAAGTTTATTACTAATGTCAAAATTTAATTGGAACAATTGACACGACTGTCAATTGCTAAAACAAAATTTTTCATAGCTATTGCTACTGCATTCAATTATCACAAAAATATTTGGAACGACTCGTCAATTTCTGTATAAAAAAAAACAAATGGTTTATTATTTTAATATTTTGGCTATCATGCAAGGACTTTTTTGCCATGCAATTTTGAGTACTTTTAATGTTTGCCCCATAAAAAACAATATTATTTGTTTATTTTTTATATACAGGCTGACACTGAAAACCGGGCTGTAAAATCTAATTTGAAATTTTATAATTATTGCTCATTTGTAGTGATAGCCATGAAATTGAAACAAATTTGCAAAGAAATGCATATACTATGAACTGTCAGAAATTCTATTTTCAAATAAAAATTACAGATACTTATATTCTACCTTATATCCCTAAAAATATTTTTTTTATAATCTACATCTAAATTACTGCACAGATTTTATTTATTTTTATTTTGTAACCTACAAAATCGACATTCTGGCAAATCAAACGATATGCATTTCTTTATAATTTTGTTTCAATTCCATGGCTACCACTACAAATATGCAATATTTATAAAATTTCAAATTAGATTTTACAGGTTACTAAACATGCAAAATAAAGTCTGATTAGTGATTTAGGTGTAGAATTTAATTCTCTACAACATTCATTTGAATCAGTTGTGTCTAAAAATGTTTCAAATGAATGTTGTAGACAAAGGAGAAAGGAAGGACTGATTTCCTTTGTTAAACGCCAATGGCCCGTTTTTTAATTAATATCCTGTATATATTGGGTTTTTGACTGCTATTTCTCCTAAATTAGGTACATTGAAATTGCACTTTTTTATCGCTGTAAATATATTTTCTACGAGTACCTATATATTATATACTGTTAACTGCTAACCAAGGAAAAAATTGTAAGATATAAAACCAAGACAAAAAAAAAAAACATTAAATAAATATATCCCGGCATATTACCCATTGCTGAGAGTGCCAATCTTCTTTTACACAGATATCGGTGATGTCACGGTTACTCATTGCTGGCGTGGATATTGTATCCCAATAGTCACTTTTGTAAATTCGAAATAAATTTGTCGCCGGTCGGGATCAAACTCGGGTAATCTATCTAAATGTCAAATATTTGTGTATGAATTTATAATCGCTTCTTCTAATCTCTTATTCTGTTCAATTAAAATTTACTAAATCAAAATGAATATGTTGTTAGATTACCTTTTTATCAATTAGTTATAAATGAACGAATTCTAAATGTTCTGTGAAATACGCTTGGAGAAACATTTATCAAATCCTGTGTATTAATGAAAAACAAAAGTACCTTACTGCGTTTAAAACGAAACGGATTATTATACCGGCCACAGAGCTTGCTGGTTGCCCGTCTTTCTTAAATCAAGATCTTAATATTTTATCTTTACTATTAACTATGTTTTAGCCGTTTCTCATGTTTTCTCTCGTCCGTGATTCTCATTCACCGCGGGTTTCGGCGTCTTTTTGTAACGGCGCCTCGCGTCACCCTTGCTCTGATAGCGTCTGTGAGAGAATCCCGGAGTCAGACATGCCCCGACTTCGCAGTTTCAATTGGATTGCATACAAAAACTGCCAGCTTCGTTTTATCTGTCATCAGGATAAGATATTACCCAAAAACTTAACTTTCTTTTCTAGATAAATATGATTTAAAGATTTTGTAATGTGATGCGGTGGTCTTCATATATCAGGATACTTATGATGCTTAAATATTTTACGTCAAATTTCAAAATATGAAACACTTTTAAAAACGGGATAAAACAATGACAATAATTTCTTGTGTACAAATTTTAGCTATGTACTCGTATATCTACCGGTATCTACTTTTTTTTTCTGAACACAGGATATTCAATGTTAAAATTTTGATTTGTTGATATATTTTTATCTATTATATAGGGAAAAAGTATAATGAAGAAAAATGTTCAGAATGATTGAGTTCAAAAGTTTTTTGTTTAACTGTTTCTTATGTACGAGTTAAAAGCAAAAGAAAATACACGATTTAAAGCAATTATCAGAGTTCAAGAAAAATTAAATAAAACAATAGTTTCTGTTCGTTGTTTTTTGATAGATTTCACGTGTTTTCACATTTCTTTTGATTTTATAATTATTATAATTTGTGAACTTGAGCGATGTTCGACTGTAGAATGGAAAAGGGATTCCAAAACAGAAAAAAAAAACAATCGGCCTAGGAGTCTTCTGATGAAATTATTTATTTCATGCCAACGTTTCGGCTAAGACATTAGCTTTCATCAGAACACTGATGGGTGATATTGTCCATAATGTTAAAGGATACGTCCAATTGCAGATGATGAACTTGAGATATGGTCGACTGTAGACTAGATAAGAGGTTCTAAAAGAAAGAAAAATTATCGGACTAGCAGGCTTCTTAGAAAATTATTTATTTAATGCAAACGTTTCGACTAAGACATTAGCCTTAATCAGGGAACTAATGAATGATATTGTCCATGATGTTAAAGGAACCGTCCAGTTGCAGATGATAAACATGAGCGATGGTCGACTATAGAATGAATGAGAGGTTCCAAAAGAAAAAAAAATAATCGGACTAGCAATCTTCTGACGAATTTTTTTATTTCATGCAAACGTTTCGGCTTACATTAGCCTTCATCAGGAAACTGATGGATGATATTGTTCATGATGCGAGAGGATCAGTCCAGTTGCAGATGATGAACCTTAACGATGGTCGACTGTAGAATGAATAAGAGGTTTCAAAAGGAAACATTAATCGGACTAGACTGACAGTTTAAAATTTGTGATTTATTTTTTTCTTCTATATTGTTTTCCTATTATTCTAATAGTAATAAAATCTAAAAAAAAGTCAAATCAGTCAGGTACGTCAGAAACAACAAACAAAATATTGTTTTATTTCTATGATTGTAGGTTATCCAAGCAGCTGTTCCGTGTCGCTGGCCACGCCAACTGACGAATTTCCGATTAAGTAGCGTCGCGTAGGATTTGTTACGTGTAGAATGGAGTCATATAAACGAACCGTTTTGTCAGTTTAAAATAAATTTGAAGCACCACTTTCAGTCGACAATTTGGAGTATATTTCGCGTTGGTTTGGGAAAGCCTTTAGTTAATATGTAGTTTGTGTATTTCATTTACTTACATCTGTTTCTTGAACTTTAACGTATTTTTTGTCAAGCTCAGTATGAAGATTTTCTTCTTGCGCTTTGTATAAACTTGTCTACTAATAATTTATCGTAGATCTCTTAAATATTATACAATTAAACATTTTACATTCAATGGCATGTTTATTTCATAAATATTGTATTTTTCATCATTTTTATCAATAGCATACAGATATGAATTGTCCCATAACCTATTTTGAATCGAAGTATTTTGTTCCTGTTATAATTATTCAACTAAAATAAATCCACAAAATTTGTAAACTTTAAAACCGCGTTATTTGCTTGAGAAATATGTAATCAGAATTTTAATGAAATTTATCTTTATTTATGTCATTCGACGAGCCGATGCTATCCATTTTTGTCGGGCTTCTTGTTCCCAATGATAAT
Organism: Harpalus rubripes; assembly: GCA_963082715.1. Taxonomy (NCBI): domain Eukaryota; kingdom Metazoa; phylum Arthropoda; class Insecta; order Coleoptera; family Carabidae; genus Harpalus; species Harpalus rubripes. Next base: position 51,064,279 of record OY720448.1, read on the forward strand.
AAGGAAAGGAGTAAAAATTAATCTTATTATCCCCATTATCTTTTGATTTGCACTGTAAGATACAACAAATTTGACGGCATTTTACCACGGTTTTCGAGCTCATATTTACGCGTATTTACGACCTGTCAACTGTCATTAAAACATCTCAGCCCAGCGCTAGTGTCAAAAAAAATCCGCGAGTGGCGCAATGATCCGTACTTGGTTAGTCTGTAGCATGTATGTCTGATTTATGAAATTTAATCTCTTTATAATTTGTATATTGAAAAGTAACGTTTACATTTTTTCTTTGTTTACAGTTTATCTTACTGTTAACTGATTATATAAAAAATAAAATTATGAAGAAACTTTATTTAAACCATAGTACTTAATAAGAAAATTATTGTAAAATAAAGTAGATACTATAAATATGAAAAAGTTAATTAAAGATAAATGTATCTTTTTATTCAATTGTTTAAGTAAGGCAAGAGATATAAATATTAAAAATCTAGTGAATAAAGCTCAAGTAAAAATAAATGTAGAACACATTATATTAACAGATTATTTTAACTTCTCAAAGAACTAGTCAAGGTAGGCAGGTGAGGCAGTGCCTCATCAGAAGAAATAACTCGATATATCATTTTAACAAATTAATAATTTTAATTCATAAGCTGCAAATAATGTAAATTAAATTTCAATTTACTCCGTTAATGCTTGTCTTTACAAATAACAAAAGAACAATTTAAACTACTGCCAAGTGTAATGCAGTTCACCTAATTTATATACCCTGTGAGGCTTGCCTCTGGTATGTGTAAATGAATAGTGTAACGTGAGAGGGTAGGTACCTACAACACTTGGTCCGCGAGCCTCGGCCAGCGCATGCAAACCGACGCCTATGACTATACGCGTTCTAGTAGGTAGGAGGAGCCTAGGTCGGTGATCGATAACGTAGTGAAGCGCGCGATAGGCGAGCGACGAGAGGCTTCCAGTTATATAAACAATAGGGGGGATAAGCGTAATTACCGGCGCATTATTATGACGTGGAGAGTTTTCTAGAAAATATTAGAACTATATAAGCGACTTACGTGTGTGCGAAGACAGACAGTCACATAGATTGTTAGTCTGTCAGAAGCACAGTTACATAGCTAGTAAGAAGTCCATGAATCGAGTGACACGCAAGTATCGTTGTTAGCGTATGCAATTTGGTGTTGAGTGGAGTTCTCGGAAAAGTTACTGGTATACTTGGATAGCTGTGGAAGTGAATACTCGGTAGTTTTGAGGAGTATTGGGAAGCTAGGTATACGGGGATAATAACGGCGAGTAGAATTGGATACTCGGCAGTGGTGTTGAAGAGTTGTAGCATACGGATAGTCGGTGGTACGGAGGGTGTGGAAGTTAGAACAGTTAGTCATATAAATAGACAGACAGTGAAGTGGCAGGTGTGAATTCTGTCCGGGCAGTTAAATATGCAGGCACTGTTGAGTATATAGATGCTGTGGAAGTCGATAGATTGGACAGTTGTACATGATATAAATAAATTGTGATATAAATAGTCGATATAAATAATCAGTAATGTCGTGTAAATAAATAGCCGTGCTAATTGTTTAAATAAATAAATAATCCTATGCTGCTCCATTGGGAGTGGTGTACTCACCAACGATAATTGTAAAAAGATTTGTGGAAGATTCATGGACTTCAATGGGAGTGACCCTGTGGCTCAGTTGGTAGAGTGTCTCACCAGATATGAGAAGGTCCGGGGTTCAAATCCCTGCGGGGTATATGAATTTTTCACAAATTCTTTCTTCGCTGTTTATCTAATTTATCCTTAATCCTTAAGGCCCAAATAGTCTATGTCTTCATTTATTACTTATATGGGATCACAAATAGTTCCTTCTCAAATTAAATAGTGAAGGCGAATATTCATTCATTGATTTCAAGCGCATTGTTCGCGCTGAGTTTTCATCTACTCCATTGGGAGTGGTGTACTCAACAACAAAAATTGTAAAAAGATTTGTGGAAGATTCATGGACTTCAATGCGAGTGACCCTGTGGCTCAGTTGGTAAAGTGTCTCACTGGACTTGAGAAGGTCCGGGGTTCAAATCCCTGCAGGGTCCATGAATTTTTCACAAATTCTTTCTTCGTTGTTTATCTAATTTATCCTTAATCCTTAAGGCCGAAATAGTCTATTTCTAAGTTTAATACTTATATGGGATCACAAATAGTTCCTTTTCAAAATAAATAGTCGATATAAATAACCAGTAATATCGTGTAAATAAATAGCCGTGTTAATTGTTTAAATAAATAAATAATCATACGCTGAGCTGCATGAAAACTGTTCAATAAATTGTGTATTTATTCTATAGTTACCGGTCCTATAAAGTTAGCCAACCGTTAATATTCAAACATTTGCATGAAAAAATATTGGAATCTTTGGTTAATTAATTTTTTATCTAGCAAAAATATCGATACAATAAATGTCAATGTCATAATCCATAAATGTGTCCAAGATCTAGTAAAAGAATAATTATTAAAAATGGATAAATGAAATAGGATTACAAATTTTACTGAGAGGGAAATACAAGTTTTGCTGGAAATCATTAAAAATTTAATTGATGATAACAAAAAGGAGATGTACGACAAATAAAAATATATTAGAAGTTCTAGTTAATTAATAATTGCTTGCTTGCTGAGACTGCCCTACTAGTTCCAAAATTTCTAAAATCATTTCTGCATCCGATGATGACATATTCGTAATTCCACCAAAATGAATTTAAATTATATTGTATAATAAATATAATATATTATTAATTACTTATCCTTTAATTAGTAGTTATTTATTTTTTGAACGTAAATTTTACACCAATCATTTATTTACACAATTTTGATATTTATTATCATACTCGATTTATTGAGCCGTTAAATATTTATAGCTCCGAAATTAGCCCTATAAATTAGGACTGTTTAGTGAATCTTTAAAATTATGTGGCATTCAGCAATGATTTTTTAAAACCTATAGAACCGTTACTTGCTAATAAACCGACAGATACTTTCTTGCAACCCAGCATTAATGTAAGTGTTCAACTAGTTAATTATATTTTTAATCTTAAATTAGTATTTAATATTTGTAATTTACACAAATTATATATTTACGGAATTTTTACTTAATGTCAAATTCGATTTATCGAGCCGTTAAATATTTATAGTTCCGAAATTAGCCCTATAAGCCATAAGACTGTTTAGTGAAGCTTTAAAATTTCATGACGATCATGCAATGATTTTTAGAAACTTATAGAACCGTTAATTGCTAATAAACCGATGAATAGTTTCCTGCCACCCAGCATTAGTGTTATTGTTTAACTAGTTAATTGAATTCTTAATCTTAAATTAGTCATAATCATAGTGGTTTTTAATTTTAGTATCCTTTAATATTTATTTATCGTCCATAATAAGCATTCATTTTAATTAATTATAATTATTTGATTTTTATACTTGCCCTCAAGAATCTATCTGTCAAAATTCTTTCGTTATTTCAAAGAGAAAATAGACGATGAGCTGTTTGGGGCTAGCCTCAAAAGCAAAATGGGAAGAGTGCGAACAGGATAAAAGATAGGTAAGTTCCCCACGACCCTATATAGACCGTGAATGTGCGTGAGTACAATCAGCGTCGTGTAGTGACAAATTTTGTAAGTAGTTTCATGACAGCGTACATTGTTGCAAGGCAAATTATAAGTTAAAACAAAGGAGTATTTAGTTCTTTTGATTTTTTATAATGGGTCCGACTGGGAGCTCCCATTCAACAGATAACATCAATTTCAAAATACGTAACAATATAAAGAATTCTGCAGATATTTTAGATTTTATTAATTAATAAATAATTTCATAAACTGAATAGATCTAGTGCTCAATATCTTCAAAAAGTGCCGCCTCACCAAATTTTTAGTGCACAAGCCGCCACTGGAACTAGAGCCCAGTTACTACCGTTCTAGTAAACCTCGGCGATATAATTTTTTAACTACTACCTAAGAATACATTGGTTTTAAAAGAAAAGCAAATATAGATTTTTTATTAAAAATTAATAGTTAACGTGAAATACACTTGTATGAGGTTATCCCTTAGATACTTGTTATCGTTAATGTGGAATTGAAACGAAAATGTGCAGGACCACACATTGTAGAATCACTATCATAAATAGAATACATGTTCTATGAAAGCAATAAGTAAGATACTTTCTTTGGTTAAAAAATGCAATTGTTATGTTTTAAATGAACAAGCATTTTTTAAATCCCCGCACCAATGTATATGTGCATGAAGATAATTTTTTACTACATTAACACCAAAACGAATTCCGTAAAATTATTTTTTTTATACGAAAGTGATATTTTTTAGTTGAATGGGTAATGGGAAATATATTTTATGTTAATGCAACTATATATAAAAATAGTTATTTTTTATACAAGACGATAAAATTACACTTTAACTTAACGACGAGTGGAAAGATTAATTCACGAGAGAATTCGCGAATGAATTATTTTTCGCAATTGGATAATTTAATTTTATCGTCGTGTATAAATTTATATTTTTCTATCGCAGATTTTAAAGAAAAAATACCAACAATAAGTAAACTCAAATTTAAAATTCCAGTGTGTACCTGTGTTGATTATTATGGATTTTGTACATAAAAAGAATTAAAGAATTTTATCTACCCTTGCTTTTGAAAATGCTGCTTTATCTAACTTTGCGGTTAAAGTGCCACTTTATCTACTATTTTTAGTAGATAAAGCACACTTTAACATCAGCTATATAAAAAATACATTTATTTGTTTATTTTTTTAATCTGCTAGTCCACAATAACTACCACTCAACAATTTTATTTTGGTTGTTATAAATAGTTGCAAAACTATTAAAAAAAACTAAATTTCACAAAAATTACGGCGAGAAAAATAATATTTATTGTGATTTTTACATTTTTTCTGAAAAAAGGTAGGGTCAAATTGTAACTTATGAATGGAATCACCCTAGTTTCATCAAATTGAGTTCTGTGCGTTCAGTTTCCTAACAGCTTAAAAATTAATATATATTTTAGCGGTAAATGTCTATAAAATGCATGGGATTACCCGAATTTCGGCACAGTGAGACTTGTGCGTTAGGTTACGTTACGTTCAAATATTTTTTGAAAATTAGCAGGCGAAAAAGTCATGATTTTCACAAGTATTTATTTTTGCAAAAAAATATAATACCTGTTAACGCGCTCTAATTTTGTGTTTCTTTGTTATATTTTAGCTAAAAGAAGATATTGCAACAAAAAACGGAAATTTAAGAAAACTATTTCAGATATTAGTTTATTTTTATCGGTTTACTGAACCAAATACAAAATATTTTAAAAATATAAATGAATACATTTATTTCGTTTTTGTATTCATCACTTATGAATTGTATTTTATAACGCTAATTATGAAACTTATTAAATCTTTATATAACGTATTTATCTTGTATGATTTGAAAGAATTTGTACGTCAAGACGACTGTCAGAACATTCTTTCTATCCTAGAATTGCAAAACTCCGTGAAACATGATATATCGACACATAATGTCCTCTGTCCATGTATCTGTAGCTGTAAAAAGCAGTAAAATCGCGTCCCTAAAACGCATAAGTTGGCGTGGAAAAAATCCCTAGGAGGCCATGTATCGTGCGAAGTAGATCTCAGTCATAGGTGTCGTGGCCGCTGACTCCAATGCACTGATTAAAAGTTACATCAAGTCGTAAAATACAAACGTATTCGTGTATTCGGAACGTAATTACTTGGAAAAATAAAAATATATCGCACTCCAAAATGGTCAAGATTTTGCTGTAATTCAAGAAATATTTTAAGAATACAGTGAGCTATGTGACCAAAAACGCTTTTTTTTAAATTTATGCAATTGTAAGTAGAGTTCAAATAGTATATTCGAATTCTTAAAATTTGTATAGAGTTCGAAAAGTATAAACCTCTTTTTCAACCTTAATGCTGTTTTTCTCGAATTTTATTAAAATTTATCGAATTAAAAAAATTATGTGTTATTTTATTGTAACGTTTTTATTTATTTGGGTAAAGTTAAAATATTAGACAATTATTATTAATTAAAATAAAAGTTTATTATAGCGATAAATAGATATTAAATATAATTAAAAGATGCTAAATATAACAAACAGTACGATTAAACAAATATTAAACACTAATTAAGACTAAGAATATTATAAGACACTTAAACACTAAGATTATTTATTTAAACAATTTATAGCTCACTTATTTATTTATACAACTGTATTTATTTATATTCACCACTTGTCTACTATATGTTTATATCACCAACTGTTTAACACGCAACGCTTATTTATATCAGACTGTCCAGTGCCTTCGCTAACGGTGCTTATGTACTCTGGCATTTTTATTCTAGAGAATTCGGGAGTATTATTCTAGATAAAACACAATAGGTTACATCAACCGCGTAATTAAGCAGGCTCAGACAGGTCCGTTGAGTCATCGCTAACAATAGACGCTCGCACGACCCCGCGACAGTGGCGGCGACAGCGGCGGTGACAGTGGCGGCGACGGCGGGCACTGCACATTACACTGCCCCCTCCTTAAGACTGTTTCGTCCCGGAACAGTTTGTGATGGCGAAATCTGCATGCATTACCCTTTGTGCATTTCGAAGTTTTGAAGAAATGACAGTCGATGTTCCGCTCGACTTCTTCTTTATGTCCGCTAGGGTTAAAGCTGCAAACGAGAATTTCAACACCGGTAAAACGGAAGAGGATTTCTATCATGTTCCTAACAATCCTCCAATCTAAACCATCAAGACCACAGCCTAACTTCGGTACGACTAGCTTCAAAATGTCATTCTCAAGCAGATTATTTCTCAACTCGCACAGCGAGTTCCACAGGTTGCGGTACGACGGCTTCTGATATGAGCGTAGTTTTGTAACCAGGTAATAGATGTACCGCTGATGGTCTGCATTGCTATCCCTCAGGCGCAGCGTTTTCCCAACAGTTGCTCGTTGGTTGGCCAGTTCTTGTTGTCGCCCAAATTTCGCCTTAAAGACTGAAGCTATGCCACGAGACATCTTTAAGTCTTCTGATACGCAGTGACCGAGGGAATAATCTGAAGACACGGTGAATAGATCTCGATGTTCTTCTTTCGTCACGCCGAACCGCGCCTTGCGGCCAAAGGAATAGTTCTCCATGATGTCTTCAAAAGTTGGTTCTTGTGTTATGATCCGACGAACCGTTGCTCCATTATGGACTTCGTGGTTGTCTCCGGCGAAAGGGGCTAGCCGATTAAAGTGTACTACTCTCGGCTTCCCGCTAGGTTGTTTCTTAATTCTGTATACCACGTCGTTTATCCTTTTGACTACCTCATAGGGGCCTTCCCAATTATTTTGCAGCTTTGGTGATAACCCACGACGTCTTTGTGGATTGTAAAGTCACACTAAATCCCCAGGTTGATATCTACCCTTTTCGGCCATGATGTCATACCGGTCCTTCATTTGGTCGCTGGCAGCTTGAATGTTCGTACGGACATGGTCAAGAATGTCATCCATTCTTCTCCGTAAGTCCGTAACGTAATCTTCCCCGGCCAGATCTTCCCCAGGTTTACTGCCGAACACCAAGTCACATGGTAAGCGCAACTCACGCCCGAATAAGATGTTCGCAGGAGTTTGCCCTGTTGTTTCATGCACGGATGAACGATAAGCCAACAGGAACAGATGGAGGTGTCGGTCCCAGTCTCTTTGGTGGTTGGAGACTACCTTCGACAAATATCGGTTGATCGTTCTGTTCATTCGTTCAACCATGCCATCAGACTGCGGATGTAATGCAGTTGATCTAGTTTTATTAATTCCTAATATCTTACAGACATTTTGGAAAACGGCAGACTTAAAATTTCTTCCCTGGTCGGAGTGGAGTTCACGTGGTACTCCGAATCGACATATACATTCTTTAACTAAAGTTTCAGCGACCGTGGTTGCTTCCTGGTTGGGTAATGGGTATGCTTCAACCCACTTGGTGAAGTAGTCCATGACAACCACGATGTATTTATTTCCTTCATCACTTTCTGGGAATGGTCCAGCATCAATCGCGATACGCTTAAATGGACTGCCGACGTTGTATTGACGCATTGGAGTTTTTCGTCGTTTATGCGGACCGTTACTTCCAGCGCAAACCACACATTTCTTGCACCAATCTTTAACATCTTCCGTGAAGTTAACCCAGTAAAACCGCTGGCGCAATCTTTCTAAGCGTTTTAACGACTCCGAAGTGGCCTCCAGATCCGTCATGGATCTCTTTCAACACGTCTGGTACTCTACTCTTAGGAATAACTAACTGAGTTCTCTTCTCAGTTCCATCAACATTGTCTACCACACGCTTCAACAGCCCATCCTCAATCACCATGGAGTCCCATTGCGCCCAGTACGATTTTACACTCGGTGAGTGCGGTGCAACATCTTCCCATACTGGTTTGTTGTCCTCTGCTTTCCATTCCAGTATAATTTTCAAAGTCGGGTCTTTTCCTTGGTCTTCGCGTAGTCCATCGGGCTGCCAATTATCGTCAAGTACTGTTGTCCTGGCGACAATAGAAAATTTCTCTTCTAGTCGCCTGCAATGCTTGCAAACATCTTAACACGGCCTTCTGGACAATGCGTCGGCATTACGATAGCTGGTACCTGTCCTGTGCTCGATTTTGAAATCGTATTCCTGTAATCTTTCAATCCATCTAGCCACCTGACCTTCAGGATTCTTAAATTGTAGCAGCCATTTTAATGCAGCATGGTCAGTTCTAATCAAAAATTTCCTTCCATACAAATATTTGTAGAAATGTTCCACGGTTTTCACGACTGCCAAGAGTTCTTTTCTGGTAACACAATAATTTCTCTCTGGTTTTGACAAAGTCTTACTAAAAAAGGCAATAACCTTCTCATGCCCGTCTTGTATCTGGGAAAGAACGCCACCAATTCCCACGTTGCTTGCATCTGTGTCTAGTATGAACTCTCCTTCAGGTAAGAGATAACTCAGGACAGGCGCGCTTGTCAAAGCATGTTTTAGTTCTTTGAACGCAACTTTGCAGTCCATTTCCTAGATAAATCTTCGACCTTCTTCAGTAAGCCTTGTCAATGGCTAGGCTATGTTGGCAAATCCAGGTACATATCGCCGATAATAGGCACACAAACCAAGAAAACTTCTAAGTTCGTGTTTGTCTCTAGGCGCTGGTCAATCTCTCACGGCCTTTATCTTTTGCGGGTCAACTGCAATACCCTTATCAGAAACCACGTGTCCAAGATAATGAACTTCCTTTTGGAACAGGTGACACTTCTTGGGGCTATCCTTCTTGGTGACGTTGTTAAGTTGACGGTAATCGACGCAAAATCGTGTAACACCACTGGTGATGGCCATGGACTGCTTGAAGGTTCTATCACACCTTCCATTTTCATGTCCTCAATAATTATTTCTGCTTCCTCACGCTTCGTTAATGGTAGTCTTCTTGCTGGTTGGCGGATGGGTCTTGCGTCGCCTGTTTCTATCTTATGGTGGACCACATTAGTTCTCCCGTTGGTCTTCTTGTCAACTTGAAACACAACTTGATATCTTCCAATTAATTTCTTCGCCTTGGTTCTCTGGTCGGCATTCAGTTCTTGGAAGGAGGTTGATAATTGGTTAATTAATGTATCTGGAACGTCCTGAGATCGGTTTCCTTTGGCCTCAACAGTTCGAATAATCGAGGAAACTTCCAAGAATTCTCCTACAATTGTTCCGTTCTTAAGAACAACAGGATACAAATTTACGTTCATTATACGAACTGGTATTACTTGACTGGCTTTGATCAATGATTTTCCTACAACTCCAGTACCAGTCTTCACATCATCATTGTTGGGCTCAAGCATAACAATATTCCCCTCGCAGAAACTACCATATCTAATTGTGCTTGCACGATAGATTCACTTCGTTCTGGAAGGGTAACATCTTCAGCCATTAGTACGCGCACAGCCTTGTCTTCTCGAGGGTTTAAAACAAGTTCTTCTTCATTGACCATCATTACTCGATTCTTCAAGTAAAGTTTGAAACCGTGCTTTTTCATTACGTCCATACCGAGTATTAATTCATCTTCAACGTCAGCTACCAGCGCACGATGTTTAAAGGATGTATTTCCAATAGTGATGGTCATATCTATTTCTCCTAATGTGGTAGTTTGCTCTGCTGTCGCTCTGCGTAATCTCCACTTGGTTGGTTGAAGATGCGTCTTGCCTGTGTTCTTTACTAAATCGGGTCTAATTATAGTTTTTGTCGCACCCGTATCTAGTAACATTTTCAGTGGCCTTCCATTAACAGAGCCATTCACGTAGATGCTACTGACTTGATGATGAAGGGATGCGACATAACTGATGGATTGTGGGGCTGTCAGATTACGAGTTGACGATTGCCCCTTCGCATCAACCCGACTTAGTTTTCCAACTCCTTTTCTTTTTTTGTCAATTCCATATGCTTTTGCATTTTTCGAAGATCTAAGTTTCTTTCTTTCAGCAACCACTTCATTTACAATTCGTCACATTTTCTCTTCTAGGTCTTCCGTGTCTTCTTTTCTCTCGGCATCTATATTTCGTACTCGAGATTGGTTATGTGAAGCTTTGATTAGCAGCTTCATGTTCTAGTGCATATGAGAGTGCGTCAATTGATGTTTTTGGGCGGGCCAATCGCAGTGCTTGCTGTGTTTCGCTGTCTCGAACACCGTAGATGAATGCTTAAACGGCCAGGCACTCCAAAACGCTGTCAGGAGCTGCAGGATGTGCGAGACGAACCAAACGAGCTACGTCGACTTCAAATTCTTGAAGGCTTTCTTTAGAACTCTGATAGCGGTTCCTCAGTTGCGTCTGGTACACTTGCTCCAGGTGCGCATCGTCATACCGCATGTCCAACCGCTTGATTAGTTGGTCGTAGTCCCCTTGTTCTTCTTCCTTCAGCGTTTGTAAGATGTCGATGGCTTCCCCACTCAACGAAACAGTCAACGCTGTAGCCTTCTCTTTGGACGTCCAGTTATGTGCTTTCGCAGCCGCTTCAAATTGTTTTACATAGTTTGGCCACGAAGATTTTCCATCAAATTCCGGCGTTTTAATGTGCATTGTTGTACTAGTATCAGGTTTTACTACTTTACTTTCTTCTTGTAAACCTGCCTTCACTACATCGAAATTTGGCATTGGCGACAATGTAATTCTAGTGACCTTCTTTCGTAATTCTTCGATCTGCTTGTGATACTTATCTTCTAAATTCTTCAGGTCTGCTACAGTTTTTCTAGAATTCTCCTGTAATTTTTCTAAACTTCTAGAATGTTCCATTAATTCTTCTTTTAATATTCTAGAATTTTCTGCCAAGTCTTCTTTTAATGTTCTGGAATTTTCTTCTAATTTTTGTTCTAATGTTCTGGAATTTTCTTCTAGTTTTTGTTCTAGTGTTCTAGAATTTTCTTCCGCTTTTCTAGAACTTTCCTTAAATTTTTGTTCTACAAGTTTACGAATGTCACACTGAATTGCGAATAAGTAATCCTCAGGATTTTCACCAGCATCGATTAATGCTTCTCTCAGTCTCTCTTGAAGGACTGACTTCTTTCCTGTTGTGTCCAAATCTCTCTCTTCCAATTCGGTCTTGAGATCACTTACTTTTAACTCACTTAGTTTTAATTGTTTAGTCGCCATTTTATTTATTTTTTTTAATTTACACTTCACAGTTTATTAACCCCACACCGGACACCAATTGTAACGTTTTTATTTATTTGGGTAAAGTTAAAATATTAGACAATTATTATTAATTAAAATAAAAGTTTATTATAACGATAAATAGATATTATATATAATTAAAAGATGCTAAATATAATAAACAGTACGATTAAACAAATATTAAACACTAATTAAGACTAAGAATATTATAAAATACTTAAACACTAAGATTATTTATTTAAACAATTTATAGCTCACTTATTTATTTATACAACCGTATTTATTTATATTCACCACTTGTCTACTATATGTTTATATCACCAACTGTTTAACACGCAACGCTTATTTATATCACTGTCCAGTGCCTTCGCTAACGGTGCTTATATACTATGGCATTTTTATTCCAGAGAATTCGAGAGTATTATTCTAGATAAAACACAATAGGTTACATCAACCGCGTAATTAAGCAGGCTCAGACAGGTCCGTTGAGTCATCGCTAACAATAGACGCTCGCACGACCCCGCGACAGTGGCGGCGACAGCGACGGGGACAGCGGCGGTGACAGTGTCGGTGACGGCGGGCACTGCACATTACATTATTTTTAACTTTATATAAACAATATATTAATTTTTTCTTTAAATCAAGGTCACATGTCCCACTGTTGTTTCAATATGTATTAATTAATAAGATTGTAGCCTAAACGAAGATATACTAATATTCGAGGTTAGTATTAAACTGTCTAATTTAATATTAAATGCAGATAACTTCATCACATTTAGCATTACATACCCATAGGGGTGTAAAATCTAATATGTACTTCCAAATACCCTTTAAATGAAAAAGGAATAGAGCTCTTCACCATAGTAACAAATTAGAAAATTGGACATTTTTGTTCGACTTTTTGTTTGTATTAAAAACTGCATGAGAATCTACAAAAGTTTAAAAAGTTAGTAGTTTTAAAATATTTATTTGTGTTTTGAATGCCCTAATTTGCAAATATATACACAGAAATTATACAGGGTGTAACTGCTAATCGAGCTACTTCAAATAATTTCTATATTATTAAAGATACAACAATAAAGTGTCGAAAATCTACTCAAAAGTAGTGGTATCCATGGAATTAACAAAAATGTGTTTATCTGTCACAAAATTAAATTATTTTTATTATTTAATGAAATTGTCACAACGTAAAATTCTTAAGCAGAATAATAATTTAATTCTTCTATACTGTTCAAATACTTATTTTTTTGACAAAAAATCTGAATATTTGACATTTATATCATCATATTTGTTTGTCTTTCTCGTGTTAATTCCATGGATAGCACTATTAAACTGAAATGTTCATATTCGATTTCTGGAGTTACTAAACATACGAAAAAAATTTTGTTTACTGATTTACATACATAATTTTATATTATTTTATTTGAAGATTTTTTTTCTAAAATAATTTGGAGATCAACGCGCTAGGAAAAACAGTTTTTCCATGTTATATGCGTATGGATTTTGAGCGCCACCCGGTATATATATCCGATATCTCAGTTAAAATATCAAGAAATAGTTACATGACTATGAAAACAGTAGTTTTAAAATTAAGAGAACCAACACCTACTAAACAATATGCCAATGTCATTTATACTATATCGTGTAAAAATTGCAAGCTAAATTTATATATTTCACACATGGAGACAACTATCACACAAAAGTGATATAAAACAGACCAGACTCATCATCCCTTGTTCAACACTACAAAGTCACAAAGCACAATATAGATTTCGAAAATACCAATATACTAGAGTCAGAAAAAAATACAGCAAACGGTTTTTTAGAAATGTATCATATAAAAACATCCGATAGTACAATGAATAAAAAGATAGACATTGATAATCTGAGTCCTATGTATTGCAACCTATTCAAATTATTACAAAATATAAAGCACCCCGAAAGAAAACCCAGTGACAATAATAATGACATAACTTTTCACGTAATTATTTTCCAGCACACTGCCCGAGGGTTAAATAAAAGGCAAAAGCTTGACTTAATTCTCAAAAAATCAACATATTTATTTAGGCCCAAATTAAAAACTGCACTAACTACTAACATTCTCCTAAACTAAACAACAGTGACGATTACCCTTGGCCTATATATGCCATATTTAAAAATATAACATTGTATTTTAACTTGAGAACCATTGGTTAAAAAAAATTCACTTCTAATTGGATGTGCTCATTGGTCTTCTATAAGTATGTTTTATAAGTTGCATTTTATTGTACTTTTAATAATATAGAATGATTTGAGGTAGCTCGCTTAGCTGTTATACCCTGTCTGATATGTATCCTAAAGAATTGTTTATTATTTTCAATAATATATCATAATATTTTCTTGTATTGTTAATTTGTCCAGTTATTAACAAAATAAATTCAAGTCAATTAGGTTTCTTACAAGGTAGCTTTTACATTGTCTTATACTTGCAAGGAGAATGCATCACAAAACATCATAACTATAGGCAGAAGTAAGCATGTCTGGTGTCTGTTAGCGTTGCAAATTGTGTATGTGCTATACTTATCTTATCCGACATTTATAGAAAGATGCGCAAATGGATCTTAGAGCTCATTACTGTCCTAAATCTGCTGCAGTTAAAAGTATAAATAGAGACAAAAACTATTGAGGAACCAATTATTGTTAATATTTTTGACTTTATGAAGCGTGAATTAGAGGCAGGGAAGTATACATGGATATGTGTAAAGAAACAAAATTAATTTTTAACAAAAACTTACATATTAGACTATATTTCTCTTGCGTCCCATCTATTATATTTTAAATGTAACCATCCCATGTTTGTATAAATATTAAAGTATGAACGATATTCTGAATTCGGGAGGTTTTTTAAAACTCTCAACAGGATTAAATCTCAATTACAGAGATGTTTACTTATACAAACATCCATGTCTTAATGGAATTCGAACTCAGAACCCCTAGCATACTCATGGCTATGAGCCGTTGTTTTAACCATTAAGCCATTGGGGCCGACTTTGTTTATACACAAATAAATGTATACAGTACCATTGATTATACAGGATGGAAACGAACTTAATGTCATAAATTTAAGGGTGAGTAGTATGACATGTGTAGATTACGAAACTGAAAGAATTTTTTTAAAATTCGAAAAACGAAAATTCGACTTTTTTTAAGGAAACTTTTTTTTACTGCTGGTTTAATTCATATTTCATGAAAAATATGTTTATCAAAAATACATTCAAAATTAGTTGTATTATTAATAATTAAATTAAATTATTAATAATTAAATTAAATACCAATTGCACCGAAAATAATTGTGTAATAGGTACATAAAATATTTCATTATTCTCGGAAGTGTTAGTGACAAGTGATTTTTGCTGTATTCCTGTTAAAAAAATGTATTCTAATTCTGAGTTAGTGGATAAGTTATTGATTTATGGTGAAGTGGGACAAAACGCGGTTTTAGCAGCAAGTCTCAATCAAAACCCCCCTGAAACTGTCGAAGAATTGAGGGTGTGGATTCAAAACTGTGCTGAAATTATTAAACAAGAAAATCATATGAGTCTCGCATGTAGTGTCTCATTAATTCAACGTAGTGCATTGTGTGCAGCTGTGGAAGGTGACAATTTTGAACAATATTTATAAATTTTGTGTTTATTCTTGATGTTGCGGCGAGTTAGCCTATTATCTACTCTAAATTATTTTAAGTGGACTGTATATTTGCGGGAGAAATATTCTGCCAAACACATAAGCCTTATAGGAAAGGTGCAAAGGAACATTCCTTGAGAAATCGACTGTTGCCTCCAACGATGGTGTAGCCTGGGTCTTATAGGTATTCCAGCTTGCTTCCTTGGCCTGATTCATGCAGAAGCGTTGCACATGCACTAATATTTAGAATATAAAGTCTATTTGCACTAGTACAAACCATGCGACAAATGTTTATTATTGTAAAGCGTGTATAATAAGCGGGAGATGCATAATTATATTAATATTGCGATGCGGAATAATATGGATGCGATAGTCAAACCTTAACCGGCGTATTTTGACTAATATAAATCAACTCACTCATACGAGTGCTTGCGAGCTACTGTGTTCGCAAAAATATTTAAATGCGGTAAAATGTTTACTTCTTGGTGTCTTAGCGACATCTTACATGATGTCTAAAAACCAAGGTATGTTTTGGGATATGGATAAAAAGGACACACATGCATTTGGCGTGATCATCATCCGGGGAGGATGTTCACGCCAAATGCATGTGTGTCCTTTTTATCCATAGGTCGCTGGTCGCTGGTTCAAATCCGGCTCGAAGGACCAAAAAACGAGCCGGATTTTTGAAATAAATTCATATTTGAAGTGCACGTGCACAAGGGTACAAAGTCCAAAAATTGTCTTTTCGATTTGTACAAACCGCCAGTTAAAACTCGCTAAGTTATTGCAAGTTGATCGCAAAATTCATACTCAAGACGTACGTATTCCTGTAAATTTAAAATGGAGCAAAATATTAAAATTGTTAAAGCAAAACGTGAAGCAATATTTTCGCTCATCACTTCTCTTTATGATCAAGCTAAAAAGGTTATTGGTAAAGATACTCGTACCACTGAAGACTTTATCGCACAAACCACTAATCTAGATCGCCTGTATGATCAATTTAATACACTTAATGATGAATATAATCAATATATTTGACAGATGATCCAACATTTGAGCCTGATTATAAGGCATGGTTGTCATTCGAAGACATAATTTCTCGTGTAACCCATATTAGATTAAATGTGTTGGAATCTCGCAAAACTACCAACGCTTCAACCTCCGCTAATAAAAGTTCGTATATACCGATTAAGTTACCGCCGATAGATATACCGAATTTTGACGGTAAACCCGAGAATTGGCCCTTGTTTCACAATTCTTTTAAGACAAATATACATGAAAATATAACACTTAGTGACGCACAACGTGTTCAGTATCTCGTCGGCAAGCTAAGTGGCCAAGCCCTCGCGATCTTTGCAGGTACTATTCCAAATGAAGAAAATTACCCCAGTATTTGGAAAAGTTTAGTTACGAAATATCAAGGCAAACGCGCTCTAGGTACTCACTATCTAAATTCGATAATTGATAATAAGTGTGGCTCTAATACCGCTAATAATTTAAGTAATTTCGTAGAACGCGTCGCCTCCGCCAAAACGGCACTTGAACAATTACAGATTGCAGATCTCACAGATTTAATATTTATGCATATTACACTAAAAAAGATTGAAACACAAGTAGTTCAAAATTTTGAAATGTCAGTTCGTGAGAAAGAAATTCCTAAATGCTCGGATTTGATTGATTATTTACGTGATCAAGTCAAAATACTCGAAACGACAAATGCTGGATCGAGTAATTCACGTAATATTACATCGCCTAATAATAAAACACCGCAAAGAGTTAATACAGTAACTAGTCCGCGTAATGCACCGGTCACGCCCTCACATTCTTATGCTCTTACTATCAGAAATGATAACAAGTCGTGCCCGATGTGTCACAAAAATGAACACTATTGCATTTATTGTTACATGTCGATTTCTCTTACGCCTGCATCTCAGTCAACCTTGATGACGTCCCCGCGTTGCGGTCGTCTTCGTCATCTTGACCAACTCAGCTAGTTCATTCTCAAGGCCAGGTGAACGACCCCCACCGACGCTTGTGCAAAGATTTAACGTGTTTATTGGTAAAGAATTGCTAAATCTTCATTTTTCGAGTCTTCTTCGTTAGCAGCCTGTGGAGTTGCACGTACAATTTTGGTGTCGCTGAAGTTACCGTTATTATCGTTTTTCGAAATATGATCCTCGTGTGAGGGAATTTTTGTACGGCAACTAATTTTTTGGAACAGAGTGGTTCCTCCGTGTATTCGGGATTTAATACACACAGTTCTGCAACTGAAGTTACTATTAAAGCCGCTTAACAGCTAAGGCTTTTTATTTTTATGTTTTACTTTTATTCTCACGTTACGTTTCTTTTACGTTATCGTCTTGTCACGTTTGCGTGCACAATTATCGACTTTATCCTCACTACGTTTATCGTGACGTCACCCCATCGATTGTGACTTTACTTATCGATCACCAGCTGTACATCACGTATCGAACCTCAAGGTTGATTGTTCAGCTTTCGTTGATGAAATCCCCGTGCCGTTTGACGCCTACGACTGATTATCTGGAAGCTACCACCACTAGTCGCCATCACAGTTTCCTGTACTTGTGGGAAAAACACCTGGTTTGGCTATCTGCACACACCTCGTCTGCGATTGGAGCTTTTGGTATCATCTGTCGCCTCCACACTCACAGCCAGCCGTGTCAGCCCAGCGCCCAGATAAGAGTCTTTTTCACTTTATTATTCCATGTTATTTATTATGACAACGGCTTCCCTGTTGTTCAACTCATTTATTTCAAACGTACTGTCATATTTCATAACCTGCAATCATGTGTATTATGTAATGTCAAAATCGATTACCTATTTTAGTTGTACTTACGCTTTATATAATTGTTCAACGTACACCATTGTTTACCAAGCCGATTCGCGGTCGACTTGTATATTTAATTCACTTGTAAACTGGATTACGAATCTGCGAACGACTTCGTTTAGGTTAGAATACCGTTTAAGTTGTTTATTTACTGCGATTGACGCGCATGTCCTTGGCCAGCGACGCACACATCATCGCCCGCGCCATGTTGAAATACTAGTTACTTTTTGTCAACGCTCGCAGGCACGCACGATTCAGTGTTGTCTTGTTATTAAACTATTTGAATGTTCCCGCGAACCGGACTTAAGGTTTTTTATGATTGTAGAAGTACGGCTATTAAATATTCGTTTTATTTTACGTACAGAGTTTATGTTCGAAGCATATTCCCCTATTATCATTACCGTTAACATCACTATATTTCCTTATTGCCGCATTTTCCCAGTTCCGTGCCGTGTGTCGAAACACGTCCGGTTGAGAGGGGCTGAATTTTATTTCGACTGGCGCCCTCTCCCTCTTCTTTATGTAAAACTCACCCCTAATCTACCACTGTGTTACGCCGCTCTCACCATTACTTTCACGGGTTTAAAATCTGGGCATAGTAGTAAGATTTTATGTATCGTCCATAAATTAACGTTGTCGCCCAGTTTTATAGTTTTTGTATTTTTATCGTTTACCATAATTATTATCCACTCAGGGCAAGAGTGGGTAATAAATTAATGTCCGAAATTTCGAGATTTGTCTGTTAAAGCACGGTTTGACTTTATTAAAAATAACAAATATTGTACCAATTGCTTAAGTGCAAACCATATGCATTCTCAATGCAAGTCGCTATCGCTCTGTAGATCTTGCAATCAGAAGCATCACACACTCTTACATTTTGAAAATCCAAGCGCAGGTTCAGCGCGCACTTCCTCCGTGCCGCAGATGAAGGCCGTAGTTTCAGTCTCGGACGACTCTGCATCCAAACCCGCACATGCGCTTTCACAGTCCATATCACAAGCGGCCGGAGAGCATTCGCAGCCAAAAGCATCTCTTAATTTACACACGCGAAATGCTGCGCCGTTGAATAAATTAAATAATACAATTCTTTTATCAACCGCCCAAGTTTACGCCTACGCAAAGGGCTATGAACAAACTTTAATAATATGTTTAATTGTTAGCGCATCGCAAAATAATTTAATTAGTTTAAATTGTTGTAAAAAACTTAATTTAAAAATATTACCGCTTTACAATTCAGTTATTAAAACTGTAGGCTCAATCGCTACGCCGACTATCGGCTATGTTTCAATTACAATTAAATCCCGCATCTCTGAGGACAAATACAAAATAAATTTAATTGTAGTAGAACGTTTAACAGAACAATTACCAACAGAATACATTGACGCATCAGTCCTCACGCATCAATCCACCACCTTCTATTACCGCCCCGCCTGCTTTAGAAACCACTCTAGGCTATTTTATCATAGGAGAAATCTCTACTTCTAAATTAAACACCGTCGCAATGACTTTCGGACCTTTAATCGTTGATGATGCCCTTCACACACAATTAAACAATTTTGGGAGCTAGAAGAAATTCCGTCGTTATGTTTAGGCAGTGCTGAAGATATCGAGTGTGAGAATATGTGCACAAAAACTGTATCACGCGATGATAGTGGTAGATATTCAGTAGCTTGGCCATTTAAGCATAACCCAAGCTTGTTAGGGAATTCTCACGCCATAGCTAAACGAAGACTTCTTACTTTAGAGCGCAAATTTAAAGCTAGCCCTGAATTACGTCACGCAAATAACACAGTTATTCAAGAATACTTAGAGAAAGGTTATTTATCGGAATTACAACACAACGACAAGGTTATGAACCATGGATATTTCATACCGCATCACGCAGTTATCCGTCCGGATAAATCAACAACAAAATGCCGTATTGTTCTAGATGCAAGCGCAAAAACCGATACCGGTTATTCTCTAAATGACTTATTACACATCGGGCCTAATTTGCAGGCTGATTTATTTTCTCGACTTTTAATTTTTCGCTTATTCGCTATCTCTGTCTCCGCAGACATAGAACAAATGTATTTACGCATATCGCTTACCGAGGAACACAGAAAATGTCAAAAAATATTATTTTGATTTAATGAAACGCAACCTGTTCGCATTTTTCAAATTAATTCTGTAGCATTCGGAATACGTTCTAGTCCATTTCTAGCAATGAGAACGGTTAAACAATTAGCATTCGATGAATGTGAGCGCTTTCCACTCGCTTCAAAAGTAGCGGCTCGTGAACTATATATGGACGATCTTACGTCTTCTGTCATGACCGTGATTGAAGGCATATCTCTGTCGGAACAACTTCTTAATTTATTTAAATCGGGTGGATTTAATTTAGTAAAATGGTCAATTCTGCGGACCTACTCGCTTCTATACCCGAATCGCATCGTGCCGCAGTTGAGTTCTTTGACGGAGACAATTTAAAAATCCTTGGCATGAAATGGCTATCACGTGCAGATCATTTTAGGTTTACTACCGCTAAAACCGAGGAAGGGTGTACAAGGAGAATAATTCTATCAACTATAGCTTGATTATTTGATGTGCTGGGATTAGTTGCCCCAGTGATTTTATATGCCAAACTTATAATGGAAGAGTTGTGGCTCGCAAATATAAACTGGGATGAACTTCCGCCCCAACCAATCGTTGACCGCTTTGCGAAATTTAAAGAAGAACTTCCACTTTTTCACACTTAAAAATTCCAAGACACCTCGGAATTGTTGACAACTGCATAGTAAACATTGTAGCTTATGACGACGCCAGCATGAGAGCTTATGGTTGCTCGATATACTTACATATAACAGACGCCGCAGGGAATATTTCCTTTAATTTAGTATGCGCCAAATCAAAGGTAGCACCGGTAAAAACTGTCTCACTCGCCCGCTTAGAACTTTGTGCAGCATTGCTTCTTTCACAATTAGTTCGCATCGTCTATAATGCTATAAATGAGAGCTATAAAATAAACAATATATACGCCTTCTCAGATTCTACGATTGCACTATCGTGGATTCACTCATCGCCTCACCGTTGGCAAGTATTTGTGGCAAATCCTGTCACTAAAATACATTCAAATTTAGCCGCTAAACATTTCTATCACATGAAGGGAAAGGAAAACCCTAGTGATTGTCTATCTCGCGGTCTTCTACCCTCACAATTAGAAGATCATCCGCTATGGTGGCAAGGCCCACCATGGGCTCATTCTCCTGTGTCAGAATGGCTAATCGAGCCCTTTACACCCGCCAAGTTTGATGAAGAGATTCCTGAAGTAAAGAACTTCATCACACTAGTTAATATCACAATTGATGAACGCCCGCTTATCTATAATCTCGCCCTTAAGGTGTCCTCGTGGAATAAATTTCTACGCATAGTGGTCTATATTTTAAGATTTATTAAAAGGATACCACGAAGCACAAGTATTAATTCTTCGGATTTATTAATAGCCGAAATTACTGTCCTCCGCACTCTACAAAACGTTTATTTTTATAATGAAATTAAAGTACTAACAAATAAAGGTTTACTTCCCGCACCGCTACGCAAATTACATCCATTTCTTGACGAGCATGGAGTGCTTCGTGTTGGTGGCAGATTGTCTAATGCAAATATACCATATGAAAACCGGCACCCAGTCTTGTTACCGCGTCGAGACCATATTGTTAATCTAATTATCGATCATCATCACCGTATCAATTGTCATACGGGTTCGCATCTTCTAATATCGTTAATCCGACAACGGTATTGGATATTATCTGCACGGAATATTATCCGTCATCGCATACGTCTATGTAACATTTGTTTTAAAACCGCTCCTACCAATATTACACCAACAATGGCCGATATACCCCCACCCCGCGTTCAAGAAGCCAAAGCTTTCACGCACACAGGTGTCGACTATGCTGGACCTATATCTATTACGCTAGCTCGTCGTCGTGGCATCAAAAGCCAAAAGGCATACATTTGTCTTTTCGTCTGCCTTACAACGAAAGCAGTTCATATTGAGCAAACCTCCGACTTAAGCACAGACAGCTTTCTAGATGCGCTCAAACGGTTTCTATCTAGACGTGGTCCTGTAGCATGTATGTATTCGGATAATGGCACAAATTTTATAGGAGCTAAAGGGCAGCTCAATGAACTATATACATTTTTAGATTCTAAAGAAACTCAGGAATGCTTCCAAAATGAGTTCAATAACCGCAGAATAGTCTGGAAAACAATACCACCTCGGGCTGCGCACTTCGGTGGCTTGTGGGAAGCGAACATTAAATGCGTTAAAACTCATTTATATAGAGTCATAGGTACACAACTTCTTTGCTATGAGGAATTACTTACAGTACTAACTCAAATTGAATGCATCTTAAATTCGCGTCCATTGTGCTTGTTAAGTGATGAACCGCATCCAGAGATTTTAACGCCCGCGCATTTTCTAATGTCTACACCGCTACAACAATTACCTGCTTACGCACTTGATAATGAGAGCATTAGCTTATTAAATCGCAAAAGACTGTTAGATCACTTAGTACAATCTTATTGGAAAAAGTGGCATTTAGAATACTTACATACGCTACAAGTTAAACAAAGGTGGAACACGCCCGCGAATCCTATTCAGATCGGTAAGGTTGTTCTAATTCATCAAGAAAACACCCCGCCGCTACACTGGCCGATCGGCATTATTGAATACGTTTACCCGGGTAAAGGCGGTGTTATTCGCGTAGCGTTGGTGCGCACACAAAAGGGGACTTTGAAACGTCCGGTAGTAAAGTTGTGCCCGATTCCAACGCAATAAACTCGCAACTCAATTTAGTTTAGTTTAATTTTCGTTATGGGGACTAGTTAGTTAGTTAATTAGTTTGTTAGTTAGTTAGTTAGTTAGTTAGTTAGTTAGTTAGTCAGTTATTTTTTTATCTTAATTTTTTTTTTGGAATCCTTAAGATTTCCAAGCCGGGGAGGATGTTCACGCCAAATGCTTGTGTGTCCTTTTTATCCATATCCCAAAACATACCTTGGTATGTATCATGTAAGATGTCGCTAAGACACCAAGAAGTAAACATTTTACCGCATTTAAATATTTTTGCGAACACAGTAGCTCGCAAGCACTCGTATGAGTGAGTTGATGTTTATTAGTCAAAATACGCCGTTTAAGGTTTGACTATCGCATCTATATTATTCCGCATCGCAATATTAATATAATTGTGCATCTCCCGCTTATAATACACGCTTTACAATAATAAACATTTGTCGCATGGTTTGTACTAGTGCAAATAGACTTTATATTCTAAATATTAGTGCATGTGCAACGCTTCTGCATGAATCAGGCCAAGGAAGCAAGCTGGAATACCTATAAGACCCAGGCTACACCATCGTTGGAGGCAACAGTCGATTTCTCAAGGAATGTTCCTTTGCACCTTTCCTATAAGGCTTATGTGTTTGGCAGAATATCTCTCCCGCAAATATACAGTCCACTTAAAATAATTTAGAGTAGCTAATAGGCTAACTCGCCGCAACACTTGAATTGATTTTTAGGTTAAGTTTTTTTCATATTAATATTGTTACATGAAGTGTTTCTAGTATTATTGCTATTTATCAGTTAATTCATTCTGTTTTTTTTCTTTATAAAAATAATTCTGCGATTAATATTAATCTTTGATATGGTTCATTGAACTTTCAAAATAAATTACATTAGAAATAATTAAAATTTAATTATACAGAAACATTACGGAAATTAATTAAATTAATTTGAAGGATTAAATTTGCCAGTGGTCCACTGGTACTAAAAATGTTAGTTTAATGAGAACTACCCTTAAATACGCGATTTTTTTTAAAATTCAGTTTCGTAATCTACACATGTCATACTACTCACCCTTAAATTTATGACATTAAGTTCGTTTCTATCCTGTATATACTACGTACTCAGATTGACACTTCTTATGGCGGTCATGGAAACTGCGGATATAATTCAAAAAGGTTCGCTAGTATCGCTAGATGTCACTAACTTACATATTCTAACATCTATTTATAAATTCTTCGTTCCGAAGGACGGGACTAGTCTATTTTAAGGGGAATTAGCCATACCTCACTTGTACCGACTAGCGAGTGGAGCGATAAATCCGATAATCAGATCATTTTTCTAGCTCGCTTCGCTTATTTTTTATTTTTACTCGACTTTTGGTTATGAAGTCGAAACACACATAATCTTATATGAAATTTTCCAACAAATTTAATTGTGGTAGTTTCGATAGTCAGAGTCAACAGTTAAAAACCAATATTTACGTAAAAATAATAATATTCATAAGAATTTACAATTTACCTCGTTTTATTTTTAAGTTTATAAACATATAATAATTCTTTCGCATTTCGAATTCTACAAGTTTTCTGATTGTAACAATGTTTAATTGTATATTTTTTTTATAAAGAAGCCGTAACAACTATATGTTCGGACACTCGGTAATTTAATATAAATAGCTGTTTATATTAATAAAGTCATTATTCAATATCAATTGTTGTTACATATATCTAAAGATAAATTTGTAATAAAGGTATTTTAGGAAGGAAATAATAAATTTAGTAACACAATTAACTTGTAATCTAATTTATACTTTTGGACGCCAACAGTCTTTCATTCAATATTTGTATACTATTAAAATATTTTTACATATTTCACAATGAAAATGGTCAATGCATATTTTTGCCAAGTATCCCGCATATCAGTCACATCTGTTAAAATTTTTGTATCCATGCTGTATTGCATAGGCGAATAGATGGTGAGAGGGGATCGAGGTTCAATTTCTATAGAATATGTTTGTTGAAGGATTTTCATTTTTAAATCTGGTGCGTGATAACTGCACTTTTATTGTAGATGAAAAATCTGGTGTGTCTTTAGAAGTTGATGGAAAATTATATATATCGCGAACAGATGTAGTTAACTGTTTATATTTTTCCGGAATAGCAAATTTAGTAAGTCTGTTTCGTTTAATTTCTAAATGCTTTAGCTGGAAAATGCAGTTCGCACAAACACTTATTTTTTATTTTTTTTCTTCCATGTATAGTAATTCTGAATATCCTGAAAAATACAGAATGCTATATTTTATTAAAATTAAATATTATTATACTGTGGTTTAGTTTTCATTATTCAGATGATATTTTCTTTACTTATAAATACTATAAGAAAAATTAAATAGGACGCGAGAACACACGTAACTCGACTAGCCTGGAAGTGTTTGAAATCAGTTTATTTGTGTGCGTTTGTCATTTGGACAAAGACGGTGTCACTTTGACAAGAACATTATTTTGATTCATTTTGATTTTGACGTGCCAAAAGTTATTATTTTTAATTACATTTGTAGTGGTGCTTGAAAATTCTGAAATATAAAGTTTTTACCAGTTCAAATTCAAAATAAATCAAAACATTTCTCTTTTCAAACTGGCATTGAGGTTGTCAAAACAGGCGCACACAAATCAGCTGATTTCAAGCACTTCAAGGTCATTCGAGTCACATGTTTGTTCACCCCGTATGCCATATTTTATCAAAAATAACAAAAAATAAAGAATTTAGTGTCAATGTCAAATTGTGTCAAATACGTACAATTTTATGATTGGGTCTGTTATAATACATATGTTAATTATTAACAAAATATGTATAGTGTAACAGGCGTGCACGGCAGTCATGTGGTGTCCACGTCAGATTTTTTTATTATTTATTCTATTGTTGTTACTTTAAGAAATATGATCTGAATACTAAACCACCCTGTATAGTTAATAATTTTTTATTGTAATATTAAATAAATATTATTGAACATTTAAGTAGGTACTCCATTTGTATTTAAAAAAATGTTTAGGCCCGGTATTATAAAACTAATTATTAGACGATTGTTGCTAAATAAATTTTATTCCAAAGTACTTAAATAAAATTTACTGTATAAATGAAAGCACATTTATTTTCTTGCTCATTCTTAATTATTATCATAATATGTATTCCAACGCCAATGCTATTGATGAATGTAGATACATATCTGACGAAAATTGGGATGTAATATAACGTTTTTATTTATAAATGATCACAAGTTTATTTAAACCTACATTTTTTTTAATTCCATAAATTCTTTTTCCGTGTTCATTCATGTTAGTTTACTCGTAATAATTTTATATAATAATATTTACTTACCTGAATTAATAATCCATTTTTTCAAACGTTCATTATAATTTACAGGAAATCTGTACATTCCCAGCCCTGGTGTCTCATGTTGTCTCCTCCCACAGTTAAAATATTCGCAGATTACTGGGCATTTTTATATATTCGGTATTAGCGTAATAATTAATATTCAAACTGAACTTTAATAAACACCTTCTTCGCAACACTGTCGATACAAAAATGAAGTATTTACCAAAGGACACGAAATTTTTAAAAGCAGGTAAGTTTTGCTATTTTGTATTTTATGTTTAGTACAAATAATAATTGTTCCGTAAATAAATTAAGTGTTCAATATTATTTTGTAAATATTCAATATCTTCCGAAACAAGTTGTTTTCCGATGAGTAGATTTGAGAATTAAAGAAAACTGAAAAATGACGTCTGGTATCGCAACGTCGATGGGCGTCGGTATCTTTCGACACCCGTCGAAGTTGTTTCCCAATGAGTGGCTTTGAGATACAATGAAAACCTCAAAAACGACGCTGGGCCTCTACTTACTACTTAGTTGAGAATGCATTAATTGTTTTCATGTTTATTTTTAATAGAAATACAAAGACATATAGAATAATGTTTCATTTTAAATTATGTAGAAAGGAAAAGATCAGCGACTTAACCGAAAATTCACTGTTGCCATCTAGAAATGAGCGACTTTTGGGTGTTGCCTTATCTTCTGCAGTAAAAATTTATCTGAGTACGTAGTATATATAATCAATGACAGTACACATACTTTTCGTAGAATTAGTAAAGTTTTATATTCCGCAAATGTTTTAGCACTTGAAGTCATTACTTAGTACTCGTCTAAGTAATGTGAGGAATATATCATTAAATTTGAAAGGAGTTCGAAAAAACGAATAGCTCATACACCGTTCTTATTTTGTCTGGAAGTGCAAGAAACTTTATAGAAAACAAAGCGTAAGAACTTATATTGATTTATTTTATATTATAGTAGAATGAATTTGAAAATATTTGCGAAAAATAACCAACTGTCTAATACACATAACATGTAGATCTTATTATGTGAACATACAAATATTAATTCAAATCCACCGTTTAACTTCGTGTTAAAATCAGTAAGATCATGTCGGTTTCAAGCTTCAGTACAAGCGGTAAGTCTGTTAAAGAGATGGATTTTCTTGGCTGTACAAATATCCTAGCTGCCAACACTGCAGTTTTCACATGAGGTCAAGTATGTTTAGTTTGGAAGTGTAAACAAACAAACAACTACTTGCTCGAGTTCTAATACACAATGATAAAATTAGCATTAGATAATTTCCTTCCCACAAACCTTCAAAAACATTTAGTGTACGTAATGTAGACACTCGACTTGATAATTTATTGTCATATACGTACATACTTAATTTTGCAGTGGTTAAGTGAATAATTAATGTTTAGTACATTAAAGGATGGTACAATGAAACATCTAAATTAGAAAATTTATATTTGATAGATTCTTGATTCAGTCCCTTTTCCTGCCTTTGAATTTTATAGCTACATATAGACCGATATTATGAACGCACTATTATAATAATAGCACTGTTATGAAGCGTGCTTTTAAATTATTTTCTTATGAGTGTAAACGTCACTTTTAACAAAAGCGAACTGTAAAAATGGGTTCGTAATACGGTCCATAGTCGCTAAAAATGCAATGTACAAACTGTCCTATACACCAGGATTGGTCAAATGTTCAACTCAAAACAACATATCGACTTTACTAAAAATAAAAATAAGTACCTGCTCAAAAATCCCAAAAAACGACCTAGTTTTTTTTGGAAAAACATCCTTAATACATTAAAAAGGCCAATAAATGCAAAGTAATCACAACTGATTATATATAAGCTAATAATTAAATGATATTTTGTATTAACGTTCATATTAACATTTGTAAATACTGATGTTGACGATAGCAAAATATGTAAATATTATTAATAATACGCAATAAAAATAAATTTTACAGTTCAACAAATTTTTCAAATATTGCTTATTAAGAAAAATTTATAGATTTTATATTACTATTAACATAGAATAACTGAGTCTACAGGCAGTTTTTAAAACTGTTTTGATACTGTATACACGGCGTTTACAAAACTAAAAACGTTTTGAGAACGGTTTTAAAAAATTGTGACGATGTAAATCTGTTACAAGTTTTATTGCAAATATAGATCAAAACTGTGTAGCTCAGTTCCATTTTTTTCTGTTTAGCATTGTACTTTATTCACATGTTTTTATCAGAAAACAAATTTTAGCCGGTTCAATTAGCAAAATCTATATAAAAGCCAGGGCCTGTGGCTGCAGAATCCTTTCAACTAAATACAAAGGTTTGATTGTGAGTAATCCGCAAAACAAAAGCCGATCAGCAGGTGAGCAAAATTTCCGTTTCTTTAAAAATCCGTACCGTGAACTCTCCGTACGATTTTCGTTGTTGTCGTGCAAGTTTCATACGCCCGACGTCGCACTGCTTTTTGAGCGTAGGCCGAAAGCATCTTCGAAAGGCATACATGAAAATATCCAGAGACACTACGACTGACACCGGCCGTAGTCATCTCCGTTGACTAAATTCACCAGTTGCACGATTCTAGTCGCTTACAGTAACTTCTCGTAAGTTTACCGACTTTACGTCTCGACGCCGCCGGCGTGTACACCCGAGCGTTACCGATGTCTAATCTGCGTACCTGCACTACAATCACTACTGCCATTTCCCGCCAAACCAGCACAACATCCGCGTCTGGCGTCCGTTTCGCCAAAATCGTCCCGAAACATTCTTAGACGGATCCTTAAGATCCATCGCATAATCGCCGCTGTCACCGCCGTCGCTACACTCGGCGTCGGTCACACCGACACCGTCCGAGAACGTTTCTACCAAGATCCCCTGAGATCCTCGCAGTCCCCCGTTCACCAAACCGCTGTTACCGCCGTCGCGACGCCCGGCGTCGTTTTTCTGGAAACCCGAAATTCAACTAATACACACACCCAGCACCCAATATTGACCAACAGCGACCACCCTTCTAATGTGTATGTCAAGTTACAGCCTAATAAACTTGTCTCGTCTATGTTATTTTAATTGTTTTTACATTTCACTCTATCTCCAAACCTGCTATCCGACCGTTGGCGCCCGAGCAATCGTATGCCAACTTTATGGCCGCTGTCTGCAAAATAGCGTTACAAAATGTATGTGAACTCAGAAAACTATTCAAATTAACATTTTGTAAACACTGAGATTTTTATTACTAAACTATGTGGGTAAATATGTAAGCCGTATATTAATAATAAGATTAAAATCAATCTTAAAATTTTAATAATTTTGAAATATTGCTTTTTATTAAGAAAAATTTGTTTAATTTATAATGTTAACGAGTATATTACCATTAACAAAATTGTTTAAAAATTTATATTAAATTGAGTAACATTGACACATTCAATATTACTTAATTAAGCAAAAAGAACCTCCTAAACCGATTAAAAAAATAATCCTTCATTTTTGTCTGTCCTGCATTCCTACACATACGATACATATGAAATGAAAACGTTCTATCACGCTTTTTTTAATTTTGAACAATTTTTGCTTGTACATTATGTACTTTAAAATTAAATAAGTAGTAAAAAGATATCGCTAATTACAATTTTAATATTGTATTAATGTTCAGAAAACAGTAGACACCCGATATATTTACTGGTATATATTTTCATACACACGTATGGGAGAAGCCACGTACAATGTTAAAATTAAATTTTACAAACATATTTATAAAATATATGTGATTTTTTTTCACAATCTCAGCACTCAGTCACTATATTTTATATCTAGTATTTTTCAATTAGTTACGGCATAAAATCTTACATATGCGGATAGCACATTTACGTTTCGGCAATTTAATTTGCCCATCACTATATTTAAAATTTTATTAAGAGAGATTATGATATCTATTTCTAATAAAATATCAAGAACAAACTATTTTCTACTTTATTTATGCCGTTGACATTTATCTGTCAATTACAAACATGTGACTATATCCTCTGCTCTGCAGTACGCTTGTACATTATTGTTATTCACAACACTACTTGGCAATACCCTGCAAATTAGCAGGTGCTACTTATAGACCAGTGAACATACCTGGCACTTTTTTTTTATTTTGACTACAACTCTAGCAACTTAGAGGGAACAATATTATGTTTGTTAC
The DNA here is from genome assembly GCA_963082715.1 of Harpalus rubripes. Lineage (NCBI taxonomy): Eukaryota > Metazoa > Arthropoda > Insecta > Coleoptera > Carabidae > Harpalus > Harpalus rubripes. The sequence continues at coordinate 51,094,906 of OY720448.1, forward strand.
CCATTTCTTTTATATTTGCAAATTTCGTTTATGACGATTCGCGATATATCTATGCCGTTGAGGGCGTTTACATTGCTTTAAATTGTAAGCGTAATTTAATTAAAAATATAAAATATGTACGACAGAAATTTTGGTGTGTTTATCATCAGAATATAAATATTTAATTGTTTTATATATAAATGTTTGTTGGGTAGGGAACGTGGAGGTCTACTTGATCCGCCTCAACCACACGGGTTTTTAAAGCTGTAGTAGGGGAGCACAAGGGTCACTTTTGTGCTATTTGAATAGGTACCTATTGAGAATCATAATCAAATTTCAAGTTAGAGTTCAATCAAAATCGAACTCAGCCGTACGAATCACAGGGCGACTTCATTTTTAATAAAATGTCATACAATTTAAATTTTATTTGCAATACAAAATTTCTTGCTATAAAATTATCAGACCGACGTTCTGAATTGTTTCGGCCCCAAAGTATAAAGAACCACTGCTTATAACTCGTTGCACTGGCACAATGTTGAAAAAAAAACTCAGATTACAACCGCAAAAGCTAATAATTCCTCATTTTATCGGTGTAGAAAATTAATTTCCATCTATAACTTTGTCTTAAAAAGAAGAATTGAATGTTATTTAGTTACATTAAATCAAAACTGTTTTCTGGAATCCTCTATTACATTCCTTAGTTCATGTTCATACGCACACATTCTTCCACTTTCGCTCTGGTGACTTCGCTTTCATTTACATTACCCTTAAATGGCATAGCATTTTTTCTTAACAGCAATATTACCTTTGTTTTTCTCCCTATTCCGCAGTACACGTACGAGTAGCATGCAAGTTTTCAAATATAATTGCCATTTCGTAAAGAAATAAGCAATATTTGTAAATTTATTTTAACTGCAACCAAATGGAAAAAATACTAATTCTGAAAATTATACTTGCCGGAAGAGTATTCAGGTAAGGTATCGATTAGAATCAATAAAATGCACTGTTTTTTAACAGTTATGGGAATGGATAGCAATGACACTGATAGCCACTGGACTCATGTACTTTCACTTTTCTGCAATTATATAGATAAAATAAAGGTCGGTCCAGACTGCTGCGTCAAACAACACAAAATGTTTCCGAACGTTCACGATAAACTTACGCGGATTACGTCTAGGCTGTTGCAACATACAAAAATTTGTTTATGTCCAGGAAGGCTCCAAGTTCCAATATCGTTGATTTACAATACTATCGTACATAGTCTAGGTAGTCTAGGACATGTTATTTGGTTAATCCCTTAAGCTTGGTTATGGATACGGTTTACCTTCACAACGGGTGTTTAGTCGAATATATGTAGGGGTGGTATTAAGTAACATTTTATATACTTTGAACAAAAATAAGGATTAATATTGGAAAAAAAATTAGCGATGTCTTATTATAATAGATTAGTTTCTATTTACTTTACCATAACAGTACAACTACAAAGAGGCTTTTAATATTAGTGCTTTTTATTGTATATGGGCATGTAAAACTTTTAAATCAGTCTCTGTATTTCTGGGTCATAAATTAAAAGATAATCTTTTGTTTATGGTATGCTAGCAGGGGGTGAGTAAAACCAATTCCCAAACATGTTGTCCAGTAATAATAACCTCGAAACACGGCAAAATTAAGTATAGTCTGTACAGAATTCTACCGTTATTGCTTTGACTTACTAAGCCTGTGGTAGACCAGGCACAGCGGGATGTAGCACTACCTGGCGTAAGGGTCGGACTCCGAAAAATTTAAATTTGCTAATCTTTGTTATGCATTACGAAATTTCAAAATTGTTAGCTAATGAATTCACAGAATCAAATTACGTATTTGACCATTGTTACAAATTAGGAACAAATAAGATTTGTTGAAACATGCTGTGACCATAGATTAAAATTAGAGAAAATAAGATTAGCAATGACGTACCAAACGTATATAAATGAGTTTTCAAAATTTTAAAATCAGTATTACTTTACTTTTCGTACTGAGAGCAATTATATAGACACTTACTATGTGGCGACCATTTGAAGATGATAATGATAGTTTACCCGTTGAAGAAGATCGCTGTGCAAAACTTAAACGTACGTGTTTGCCGCTAGAAGCGAAAGAAATAATTAAAAATGTGTATAACTATTTAAAAGATAATGAAGATGAAAATTCGGCCTTAACCAAAACATGTGAAATGACGAAAGTGCCGTATAATACTGTTCGTGATATAATAAGTGGTGAATTGAGACCAAGAGAGAAAAGACGTGACGCGGGTAAGTCGAGAGTAGTGAATTCTTTTGAAGAAGATATAATTCGACGTAAAATATACACGATGTATACTGAAAAAACGTTGCCGTCTGTACGTACATTGTACCAGAGACTAAAAGATGATAAATGCGATATAAATTGCTCTGTGGCTACTTTGTATTCGACCCTTCGTAATATGGGTTTTCGATTTAAAAAAATTAATAAACGGCGAACTATAATGGAGAGTAGAAGAATACGTGAATGGCGCTTTAAATTTTTACGTGATATAAAGAAATATCGTGCTGAAAAACGTCCGATAATATATTTAGACGAAACTTGGTATGATAGTCACGACACAGTATCAAAAAGTTGGACAGACGGTTCAAAGGATTGTAGTGTCAATGTTCCACCAGCACGAGGAAAACGATTTATTATACTTCATGCCGGAAGTGATCAAGGGTGGATAAATGGTGCGCGATTTTTAGCTGGCCATAACACAAAAAATATTTTGTTAGACTACCATGACAATATGTCTGCAGATATTTTTGAAAAGTGGTTTAGTGAGAATTTATTGCCAAATTTGCCAAAAAATAGTGTTATTGTTATGGATAATGCTAGTTACCATTCGCGGCAAAGTGTAAAAATACCGACAAATTCTTCTACGAAGGCCGAGATTCAAGAATATTTAATTAAAAACGATCTCTACTTCGAGGAATCGTACAGCAAAAAACAATTATTGGATGTTGTAAAAATTAAGCCTCCTGTAAAACAATACGTGTGTGACAACTTGGCAACACAATTTGGACATGATGTACTTCGATTGCCCCCTTATTATTGTATTTTTAATCCTATAGAATTGATTTGGGGGCAATTAAAAAGTAATGTAAGAAGGAACAATGCATCACCGACAGTAAGTGATAGTGTTATTGAGTTAATAAAAAGTGAAATGGACAATATAACACCGGAAAATTGGGCTGATAGTGTGCGTCATGTGATTAATATAGAAGATGAATATATTAATGTTAATAATGTTACAAAAGATTTTATTATAAATATTCAGGACTCAAGTGACAACAGTGATATGGACAGCTACAGTGAAGAAGATATTATTTTTTATGTATTGTTTGTTCCATTATTATTTAAAAAAATAAAAAAATTTGTTTCATTATTACAAAATAAAGTAAAATAAAACAGGAAAATATTTAATACGTACCTGTCCTTTCCCCGCTATAAATCAAGCTTAAATCCCTAACAATAGACCTGCTGAGAGGGTAATAACGGTAGAATTCTAGACAGACTATATGCACGAACGAACAAATTTCTTTTGATGTGCCGTCTATATGCCGAACCAAATTCGATTGAGCACAAAGCGGAGCGGTCCTGCGCAATATGCGTCCTCACTACATAGTTACATTTGCAACAGTCGCAAACTTTTGGAACGGTTTGGCGCAGTTGTTTGGACCGGCCTTAACGTGAGCACTATTCATAAAACGCGCCAGCATAAATTATATAAGATCCGTAACAAAAAGTTAATTTGTTTTTTAAGTACTCTTACTGTTTATTAATTTTGACTTATTTCTGTAAAGCTGTTTACCTTTTAAACTTAGATAGTGTGATATTTATTTATTTTAAATTTATACCATGTCAGTGATGTTAAAATTACATTAGTACACTGCTGCCATCTATATCTTTGTTCAGCTAATAGTTACGTAATTAAGGAGCTTGTGGCAAAGACACCTATTATTTTGTAAATTTATTGAGTACTGTACTCCACATGGATGTTTTGTTGAAAGGCCGCCAGCTTTTAAACAGTGGAGAAGAGCAGGGTTGGAGACCATAGAAATGGTTATAAAAAAGATAAGGGCGCCACTTAATTTTAACCTCAAAATTAGAAAAACGACGGTACTAAACAAAATACTAGAAGATCTTACCTACCGTAACTTTGCTGCCTGTAAACGACTGAGGTTTGTGAGATAAAAGAATTAATTTGTAAAACAATTTAATAACAGCAAGCTAAAGCGTGCAGAAGGCACGGCAAAAATTGTAAAATTGTGATTGTACTAAAATATAAAAATTAATAAAATTGAAATTTCAAATGAAATATACTTTAACTGTATAATATATTGTTGCACCCTGAGCTCATAATTTAGCTTCGACTACGAACAATATACCAATAACAATTCGTATACTGGTACCAGTTCAAACGTGGGCAAAAGATGTCATTTGATGTGGTAGATGTCACAGAATTACAAGTTGCAACAATGCGCAATAATGAAATAAAATAACATGACCAGAAGAATAAACTACTATACATAATATTTTTTAACGACAATTAAATGTACGAAGCTAAAAGCTTCAACTTTATCTATAAACTATATATGACGCCCTACAAAACCGTAATAAATTCAAAATACGTATAACAATGAAAACATTCATCATTTTAACAAAACTACAAAAATAAAGCATCAAGATAAAATAATACTGTAGCACACGGCGTACCGCCAAAAAACCAACACTAGACAGTCAAAAAGACACTTCGACGTTGTCAAAATCCGCACAATAGCAAAAAAAAAAATATTGGTTTAAGACGACAGCGACCGAGCACTCAGCTGTTACAACGACAAAAACTATACTTAAATTCACGTCAACGTCAACGTCACATCTGAATATCGTTAAAATGATCAAAGATATTTAATTATAACAAACCAAAAACCGAGTCATCCAGTATGTTCTCAAACTATTAGTAGATGGGTAAAGCTAGTATTAAAAAAGAGCCGTATGTGTACTAATATTTTTCCAGGCTACAGTATAAGATACGCTTCCATCTATGTAGCAAATAGAACAGGGTTAATATAGACACGACATGTTGAACACCGAATTCTCAACATTCAATCAACTTTTATAATAAACCTGTAATTACCTAATAGTCAACTTTTGCAAATAAGTATAGAGAATTAGTTTAAATTTTTGGGATTTATAAGGGGCTATTGTTATGTATAGGCTATTGCAAACCGGGTTAGTGCTTGTATGGGCTACGCATATCATAATGTACGAAAACTGTTTTAAATACGATAAGATTCAATACGATTTCGCACCTATCACTTTAAACATCTACATTGTAACTATATCGGAGGACAAGCGAAGGAAAATTGTAAGATTAACCGACTTACCTGTAAGGAAGGTTGATCATAATTTTCGGAGCTTATCCTCCCATATAATTACAAAACCCCCACCTCGCCCGAAGAACCCAAGTGCGAAATGCGTATCGCAAATAACGAAATGAGTAACTAAATGAGCTGTAATGAGATGTTACGTCGGGTTTTTTTTTTTTTTTTTTTTTTTTTTTTTTTTGATTATATACTTTCAAATATACCGACAGGTATGATATAACGCGAAACTACATTGTAATTGTATCGGAGGACAAGTTCGGAAAATTACGATCAACCTTCTTTACAGGTAAGTCGGTTAATCTTACAATTACGTTTTATTGTACAATATGTTAAATGAATTCGATTTGAAATGCATAGATTCTTTCAATGGTGTAAACTTAGCAGTAAATGTATTTTATAAACTTTTGTATAACATACTGGACAGGTGCATTCCAAAAATCGAAATTCGTAGCCATAAGTATCCTGTCTGGTTTACTAATGAAATAAAATGTACATTAAAAAAGAAAGATCATTATAGAAAACTTTACCGTAAAAATGGCAACACTTTCTATTTACATCAGTACAAAATAGCGAGGTCCACAGACAAATCATTAATTAAAGATGCTCAAAATGCATATATTAATTCTATACAAAATGGTCTTACTTGTAATCCAAATAATTTTTGGAATTTTATAAATATGAAAAAAGATTCATCTACAATTCTATCATTAATATAACATAATGATCAGTCTCTCAATAATGGTTCAGAAATAGCCAACTCTTTCTGCTGATATCAGCAAAGAAAATTTTAAGATTGATAGTTCTATTTGTGATCTGGTTACCATATCTGAGATATCCTTCATCGACATACATAACTCTATTTAAGCACAGAAGAACACTAGATCAGTAAGACCGGATAATATACCCATCTATATTTTTAAGGGTTGTCTTGAATCTTTAGCTTATCCCCTGAATATTCTATTTAATTTAAGTATATCAACAAATACATTTCCGGATAGTTGGAAATCCTCAAAAATTTGCCCACTTTTTAAAAATGGTGATAAGAGTAAAATCAGGAACTATCGATCCATATCTTGTTTAAATTTCACTGCTAGAATTTTTGAACAGATTCTGTTTAAAAAAAATACTGCTAGACCAAAAATTATATTAATATCCATCAGCACGGTTTTATTAATCATCTGTCAACTGTTACAAATTTAACTAACTTTGTTCAATTTCTTTTCGATGAATTTCAAAATAGGAGACAAATTGACGTCATTTATACCGACTTCTCAAAGGCGTTCGATACAGTTAGTCACACTATACTGCTCTATAAATTAAAAAAAATCGGTTTCCTGTAAAATCATATAGCCTTTGCGAGTCTTATTTGTCCAACCGATTTCAATGTGTTTATTGAATGGTTATACATCTAAAAATTTTATTGCTAGTTCTGGCTCCGTTTTTGGTCCATTACTCTTTTTGTTATTTATTAACGATATTTCAAATATAATTCAGCATTCCCACTTCTTGATGTACGCGGATGACTTCAAATTATTTAGATCTATAGCCAACTTAGATGATTGTTATTATTGCAGCACGATCTAAATTCTATATGTCAATGGTCAATAAGCAATCAATTAAATTTTAACGTAAACAAGTGTCAAATTATAACTTTCTCTAGAAAATCTAATTCACTTAGTTATGATTATTTCATAAATGATGTACTTTTATCTCGTATTTATAAAAGATTTAGGTCTATTTCTTGACACTAAATTAACTTTAGTTTATCGTGCAGAATATATAATAAAGTCATGTTACAAATTAATTGGTTTCATTCTGCGTTCAACTTCGGGTTTTAAAAATGTTTCATGTTACATTGCATTATTTCAGGCTTTAATTATAAGCAAACTAGATTATTGCTCTGTTATATGGTACCCATATCGAATGTATACAAAAAAAAATTGCAAAAATATTTTTTACAGAATCTTTCGTTACTAGCCTGACTGTGAATATTCCTCTTTAATTGATAATTATAACCTTGAGCCGCTTGCTAATAGATGTGTTTAAAGCAAAGTAGTATTCTTGTGCAAAATTGTAAATAACATTGTTGATGATTATGATTTACTTGCTAAGCTCGACTTTTTTGTTAATATGTGCCATATTAGATGCAGTAATACTTTCTCACCTTCTCTGTCACGTACCAACTATCACTATAATTCTCCAGTTAGTTCTATGTGTCGCTGTTACAATACTGTTTGTACTGAGTTAGACTTTTCTCTTAATATTGGGGATTTTATGACCAAATTAGATGCTGTAATCTAGGTCTATTTTTCCATGTATATATATATATATATATATATATATATATATATATATATATATATATATATATATATATATATATATATATATGTATGTATATTATTATTTTATGTAATTATTATAATCTCACTTATCTACATGTATGTATTTTCTAAATGTAATTATTCTGTAATTGGGACAATGTCCTGTTGAATAATAAATTTATTATTATTGTTATTATTATTATTATTATTATTATTATTATTATTATTATTATTATTATTATTATTATTATTATTATTACAAAATTTGTTTAGAGCTTCAGGAAAAGTATCACTTCCTGTTTATCAATTTTAGCCAAAATTTAATACGCTGTTTCCATTGATATAAAATTCCTAAACAATAAAATTGAAAAGTTTTGGATTATAATTTAAAATAGTTTTTATTACAAACTGCTATGGGATGGGCTTTAAGTGAAGTACCACTTCCGGTTCTCTAATTTTACCAAAATCTTTACATACCTAAATGCAGAAAGTTTAAATACAGAAAACAGAATTTTTTTAAAGTTTAATATCGTGAAAGAAAAATCGTCACACACACAGACATCATTATAAAATTAGTAAAAACGTGCTGTGGGGACTAAACAATTTTATTATAATTACTGAACACAAAATAATGAATATTTAAATACGTGCCAAATAAAAAGATCCTTGGAATTAAAACACTAACATATTTTGAATGGATCTAGGTTTTAGGATCTAGTTGTCACGTCCCTGTTTGTCACTGTTATAAAATTATATTAATTATAACCCTTATTTCATAAGTAAGGATATTTTGTGCTTATCACCCACAGAGTGTTTGAGTTAAATTATACGGACATAAAGCATTCAACACTGTAATTCATAACATGAACCATTCTGGGGTAAGGAATCTTGCGCTTGTTCATAGTTGAATTCAGACAATTCGCTTTTAGTATCGCAAACATACAGCAAAACCTTGTACAAAAACATACCATCTTCACCATTGTTGTCACATTTAGATTTTAAAGCAAAAAAGCAATAAAGCCCTAGCGAAATGATATATAACCGTTGACATGACACAGAAATGTAGACTAGGCCCTTGGTAGACTCTTGAAAATATGCCGCGATGTCATTTGCATGTCGATGGAGTGTACAAAAATATGTGAATAGTTTGCTTTTAATTTGTCGATGATAACGCTGCTGGTATCGTTCAAACGGGAACATTATTCAAAGCGATGATGTGACGTGTAATTTTTGAATTACAACTCGAATAATTCATCCTGATATTTTGTTTCGGCTTTTTTAAACCATTATCATTTTTGTTCCGTACGGTATTTTAATCTAATTAATTAAACTTTCTTTTAATAATTTTATAATTAAATTAAAACTCATACGTAGTAGCACAAAGGGATAAAACGCGTATAATATGACAAAAACATAAATGAACTTGAATTAATTAAATACATATTCTTTTTATTAGTATATCTACTTGTGTGTAATAAGTATACAAAAAAAGTTATTAAAAGACAAATCTTATAAGTAGTTAGTATAGCTACTCAGGACTTTTAATTAGAATTATAATTGAAAGTTTTATAGCTGGTTGCTCCAATATTTTAATTGTGAATTAAACAAAATTTAATATATCATATAAACGTTGATTTTAATTAAATTTTTGTTTAATTCCCAATTTAATATTTGCGCAACCGGCCATTAATAGAAGAAATCGAAATGCTAAATATTAAGAAAACAACAATTACCGATATATAAATTAAATTATAATAACGGATATTAGCATATTAATAAAAGAATAAAATGTAGGTACTGTTAGTAGGTAAGGATGTGTAGTAAGTATAGTAGTATCGAATAAATAATTTTATTCGATTTCAAAGGTAGCAATCGATTTCGCGGTCATCCCATCATCAAGCTAACCAGCTGAATTTTTTTTACAAATATTACAATTTTTTGTAATACGATCGGTATTAGTATAACAATACTAAGAAGAATTTTTACAAAAGATGTTAAATTTCGAAATTTTACTTATCTATATAATCAAAAAACAAGAAATGAAAAAATATAAAAATATGAAAATTATAAATATATATGTATATATATATATATATATATATATATATATATATATATATATATATATAGTTGTAGCTGCTGCCCAGCAAGGCCAGAACTTAGAAAATAAAAAATCTGATGTGGCCAGCACATAACCTCTCGCCAGATATTTTTATTTTTGCCAGTGACATTTATGTGTTAATTACAAACATTTAAATGTCTTGCCTTGAAGTAGTTTGATCTGAGAATTTTTACATCAAATTATTTTATATGCATTTCTTTATCTCTAAATCCATAGATGATATAATAATGAATTTATATTTGTCGAATAAAGAATTTCACGTTCTTTAATATAAGTATTTACATAAATTTTTGATAAATAATATTTAGATGATTTTTTTCTTTTAACTGCTACTTCCGGTTGTCCAATTGTTACCAAAACTTAACCAACTCTTCCCATTATTGTTAGATTGAGTAATCCGTAGTTAAAAATGTCTTAGGTCTTATAGTATTTGAGAAATCGTGGATCCCGCATCCACACACACATACGGACATCATCGTGAAAATGTTATAATCGGTTTCTAGGGACCTTAAAAGGTGCTTATTCACTAAAATCTGGATATGCGATTTTAGCATGAATTCAATACCTCTCTTAGCGAAAGGTAAAAATAAATATGAAACTGAAATATATCAAACCATTTAGAGAAAATAGAGAAAATTTACAGATTTTTACAACAAATTTTCAAAACGTGATACATGTGTTCTGTTCCATTGAGGTTATGGAACTGACAACATAAAATCTTATAATAAATATTGGATTAAACTTACCATCAATGTGTTAAGCAGTGAAAAACTTTAAATTTAACATAATTACTATGAAGGATTTTTCGGATATATGCAGAAATTAGTGTAATTTTGTTGGAGATGCTCTTGAGTCAAAGAAGAATGATATACTGAAGAAAATGGCGCTAGTCGCCTTTTTATATATAATTTGTTTTTGGTAATAATTTAGTCAAAATTATGTTGTTGAGAAAAGGGTGGTAGACATGGGAACAATGGGTTACTGTTAAATGTAGTTATTTCATTTAACAAGTTTTGATTATTAATTTTGTGTAAAAGAATCTCAAACTGTTCTAGAAGCAATAGATTTTTGTATCTGGTTTCATGATGTAGGAGTGTGAGATTGTTAATGGAAGTAGTATGGTTCTCTTATTCTAGGTGGGTTCCGAAAGCTGAATGTGGTCCATTTTTAATATGTTCAGTATATCTAGTTTGAATATTCCTATTTGTAAGGCTTATGTAGGTGGCGTTGCATTCGTTACAATTTATTTTATATATGCCAGATTTTAAATTATTGGGTCATTTTGGTTTAGAATTAATTAGTATATTGCCTAAATTTGGGTGTGATTTGCATGTTGTGGTGATATTATGGGGATGGGTTATTGGCTAAATTTTATTGAAAAATGTTTGGTGATATGGTAGGGATAAGTAGATTGGCGGGAGTTTGTAATGTGGGTAAACTAGTTTGGCAAGATTTTTATGTTTAAGTTTTTCGAAAATATTTAACATGTAACTGATGGGGTAGTTATTGTTGCAGCCTATTGTTAGTATAGTGTTAAATTCTCTTTTATAATATTCGGGAGATAAGGGTATATTAATTAGGCGATTGAACATATAATGAAAAGCAGTTTTGTTAAAGGCAGGGTAGAGGAAAGAATTATAAGGAATGAGTATATCAGAATAGGTAGGTTTTCTGTAAACATTGTAATCTATATTTTCTATATTATTTCTACTAAGTGTGATATCTAGATAATTTATAGTGTGTTTTGTTCTATATCTACTGTAAATTCTATTTTAGAGATTGAATTTATTTCTGTAAGAAACATTTGTAGTTCAGTTTGGGAACCCGTCCAGATGCAGAGAATGTCGTCCAAGTATCGTTTCCAGAATATATTGTTTTGACTTAGAGGGAGATTCATAATTTTTAGTTTATTATAATAGAGAATTTAACACTATACTAACAATAGGCTGCAACAATAACTACCCCATCAGTTACATGTTAAATATTTTCGAAAAACTTAAACATAAAAATCTTGCCAAACTAGTTTACCCACATTATAAACTCCCGCCAATCTACTTATCCCTACCATATCACCAAACATTTTTCAATAAAATTTAGCCAATAACCCATCTCCATAATATCACCACAACATGCAAATCACAACCAAATTTAAGCAATATACTAATTAATTCTAAACCAAAATGACCCAATAATTTAAAATCTGGCATATATAAAATAAATTGTAACAAATGCAACGCCACCTATATAGGCCTTACAAATAGGAATATTCAAACTAGAACTACTACACCAATTAGAATATGAAATACTATTCGCAACACTAGAAGAATAAATAAGATATCAAAACATCATACTGGATAAGAAAAGAAAATAAAAACTACAAAAACTCATCAATAAAAAGAAGACAGAAACCATCACTGTGAACAACAATACTGAATCCACAGCCATAGACATCGGGACAATAACAACCCCAACAATATTCCACTCCAGAATCACCAACCTTTCGAACGTAACCTTCACATGCGACGAAGAAGTAACACTTAACTTATGATTCAAATACGCTCCCAGCCCACAACCATTCGACATCCATAAAACCGCAATAGAAATAGAAAGTCAGCTATACAACAAGCCATTCTTCTATACAATGAAACAGGATTTTAAAACCTGTTTACTTAACACTTCTAAAACCATTGAGTTAAGTGGAACTGACAACAGAAAATCAACTTTTCAATACAATAGTAATACCATTTCAAAATTTGCGAAAAATAACATTAAATCAATAAAACAAACAATTAATGAAAACAATTTAATAGTAACAAAAGCGGATAAAAATGCATGATTAGTGATTTTACCAACCGATGTATATTGCCAAAAAACTTAAAATTTTTACAACAATATTAATATAAAACAAATTTAAAAAACCTATAAATTCATACACAAAATCTTTAAACTTTCAATTAACAAATATAAACCCACGCTAGATAAATTCAATATTAACATTTATAATATATTTGAAAAAACCCAAGAACTCCAGTTCTCTATAGTTTTATAAAATTACACAAACCTGACAAATCCATTCGACCCATAACCTCCTCAATAGGTTCACCAGCTCATAAATTAGCTAAATCTTTAAATAATTTACTACCCTACAAATTCAAATACAAATCCAGACATTGCATCAACAATTCATTACATCTTATACAAGAAATAAATATTCCACTTCAAAATAATACAAAAAGCTTTTTCATGGTATCGTTTGGTATAGTCAATCTTTATACTAATGTTCCAGTGCATGATACACTTATTTTACTTCAAGAACTTTTCAATAATAACCAACATTTTAAAGATAGCTTTAACCTAACAGATGTTGAAAATTTAATAAATCTATACAAAATTACTACAAATCAAAATTTTTTCAATTTTCAAGATAAAACATATAAACTTGTTGATGGACTTCCAATGGAATGCCCTCTTAGTGGTTCACTAGCTGATATATTTATAGACAATTTAGAACTAAAAATTATGAATCTCCCTCTAAGTCAAAACATTATATTCTGGAAACGATACATGGACGACATTCTCTACATCTGGACGGGTTCCCAAACTGAACTACTAATATTTCTTACAGAAATAAATTAAATCTCTAAAATAGAATTTACATTGGAAAAAGAACAAAAAACACTATAAACTTTCTAGATATCACACTTAGTAGAAATAATATACAAAATATAGATTATAACATTTACAGAACACGTACCTATTCTGATATACTCATACCTTATAATTCTTTCCACCCTGCCTTTAACAAAACTGCTTTTAATTATATGTTCAATCGCCTAATTAATATACCCCTATCTCCCGAAAATTATAAAAGAGAATATAACACTATACTAACAATTGGCAGCAACAATAACTACCCCATCAGTTACATGTTTAATATTTTCGAAAAAATTTAAACATAAAAATCTTGCCAAACTAGTGTACCTACATTACAAACTCCCGCCAATCTACTATCCCTACCATATTACCAAACATTTTTCAATAACATTAAGCCAATAACCCATCCCCATAATATCACCACAACATGCAAATCACACCCAAATTTAGGCAATATACTAATTAATTCTAAACCAAAATGACCCGATAATTTAAAATCTGGCAAATATAAAATAAATTGTAACAAATGCAACGCCACCTATATAGGCCTTACAAATAGGAATATTCAAACTAGATATACTGAACATATTAAAAATAGACCACATTCAGCTTTCGGAACCCACCTAGAAGAAGAGAACCATACTACTTCCATTAACAATCTCACACTCCTACATCACGAAACCAGATACAAAAATCTATTGCTCCTGGAACAGTTTGAGATTCTTTTACATAAAATTAATAATAAAAATTTGTTAAATGAAATAACTACATTTAACAATAACCCATTGTTCGCATGTCTACCACCCTTTTCTCAACAACATAATTTTAACTAAATTATTACCAAAAACAAATTATATATAAAAAGGCGGCTAGCGTCATTTTTTTCAGTATATCATTCTTCTTTGACTTAAGAGCATCTCCAACAAAATTACACTAATTTCTGCAGTTATCCGAAAAATCCTTTATAGAAATTATGTTAAATTTAAACTTTTTCACGTAACACATTGACGGTAAGTTAAACCCAATATTTATTATAAGATTTTATGTTGTCAGTTCCATAACCTCAATGGAACAGAACACATGTATCACGTTTTGAAAATTTGTTGTAATAATCTGTAAATTATCTCTATTTTTTCTAAATGGTTTGATATATTTTAATTTCATATTTATTTTTTAAATTCTGGCCTTGCCGGGCAGCAGCTACAACTATATACGATATATACGATATACATATATATATATATATATATATATATATATATATATATATATATATATGTATAATTTTTATACTTTTATATTTTTGCATTTCTTGTTTTTTTGAATAGAACAAGTATTAAGATGTGCTATGGTAAATAAAGTACTGTCAATAACATCAAACACTAAAAGAAGAATTAATGGAAAATTCTAGAACATAAGAACAAAAATAAATTGGAGGAGAGCTCTAGAAAATCAGAAGAAAATTCTAAAACATTAAAAGAATAATTAATGGAACATTCTAGAACATTATAACAAAAATTAGAAAAGAATTCTAAAAGTTTAGAACAAAAATTAGTGGAGAATTCTAGAAAAACTGAAGAAGATCGGAAGTATTTAAAAGATGAGTACGACAAAAAGGCCGAATTATTACAACACTGCTTGAAACACCTCTTTTAAACATCGTGCGCTGGCAGTTGACGTTGAAGATGAATTAATAATAATAATAATAATAATAATAATAATAATAATAATAATAATACTAATAATAATAATAAAATAATAATAAAATTAATATTAATGATAATGATAATAATTTTATTTAAGCATAAAAACATACATAATGTTAGCCAGGTCAAGAAAGAAATTTGAATACAATATTTGTGACGGTTGATTTAAACTTTGCATATGGTAATATATCTACATTAGACGGCAATTTATTGAAAAATTTAGTACAAAAAAATTCAGGACCATTTTGAGACATTTAATTTTTTGCTCGTAATAATATCATTCTTTGTGCGACTATTGTAGTTATGGCATTCTTTATGCATACTGAATTTATTTAAGTTCGCTTTACGTACAACAGGCTTTCTAATATGAAAAGTGAGGGCATAGGTTAAGATCTTATTTTCTATAAAAAGAGGTCTTCAATATTCATATGTGTTGGTTCCACACATTGTACGCATGACTTTTTCTTGAAGAAAGAATGCTTTATTTGCAGATGGAATATGTCCCCAAAGCAATATAATTATCGGTATGGACGTAATGACAAAACACGGTTTTTAACTAGAGCTGAAGAATGGTGGAATGGGTCAATGAAGAACTCATATTAAACACACGAGACGACAAGGCTGTGCGCGTACCAATGGTCGAAAACATTACCTTTCAGAAACGAAGTGAATATATCGTGGAAGCACAATTAGATGGTAGTTTCTGGGAGGAAAATTTTGTTATGCTTGAGCCCAGGAATAGTGATGTCAAAACCAGTACTGAAGTTGTTTTCGGAAAATCACTGATCAAAGCCAGCCGGTTAATACCAGTTTGAATAATTAACATCAATTTTTAGCCCGTTTGTGTTAAAAGAAGAACAATTGTAGGAGAAAGCTAACACAGTCTCACTAATTTTATATATGTTTTTATAAAAATTAAATTCTTAGAAAAACTATCGTGTTGTCTCACTCAACTACTTTTACCAACTCCTTGTAATAAGTGTACCACACTTAGAATGCAATAAATTATTGATTTCTGCAAATGATTTTCTCGTAAAGTACAAATAATTAATCGATTGAATAAATATATACCGGGTGGACCATAGAAATACAATGTTAAGATTTATATATTGCTGTAAACTCTGCCCTATTAACTTTAGAACAAAAGTGTACATATAAAAAATGTTCAGAATTAAAAACTACATCTAACAAGTTCAAAAGTATTATTTACGTGCGTTTCGTTTGCGATAGACAGGCAAAATAAAAGTAATATTTACAAAGTGCCACGAACAATAGCACAAAATGTTAAACAGTTTGTATTGTTTCAGTTTCGAAGATGAAATCTCTCATAAAGTTTTAATAATTATTGAACACATTAATTTATTTATCAGCAAGCATGGATATATTTACCTTCACAGAAAAAGCTCAATGTAACATTATTAACAATTAAATATCAATTAATAATAATTAAGTCAAATAATACGACTATTAGAATTGTATATTTTCTCTTGCATGGCACTCTGTAAAAAGCATAAAGATGGATGTTTTTTACTTATATCTCATAAGAAGAAATTTTTCAGCAATAAATTTAGGTTAATTTAATGCAGTATATAATTCTGAATATCTTTTTTTATTTACACTTTAGATCTGAAATGAATAGGGCAAAATTGGTTCATAAAAAAGTATACATCCGGTATGTACGTATGTATATATGAGTATGAACCAGCGTGAAGAGTAGACGTGTCTGACTGTGCTCCGTCAATCAAAATTATTCTTTTTCTTTTTTTGCAAATCAGTGTTAACGGTTTCATCTTTTACACAATGCCTGGCCCTAGCACAAGAAGTCAATAATCTCTTCAAACTGAAGCCTCGCCCAGTGCCGCCGCCATCGTGGAAGCTCTCAAAGCAGTCTATGCTTCGGAAAGTTTTAGAAATCAACATCTTCGACCTGTTATGAGTGAAGTGTTGACATCAAATGAATTAATGGCTGTACTCGGTGAACATATGAAAGATCTCTTTAAGTCCGAATTTGGCAATGTTTTAAATACCCTTGCCAAACGTGTCAATGACTTAGAGGAACAAAATAGTGTGCTGCGCAAACATCTGTCGGAAACTAAAAATGCTGTTGATAATCTTGAACAGTGTTCCTGCCGAAATAACGTGCAGTTCTTCGGCGTTCCTGAAACTCCGGGGGAAAATACAGTTCAGTTGGTGGCGGCCATTTGTCGTGAGAAACTGGGAGTCGCCATGGAATCATCTGACATCGACCAAAGCCATCGAACAGGTGAACGTAAAACTGACCCATAATTGTTAAATTTCGTGACTACAGTGATAAAGAAAAATTCTTTACAAATAAGCATAAACTCAAAGCTTCTAAGATTGTAGTGAAAGAAGACTTAACTAAAATGCGTTTAAATCTCTACAATTTATCAGTACAGAAACTATCACTACGGCAAGTATGGACGCGGGATGGCAAAGGTTTTTGCTAAAGTAAATGAGAAGACCTTCATAATTCAATGTCAAGCAGACGTTAATGACCTTCCTTAATAATCTGCTCGGAGCCACACAATACCTAGCTAAGATTTTGCTTGTCTTTTGATTGAGTGTTACAAAGTTATATTATTTATATTTGTTTCATTTTGTCTTCCTATAACAATTTGTATGACAGCTGATTTTGATTTGAATGAAATTGATGTTATTGACAGTACTTTATTTACCATAGCACATCTTAATACTTGTTCTATTCTAAAAAACAAGAAATGCAAAAATATAAAAGTATAAAAATTATACATATATATATATATATATATATATATATATATATATATATATATATATATATATATATATGTATAATTTTTATACTTTTATATTTTTGCATTTCTTGTTTTTTAGAATAGAACAAGTATTAAGATGTGCTATGGTAAATAAAGTACTGTCAATAACATCAATTCCATTCAAATCAAAATCAGCTGTCATACAAATATATATATATATATATATATATATATATATATATATATATATATATATATATATATATATGTATAATTTTTATACTTTTATATTTTTGCATTTCTTGTTTTTTAGAATAGAACAAGTATTAAGATGTGCTATGGTAAATAAAGTACTGTCAATAACATCAATTCCATTCAAATCAAAATCAGCTGTCATACAAATTGTTATAGGAAGACAAAATGAAACAAATATAAATAATATAACTTTGTAACACTGAACCAAAAGACAAGCAAAGTCTTAGCTAGGTATTGTCTGGCTCCGAGCAGATTATTAAGGAAGGTCATTAACGTCTGCGTGACATTGAATTATGAAGGTCTTCTCATTTACTTTAGCAAAAACCTTTGCCATCCCGCGTCCATACTTGCCGTAGTGATAGTTTCTGTACTGATAAATTGTAGAGATTTAAACGCATTTTAGTTAAGTCTTCTTTCACTACAATCTTAGAAGCTTTGAGTTTATGCTTATTTGTAAAGAATTTTTCTTTATCACTGTAGTCACGAAATTTAACAATTATGGGTCAGTTTTACGTTCACCTGTTCGATGGCTTTGGTCGATGTCAGATGATTCCATGGCGACTCCCAGTTTCTCACGACAAATGGCCGCCACCAACTGAACTGTATTTTCCCCCGGAGTTTCAGGAACGCCGAAGAACTGCACGTTATTTCGGCAGGAACACTGTTCAAGATTATCAACAGCATTTTTAGTTTCCGACAGATGTTTGCGCAGCACACTATTTTGTTCCTCTAAGTCATTGACACGTTTGGCAAGGGTATTTAAAACATTGCCAAATTCGGACTTAAAGAGATCTTTCATATGTTCACCGAGTACAGCCATTAATTCATTTGATGTCAACACTTCACTCATAACAGGTCGAAGATGTTGATTTCTAAAACTTTCCGAAGCATAGACTGCTTTGAGAGCTTCCACGATGGCGGCGGCACTGGGCGAGGCTTCAGTTTGAAGAGATTATTGACTTCTTGTGCTAGGGCCAGGCATTGTGTAAAAGATGAAACCGTTAACACTGATTTGCAAAAAAAGAAAAAGAATAATTTTGATTGACGGAGCACAGTCAGACACGTCTACTCTTCACGCTGGTTCATACTCATATATACATACGTACATACCGGATGTATACTTTTTTATGAACCAATTTTGCCCTATTCATTTCAGATCTAAAGTGTAAATAAAAAAAGATATTCAGAATTATATACTGCATTAAATTAACCTAAATTTATTGCTGAAAAATTTCTTCTCATGAGATATAAGTAAAAAACATCCATCTTTATGCTTTTTACAGAGTGCCATGCAAGAGAAAATATACAATTCTAATAGTCGTATTATTTGACTTAATTATTATTAATTGATATTTAATTGTTAATAATGTTACATTGAGCTTTTTCTGTGAAGGTAAATATATCCATGCTTGCTGATAAATAAATTAATGTGTTCAATAATTATTAAAACTTTATGAGAGATTTCATCTTCGAAACTGAAACAATACAACTGTTTAACATTTTGTGCTATTGTTCGTGGCACTTTGTAAATATTACTTTTATTTTGCCTGTCTATCGCAAACGAAACGCACGTAAATAATACTTTTGAACTTGTTAGATGTAGTTTTTAATTCTGAACATTTTTTATATGTACACTTTTGTTCTAAAGTTAATAGGGCAGAGTTTACAGCAATATATAAATCTTAACATTGTATTTCTATGGTCCACCCGGTATATATTTATTCAATCGATTAATTATTTGTACTTTACGAGAAAATCATTTGCAGAAATCAATAATTTATTGCATTCTAAGTGTGGTACACTTATTACAAGGAGTTGGTAAAAGTAGTTGAGTGAGACAACACGATAGTTTTTCTAAGAATTTAATTTTTATAAAAACATATATAAAATTAGTGAGACTGTGTTAGCTTTCTCCTACAATTGTTCTTCTTTTAACACAAACGGGCTAAAAATTGATGTTAATTATTCAAACTGATATTAACCGGCTGGCTTTGATCAGTGATTTTCCGAAAACAACTTCAGTACTGGTTTTGACATCACTATTCCTGGGCTCAAGCATAACAAAATTTTCCTCCCAGAAACTACCATCTAATTGTGCTTCCACGATATATTCACTTCGTTTCTGAAAGGTAATGTTTTCGACCATTGGTACGCGCACAGCCTTGTCGTCTCGTGTGTTTAATATGAGTTCTTCATTGACCCATTCCACCATTCTTCAGCTCTAGTTAAAAACCGTGTTTTGTCATTACGTCCATACCGATAATTATATTGCTTTGGGGACATATTCCATCTGCAAATAAAGCATTCTTTCTTCAAGAAAAAGTCATGCGTACAATGTGTGGAACCAACACATATGAATATTGAAGACCTCTTTTTATAGAAAATAAGATCTTAACCTATGCCCTCACTTTTCATATTAGAAAGCCTGTTGTACGTAAAGCGAACTTAAATAAATTCAGTATGCATAAAGAATGCCATAACTACAATAGTCGCACAAAGAATGATATTATTACGAGCAAAAAATTAAATGTCTCAAAATGGTCCTGAATTTTTTTGTACTAAATTTTTCAATAAATTGCCTTCTAATGTAGATATATTACCATATGCAAAGTTTAAATCAACCGTCACAAATATTGTATTCAAATTTCTTTCTTGACCTGGCTAACATTATGTATGTTTTTATGCTTAAATAAAATTATTATCATTATCATTAATATTAATTTTATTATTATTTTATTATTATTATTAGTATTATTATTATTATTATTATTATTATTATTAATTCATCTTCAACGTCAACTGCCAGCGCACGATGTTTAAAAGAGGTGTTTCAAGCAGTGTTGTAATAATTCGGCCTTTTTGTCGTACTCATCTTTTAAATACTTCCGATCTTCTTCAGTTTTTCTAGAATTCTCCACTAATTTTTGTTCTAAACTTTTAGAATTCTTTTCTAATTTTTGTTATAATGTTCTAGAATGTTCCATTAATTATTCCTTTAATGTTTTAGAATTTTCTTCTGATTTTCTAGAGCTCTCCTCCAATTTATTTTTGTTCTTATGTTCTAGAATTTTCCATTAATTCTTCTTTTAGTGTTCTGCAATTTTCTTGTGTTAATTCTACATATAGTTTTAGTATTTTCTGCCTATTTTTGTTCCATTAGTTTACTAATGTTGGATAGACAGGCCATACGGAATTTCAAATAAATAAATTTCTGGATTTTCACCAGCATCGATTAATGCTTGCCGCAGACGAGATTCTCGAACGGTTTACAGTCCTGTCGTATCTAAATGTAAATTCGAAAAAGGAACCACGCTAACCGCGGTTATATTTTTCAGTAACCGGTTAAAAATTCCAAAACGGTTTATAAAACTTTTGGTTACTTTTGACTAACTGCAGCAACCGCTCGAAGTTGGCGGTTACGTCAGTTAGATATTAGACATTTTTTTCGAATTTTGTTGTTGTATGTAGTTTGTGTGGCAATTATGTAGATAAGAAAAGTAGCAATAGTAAAATTCTAAATTATTCACGGGCATAACCTCCGAATAAACAAGAAGTACGAGTTAATCTGAGAATAGGCATTTTTGATGACGCTTTATTAGAAGAATTACCCATCAGTTAAAATAAATTCATTAAAGAACATCCACACTTCCGCAATTTCAATTTATCTTTCATTGACAGATGATCAAGGTCAAAGCATTCGTTTATTTATGCCTGGTTACAAAACCACGCGGTTACAACTTGAAACCAGCACCGAACCGTGGTTTATTTTTCGAATATACTATTTATCTCGTTCTTCCAGTTATTTCTTGAGAAGACTTACATTTAATTCACTGAATTTTACTTGTTTTGACGCCATTTTATTTGTTTTTATTTACAGTTCATTAGCCCCACGCCTGACGTTTATTTATTTGGGGAAGTATAAAAATTAAAGAATTATGAATTATTAAAATAAATGTTTATTAAACAATAAGTAATTGAGATAATAGTATATTACGTAACGAGAGTTGTAACTGCTTTACAAATCGAATTATGTACTATACTTTTTCTACAATCACTCATTATTTCTAAGTTAAAACATAATTCAGA
Organism: Harpalus rubripes; assembly: GCA_963082715.1. Classification (NCBI taxonomy): domain Eukaryota; kingdom Metazoa; phylum Arthropoda; class Insecta; order Coleoptera; family Carabidae; genus Harpalus; species Harpalus rubripes. Next base: position 51,117,223 of record OY720448.1, read on the forward strand.
TTAGTTATTGCAAATTTGACTGAAGTATTTATTGTTATAAACATAATTTAGATGCGTTGGTTATTGCAAGTTTCACTGATATATTTATTGTTGTCATAATATAATTTTAACCCAACAATCAGTTTTGCCAACTTAAATTTGCTTGTCATTATGTATCAGTGATATGTAATAAAAATTCATTACGTAACAGTGTTATGTAATGAAAGTTCCTTACGTAACACTATTTGTAATTGCGAACATACATTGTAAGAAGTCTGTTTTGTAACGACCCACTTACATTAGTCATAGTAGAAAAAGATAATTAAAAAAGAATAATTATAACTAACACTATGATAAACAAATATTAAACACTAATTTAAACAAAAAATATTATTGAATACTTAAACACTAATATTTATTTAAACAATATTTATTTCACGCTTTATTTATATAACTATATTTATATTCACCACTCGTCGACTATTTATTACATCACCAACTATTCATTTCACGATGCTTGTGTCTATTAGAATGGAGAATGCCCGGCTGACCACCCAGAATGGGTTTATATACTCCGGTGTCGTTCTCGAATCATCTGAAACATCCCATGCAATAAAAATAGAATACAAAGAATCACGCCACTACAAGAAATTAAACAGGTCTCTAAACAAATTTTCTTTATTTATTTTCTATTTATTTATTTAATTATTTGTTTATTTATTTTTAATTCTGTTTTTTGTTTATAAAAAAACCTGCATTAAGCAATAACAATACATGCGTTTGATAAAGTTCTCAAGGATAGTATACATGATATAATAATAGGTGTGTAGGATGTGTAGTAAGTATAGTAGTATTGAATAAATAATTTTATTCGATTTCAAATATATCAATCGATTTTGGAGTCATCCCATCATCAAGCTAACCAGCTGAATTTTTTTTTCAAATATTACAATTTTTTGCAATAATATAATCGGTAGTAGTATAACAATACAAAGTAGAATTTTGACAAAAGATGTTAAATTTCAAAATTTTACTTATCTATATAACCAAAAAACAAGAAATGCAAAAATATAAAAGTATAAAAATTATACACATATATATATATATATATATATATATATATATATATATATATATATATATATATATATATATATAAATAAACAAATAATTAAATAAATAAATAGAAAATAAATAAAGAAAATTTGTTTAGAGACCTGTTTAATTTCTTGTAGTGGCGTGATTCTTTGTATTCTATTTTTATTGCATGGGATATTTAAGATGATTCGAGAACGACACCGGAGTATATAAACCCATTCTGGGTGGTCAGCCGGGCATTCTCCATTCTAATAGACACAAGCATCGTGAAATGAATAGTTGGTGATGTAATAAATAGTCGACGAGTGGTGAATATAAATATAGTTATATAAATAAAGCGTGAAATAAATATTGTTTAAATAAATGTTAGTGTTTAAGTATTCAATAATATTTTTTGTTTAAATTAGTGTTTAATATTTGTTTATCATAGTGTTAGTTATAATTATTCTTTTTTAATTATCTTTTTCTACTATGACTAATGTAAGTGGGTCGTTACAAAACAGACTTCTTACAATGTATGTTCGCAATTACAAATAGTGTTACGTAAGGAACTTTCATTACATAACACTGTTACGTAATGAATTTTTATTACATATAACTGATACATAATGACAAGCAAATTTAAGTTGGCAAAACTGATTGTTGGGTTAATATTATATTATGACAACAATAAATATATCAGTGAAACTTGCAATAACCAACGCATCTAAATTATGTTTATAACAATAAATACTTCCGTCAAATTTGCAATAACTAATCTGAATTATGTATTAACTTAGAAATAATGAGTGATTGTAGAAAAAGTATAGTACATAATTCGAGTTGTAAAGCAGTTACAACTCTCGTTACGTAATATACTATTATCTCAATTACTTATTGTTTAATAAACATTTATTTTAATAATTCATAATTCTTTAATTTTTATACTTCCCCAAATAAATAAACGTCAGGCGTGGGGCTAATGAACTGTAAATAAAAACAAATAAAATGGCGTCAAAACAAGTAAAATTCAGTGAATTAAATGTAAGTCATCTCAAGAAATAACTGGAAGAACGAGATAAATAGTATATTCGAAAAATAAACCACGGTTCGGTGCTGGTTTCAAGTTGTAACCGCGTGGTTTTGTAACCAGGCATAAATAAACGAATGCTTTGACCTTGATCATCTGTCAATGAAAGATAAATTGAAATTGCGGAAGTGTGGATGTTCTTTAATGAATTTATTTTAACTGATGGGTAATTCTTCTAATAAAGCGTCAACAAAAATGCCTATTCTCAGATTAACTCGTACTTCTTGTTTATTCGGAGGTTATGCCCGTGAATAATTTAGAATTTTACTATTGCTACTTTTCTTATCTACATAATTGCCACACAAACTACATACAACAACAAAATTCGAAAAAAATGTCTAATATCTAACTGACGTAACCGCCAACTTCGAGCGGTTGCTGCAGTTAGTCAAAAGTAACCAAAAGTTTTATAAACCGTTTTGGAATTTTTAACCGGTTACTGAAAAATATAACCGCGGTTAGCGTGGTTCCTTTTTCGAATTTACATTTAGATACGACAGGACTGTAAACCGTTCGAGAATCTCGTCTGCGGCAAGCATTAATCGATGCTGGTGAAAATCCAGAAATTTATTTATTTGAAATTCCGTATGGCCTGTCTATCCAACATTAGTAAACTAATGGAACAAAAATAGGCAGAAAATACTAAAACTATATGTAGAATTAACACAAGAAAATTGCAGAACACTAAAAGAAGAATTAATGGAAAATTCTAGAACATAAGAACAAAAATAAATTGGAGGAGAGCTCTAGAAAATCAGAAGAAAATTCTAAAACATTAAAGGAATAATTAATGGAACATTCTAGAACATTATAACAAAAATTAGAAAAGAATTCTAAAAGTTTAGAACAAAAATTAGTGGAGAATTCTAGAAAAACTGAAGAAGATCGGAAGTATTTAAAAGATGAGTACGACAAAAAGGCCGAATTATTACAACACTGCTTGAAACACCTCTTTTAAACATCGTGCGCTGGCAGTTGAAGTTGAAGATGAATTAATAATAATAATAATAATAATAATAATAATAATAATAATAATAATAATAATAATAATAATAATACTAATAATAATAATAAAATTAATATTAATGATAATGATAATAATTTTATTTAAGCATAAAAACATACATAATGTTAGCCAGGTCAAGAAAGAAATTTGAATACAATATTTGTGACGGTTGATTTAAACATTGCATATGGTAATATATCTACATTAGACGGCAATTTATTGAAAAATTTAGTACAAAAAAATTCAGGACCATTTAGAGACATTTAATTTTTTGCTCGTAATAATATCATTCTTTGTGCGAGTATTGTAGTTATGGCATTCTTTATGCATACTGAATTTATCTAAGTTCGCTTTACGTACAACAGGCTTTCTAATATGAAAAGTGAGGGCATAGGTTAAGATCTTATTTTCTATAAAAAGAGGTCTTCAATATTCATATGTGTTGGTTCCACACATTGTACGCATGACTTTTTCTTGAAGAAAGAATGCTTTATTTGCAGATGGAATATGTCCCCAAAGCAATATAATTATCGGTATGGACGTAATGACAAAACACGGTTTTAAACTAGAGCTGAAGAATGGTGGAATGGGTCAATGAAGAACTCATATTAAACACACGAGACGACAAGGCTGTGCGCGTACCAATGATCGAAAACATTACCTTTCAAAAACGAAGTGAATATATCGTGGAAGCACAATTAGATGGTAGTTTCTGGGAGGAAAATTTTGTTATGCTTGAGCCCAGGAATAGTGATGTCAAAACCAGTACTGAAGTTGTTTTCGGAAAATCACTGATCAAAGCCAGCCGGTTAATACCAGTTTGAATAATTACCATCAATTTTTAGCCCGTTTGTGTTAAAAGAAGAACAATTGTAGGAGAAGGCTAACACAGTCTCACTAATTTTATATATGTTTTTATAAAAATTAAATTCTTAGAAAAACTATCGTGTTGTCTCACTCAACTACTTTTACTAACTCCTTGTAATAAGTGTACCACACTTAGAATGCAATAAATTATTGATTTCTGCAAATGATTTTCTCGTAAAGTACAAATAATTAATCGATTGAATAAATATATACCGGGTGGACCATAGAAATACAATGTTAAGATTTATATATTGCTGTAAACTCTGCCCTATTAACTTTAGAACAAAAGTGTACATATAAAAAATGTTCAGAATTAAAAACTACATCTAACAAGTTCAAAAGTATTATTTACGTGCGTTTCGTTTGCGATAGACAGGCAAAATAAAAGTAATATTTACAAAGTGCCACGAACAATAGCACAAAATGTTAAACAGTTGTATTGTTTCAGTTTCGAAGATGAAATCTCTCATAAAGTTTTAATAATTATTGAACACATTAATTTATTTATCAGCAAGCATGGATATATTTACCTTCACAGAAAAAGCTCAATGTAACATTATTAACAATTAAATATCAATTAATAATAATTAAGTCAAATAATACGACTATTAGAATTGTATATTTTCTCTTGCATGGCACTCTGTAAAAAGCATAAAGATGGATGTTTTCTACGTATATCTCATGAGAAGAAATTTTTCAGCAATAAATTTAGGTTAATTTAATGCAGTATATAATTCTGAATATCTTTTTTTATTTACACTTTAGATCTGAAATGAATAGGGCAAAATTGGTTCATAAAAAAGTATACATCCGGTATGTATGTATGTATATATGAGTATGAACCAGCGTGAAGAGTAGACGTGTCTGACTGTGCTCCGTCAATCAAAATTATTCTTTTTCTTTTTTTGCAAATCAGTGTTAACGGTTTCATCTTTTACACAATGCCTGGCCCTAGCACAAGAAGTCAATAATCTCTTCAAACTGAAGCCTCGCCCAGTGCCGCCGCCATCGTGGAAGCTCTCAAAGCAGTCTATGCTTCGGAAAGTTTTAGAAATCAACATCTTCGACCTGTTATGAGTGAAGTGTTGACATCAAATGAATTAATGGCTGTACTCGGTGAACATATGAAAGATCTCTTTAAGTCCGAATTTGGCAATGTTTTAAATACCCTTGCCAAACGTGTCAATGACTTAGAGGAACAAAATAGTGTGCTGCGCAAACATCTGTCGGAAACTAAAAATGCTGTTGATAATCTTGAACAGTGTTCCTGCCGAAATAACGTGCAGTTCTTCGGCGTTCCTGAAACTCCGGGGGAAAATACAGTTCAGTTGGTGGCGGCCATTTGTCGTGAGAAACTGGGAGTCGCCATGGAATCATCTGACATCGACCAAAGCCATCGAACAGGTGAACGTAAAACTGACCCATAATTGTTAAATTTCGTGACTACAGTGATAAAGAAAAATTCTTTACAAATAAGCATAAACTCAAAGCTTCTAAGATTGTAGTGAAAGAAGACTTAACTAAAATGCGTTTAAATCTCTACAATTTATCAGTACAGAAACTATCACTACGGCAAGTATGGACGCGGGATGGCAAAGGTTTTTGCTAAAGTAAATGAGAAGACCTTCATAATTCAATGTCAAGCAGACGTTAATGACCTTCCTTAATAATCTGCTCGGAGCCACACAATACCTAGCTAAGATTTTGCTTGTCTTTTGGTTGAGTGTTACAAAGTTATATTATTTATATTTGTTTCATTTTGTCTTCCTATAACAATTTGTATGACAGCTGATTTTGATTTGAATGGAATTGATGTTATTGACAGTACTTTATTTACCATAGCACATCTTAATACTTGTTCTATTAATTCCTGTTTTGATAATTTTAAAGAGTTTGTTGAGCAATATAATTTTGATATATTTGCTGTACAGGAATCATGGTTTTGTTTGAACAACCCGGCACATTTATTTAAAATACCAGGTTACGAGTTTGTATTCAAGAATAGAGAGATAAACGTGGTGGTGGAATTCTATCCTTGACACTAGTTTTGTAATTGATAATGATATTGAACATTTGTGGATTTCATTTAGCATTAATAACACCAAATTTGGTCTTGGTGTCTTATACAATCCCAGTGTCTTATATTACAGACAGCTTTCTATTCTTGATTCACTCTTTGTTGAATTTCTACCACAAGTAGATCATCTTTTCGTAGTCGGAGATATTAATATTTATCTCTTAAAAAATGATTTCAGATCGCGATTTTTTAATGATATTATTGCAACCCACAATTTCTGTCAGTTAATAAAGCAGTGTACACGTCCATCATCTGGGACACTCCTTGATATATTTCTATCTCCCGACTCTGATATTTGTCTTAAATCGGGTGTTATTGACTCCGAGAAAATGTCGGATCATAGTTGTATATTTGGAATTCTTAATGTTCCCAAAACGCAGCGTATAGTTCAAACTTTTTCTTATCGCGATTATAAATATTTAGATTTACATGCATTCAATATTGACTGTTTAAATATTAATTGGAATGAAATCCTGCGGATACGGAACATTAATGATAAAGTAGCTTATCTGAATGAAAAAATTATTTATTTATTTATTAAACATGTGCATTTGAAAACTATTTGTACAACGAAAAACAGTGTCCTTGGATTACCCCAGTGGTTCGAATTGTGTAAAAGAAACGCGACGCGGCACTCCGTAATTATAAAAGGTGTAAAACTTCGACAAAACTTCAATACTATAAAGATCTTAAAAATCTGACTATATCAGCTATAAGACGAGAAAAAGCTGCTTATTTCGATACAGTTATTAATTTAAATCTCACTAATCCGAAATCACTGTGGGATTCATTGAAAAAGGTAGGTGTTAACTCTCACCAAGAGCAAGAGCTACCTGACGAGCTATGTGATCCATATGCCTATTGCACTTTCTTGATGAATAATGTTATAACATCTCCAATAAATAGTGATACTCTCTCATACTTTGTAAAAAATAAATTTTCTGTAAACGATACTAAACCATTTAAATTTGCATGCGCTTCTGAATATCAATTAAGATCAATTCTGCTAAATATTAAATCGAAAGCTGTTGATGTGGACGATATTTCTATCAATATGATTATTTTAGCTTTAGATCATGTACTATCGCACATAACCCATATCAATAATACATCTTTGCTGGAAAATACTTTTCCTGAAATTTAGAAGTTTGCAATTGTCAAACCTGTGCCAAAATGTGTTAATCCTATCTCACTTAATAATTTAAGACCTATAAGTATATTGCCTGTTTTATCAAAAGTCCTTGAAAAAATTTGCTGCAAACAAATAACTTGCTATATAAATAAAAATGCAATATTGCTTTCGAGCCAGTCTGCGTTTAGAGAGAGTCATAGTACTAACACTGCCGTTTTAAATATTGTTGATGAACTTCTAAAAAACTATGACTCCTCTAAAATGTCAGTCCTGATCCAAATTGCCTTCTCTAAAGCGTTTGACATGATAAATTTTGACATGCTCTCAGCAAAACTTCACTTCTATAATTTTTCATCAAACGCTTTAGAATGGTGTCGCTCATATTTTCACAATCGCAGGTTTAAAGTTAGCACAACTTTCATCACCGGATAAGATCATTGTCCCACGAACAATACATTCGCTCTGGTGTAACACAAGGCTCTATTCTTGGTCCCTTATTATTTTTGATCTACATTGCTGATATGCCCAATCATGTTAAATACAGCTCTTTGCACTCTTATGCTGATGATACTCAGTTGATAACATCTTTCTCCCAACAAAATGAAAAACTGCAATTGAGTCAGCTCAATCAGGATTTAGAAAATCTGTCAATGTGGGTCAGGAATAATGGTCTAAGAATTAATGCTGAAAAATCTGCTATGCTTGTTATAGGTAATCACCAAATTACTTCACCTATTTTATTGGATGGTGTACCACTTCAGTGTAGTGATGTCATTCAAAGTTTAGGACTTGACATAGATAAAGATATGAATTTTAGATCCTACCTTATAAAAAACTTCAAGCGGCTAGACTTAGACTTAGACATCTTTATCAATTTAAAAACGTCCTCTCTTCTAAAATGACATTAAAAATGGTCAAGTCCTTAATCTTCCCGCTATTTGAGTATTGCAGTTGTGTTTACGTTCCAAATTTATTTAAAAAGGATAGGCAACGTATAACACTTTTTCAAAATGCCTGTCTTCGGTATGTATTTGGTGTACGTAAGTATAAACATATTTCTAACTATAGGCATAAAGCTAAACTCCCTTTCATTGAAGATCGTACTAACACTCTATATGTATGTTTATTAAAACTGGCACACCTTCTTATTTATCGTCCAAGCTAACAAAAAAAGATTTTAAATATTCCCTACGTGGTTCTTCTTTGTTTAAAGTTCCCTCATTTAAGAAAAACAAATTCCATGGTTCAATTTCGTATTTAGCTCCCAGTCTATATAATAACTTACCTTCAGATTTGAAGTTTTTATCTGTTAATACTTTCAAGCAGAAATTAAAGTTTTCAAAATGTATTTAAGTCTTCACATAGTTATAGTTGTTGTTGTTACTACTTCTTCATACTGTCTTTATATTCTTAATATTATTTTCATGTTATGTTTTTTCTTGTAAATTGGGTTAGGTGGTAGAATAGCTTTTAGCTGAACCTCGCCCTTAATGATGTATTTTGTTTGTACCCATTAATAAAGAATTTATTATCATTACTATTATTATTATTTTACATATATATATATATATATATATATATATATATATATATATATATATATATATATATATATATGTATATAATTCCTTTGTACTATTTTTTTTAATAAATTGCCGCCTAATGCAGATATATTAGAGTCCGTGCATTTAGAGAAAAAACCGACGCACAGACCAAAATTCATCCGGGCGGAGTCCAACTTGTGAAAGTAGGGATGGTATGATATTGTGACAAGTAGCAGCTGTTTCTAGCGTAAAAGTTACAGATATAAATATGGACAAAGATATTTAATCAAATGTCTTTTGTGCGAGTAATAGTGTTATGTATACTTGTTTATGAATATTACGTATCGTAAATAATATTTAAACATTATTCAGTTAAATATTTATTAATAGTCAACATCTGTTAGTTGGGTAGTACAACTTCTACTGCGCCGATTTGTATTTTCTCTAAACGCACGGACTCTACCATATGCAAAGTTTAAATCAACCGTCAAAAATATTGTATTCAAATTTCTTTTTTGACCCGGCTAACATTCTGTATGTTTTTATGCTTGAATAAATTTATTATCATTATTATTATTACTCTTATTATTATTATGATTATTATTACTATTATTATTATTATTATTATTATTATTATTATTATTATTATTGTTATTATTAATATTATTATTATTATTATTATTATTATTATTATTATTATTATTAATTCATCTTCAACTCCCAGCGCACGATGTTTAAAGAAGGTGTTTCCAATAGTGTTGTAATAATTCGACCTTTTTATCGTTCTCATCTTTTAAATACTTCCGATCTTCTTCAGTTTTTCTGAATTCTCCACTAATTTTTATTCTAAACTTTTAGAATTCTTTAGATCCATTAAGTTGCCCCCCCCCCATATTAAAATTTCAAAATAAAAGCTATGTGAAATGAATATGTTTGAAAGATGCTCAAACATGCTGGAAATTAATTTCGAAATGCTAGTTTTGATTTTGTGTTTTTTAAAAATTAAATTTAGGGGGGCCAACTTAACGGTGGCCCCCCAAAAACAGGAAATTATATTTTTGTAATTAAAATTGAATATGCTACTTATATGCTAAAATATGCCGTATATAAAAAGCAAAATGCTGTATACATTACAACAATATACCACATTAAAATCGGGGGGCTAACTTAATTACAGCCCCTCCAATAAACAATTTAAATAATTATATTAGTAGAAATAAATATGCTAAGAATATGCTGCAATATGCTATACATGGTTTTAAAAATGCTTGTTGCATACGAAACATAGGTAGAATTTTATTTGCGGGGTCAAATGCTAGGCCCCCGTTCTATTAATTTTAATGTTTTTCAATGGGTAAACGAATATGCTCAGTATATGCTGCAATATGCTATACATGGTTTTAAAAATGCTTGTTGCATACGAAACATAGGTAAAATTTTATTTGCGGGGTCAAGTTAATGCTAGCCCCCCGTTCTTTTAATTTTAATATTTTTCAATGTGTAAACGAATATGCTCAGTATATGCTGCAATATGCTATACATGGTGTTAAAAATGCTTGTTGCATACGAAACATAGGTAGAATTTTTTTGGGGGTCAACTTAATGCTAGCCTCCCGTTCTATTAATTTCAATGTTTTTCAATGTGTAAACGAATATGCTAAGAATATGCTGCAATATGCTATGCATGGTTTTAAAAATGCTTGTTGCATACGAAACATAGGTAAAATTTTATTTGCGGGGTCAACTTAATGCTAGCCCCCCGTTCTATTAATTTTAATGTTTTTCAATGTGTAAACGAATATGCTCAAAATATGCTGCAATATGCTATGCATGGTTTTAAAAATGCTTGTTGTATACGAGACATAGGTAGAATTTCATTTGCGGGGTCAGCTTAATACTAGCCCCCCGTTCTATTAATTTTAATGTTTTTCAATGTGTAAACGAATATGCTAAGAATATGCTGCAATATGCTATATATGGTTTTAAAAATGCTGCTTGCATACGAAACATAGGTGGAATGTTATTGGTGGGGCCACTTTAATTCTATCCCCCCGTTCTATAGATTTTAGTGTTTTTCAAAGTATAAATGAATATGCTCAGAATATGTTGCAATATATGCTATATATGGGTTTTAAAAATGCTGGTTACATACGTCATATACACGCAACTTATTTTGTTTGTTTTTGACCAAGACACTATCACTATTATTCCTCGACACTCCACAGATGATCTTGTTATATTAATATGTATGTCGTTTTTTTTAAATCTATGACCATGGATTATTTTATAAACTTAGTTATATTGTAAATGATTGACAGTAATGTATTAAAAAGTTTATTTATCTATGACTAGTTAACAATATGCTCATTATGTACATATATAATTTTTGCTACATGATGCATTATTTTATTCTTAAAGTAAATAATAAAAGGGAATAATAATCCTTATTCTCTCCGCTAACATCAATAAAAAATGTTAATGTGTGATCAGCTAATCCGTGCAGAAATGAATATTAGGTAACTATCACAAACTAACATAAACAAACAATTTTGCAATATGACACATAGATACATCACATCATTCTGAATTTTAGCTAAATTGCAGAGAATTTTATACGAAATAAATTAGTCGAAGATAGAGTATAGTATCCAATTCGCTATAATAGCTAGTATTCCCTTAAATGATTACAACCAGGGCATCGAACCAGCCAGAAACAGAAATTATTTTTTTGAGAAATGGATTTGGGTGCGGTTCTGATTCATGCATAAATAACATTTGCGGTTTTTTTCCGGGTTCAGGTTTTGGGGTCCAGGTTCAGTCCGACTTAATAAAAATTGGAATAATGATTTTTGTATATCAATTTTTAAATAGGGATAATTTAAAATTAAGGAGACGTATAAACATGCTCATAGCCAAATAGATACTACCTTCCTTAAAAGAAACAGGAGTAAATAAAATAAAGAACGACAGTAGACAAATTTACTTTATTTTTATAAAAACAGGCAGCAACGCGCACATGCAGAATTACGCTTAACCTGAACCTGAGCTGAACCCTGAACCCAAATTTTAATACACGGTTCGGTCCAACTCGGGTTTAATTGAAAAATATATATGAGGTTCGGTTCTGGGTTTGGCTTCGCTGAAATGGTACGGTTTGGTTCCTGTTTTGGTTCGGTTCGGGTTCAGGTTCGATGCCCTGATTACAACCTTTGCTCGCTTTGCTCGTTCGTGTTGCAATATTCATAGTCGGGGATAATAGTTTTCATTATAGCATCGTTGTATAATATACTATTAATCAGTGAACATAAGGAATATAATACACAAATTTTGTTACCATGGTTAGAGAATGAATGACAATTTGTTAAATAATTTTAATAAACTCTCATTAAAAATTCAATAGTTATTTTAGACTCAGATAAGAATTTTACCAAGTTTTTTTTTTCATTTTATAAATCGTACTTTGATAAAACAGTAATGTATAACAAATTGTAAAACACTTGTGTATTTTTGGCAAAGAAAATCTTCTAATCCCTACATATATAAAGAGATATTTATACTTTCTATTGTATTTATTTAAATTATTCAGATTGAAATCTTTTAAGTCTGTTGTGTTCCTTACTATAATGAAGAGAATTAGAGTACAGATAGTGTTCGTTTATTTATTTATGATAAAAATATTTATTAACTTCTTATAAAATGAATGATAAAAAGATGAAATCACTACTTACGCATTTGTTTCCATAATGCCCGATTATTTTCGAAATTGTACGATAACTATTGCTTGGATTAAATAATCCACTTTCTTTTCATTACAGCATCGTTATGTAAGTAAGTGTACAACGCTTAACCCATGGTAGAACTGACCCCATAGATAGTAAATCTGGCAATAATTTTTGTTTAACATGCTTCCTGCAAGAACTAGAGGTTTTTAAAACTGACTATACTCTATCCGTTTTAACTATAGAGCGTTGGGTAAGATAAGGCTTAAGATTCTAGCTCTCTGATTGGTTCAAACGTGAACCGAGTTTAGACAGTAAACTAATTGACGCGAAATTTAAATTTGCTTGACAACTGTATCAATTATTTTGCCGTCTGACATAAAATATATAAATGTCAACAAAGTTAATAGTACACGATTTATTACATATTATCAATTTCTGTTCAGTTCTGTTTGTTTGTTTTTTTCGTTTATATAATTTTCATAGTCTTATGTCGTTATATTTCATATTACAGTTTTCATTGTGCGCGTTTTCTTAGTTTTTAGTTAGTAGTTCTTTAGTTTTGTTATTGTTCTCTTCGTTAATATTATGGATAAAAATCCTGAACCTGGCTCTACCAATGTTTTAAAATATTCAAAAGGAAAGGCCCTCCAAAGCGGACAAAAAAAGTGGCGTATAATTTATACTGCACATATCGTGCCACGAATGCATATTCCAAATTAGAAAGTGTCCAAATTATAGCATCAGAATTGGGCATAGGACGATGTAATATTTGGAAAGCTATAAAAGAACATGAGGAAAAAGGGTCATTCGGATCACCCCAGGAACAAAGAAATTTGTCTAGAACATTATTTTATTCATATTTAACAGTGTATATAGTTTATACATATATCGTATATATTTTAGAGTGTAAATATTTGTATTTCAAAGGTGAATTATATTTTTATTTTACGTTATTTTCTTTAAAATTTATTTGAATAATGTGGTTTTCATTTATGCATGCCCCTTTCGCCGAAATGTAGAGAAAAGTACGGAGATTATAAGTATATGCATAAAAACACAAAATAGATTAGCACATACAAAACAAAATTACTGAAAACATGTCAATTAGAAAGAATTTTTTTAAATCCAGGAATGGCGCCAAAATTTGAATTATTTAGTTAATACATGTAAAAACGGCCGCGCTCGAAACGCCATCTAGTCTATAGTTAAAACGGATGGAGTATAATCACTTCGTACTACAAAATTTTGTACAAAAGTAAAAATCGCTGGCTGGTAGCACAAGCCTTGTTTTAAATAAAACGTTATTTTAAGAAATGTCAAATTTCATTATGTAATAATTAAAAAAATCTGATGTGGCCAGCACATTATCTTCCGTCATTTCTATGTATTTTGTAACAAATTTCATACAGAAAGTTTCTTGCAAAAGATTTCATATTTCCAGTACATTACCTTCAGTCAGTTCTATGTATTTTGCACAAATTCCATACAGAAAGTATCTTGTTTCTATATTTCCAGTAAAATTATAACACAAACATACTATGTCAATTGCACTTGACACTGACATCTGTCAATTTTCTTAATATAGTAGCTGTTTTCATTGTTATAGCGCAGCTAGCTGCTTTATGAAATTTAATTTCTTTATAATTTTTTAACTCTATATCCATTGAATATGAAGTATAAAATGTAATCAAATCGTATAGAGAATAAAATATTCTTTAATATTTATAATAACATTAAATTTGAAAAAATGATATTTAACAGCGTTTTTTCAAGAAAAACTGTTAAAATCTTGAAATAAGGGTACTTCCGGTTGACCAGTTATAACCAAAATCTAATCAGCTCTTCATATGGATGTAAAGAAAAGGAATACGAAAGAATTATATTTTTTTGAATTCTATAATTGGAGTTATCGGATCCGAAAAAATCGTCACACACACACATACATACATACATACATACATACATACATACATACATACATACATACATACATACAGACATCATCGTGAAAATAGTAAAATCGTATTCTGGAGACCCTAAAACGTGCTTATTCATCAAAATCTCACCATCGAATTTTTTGACCAAAGACGATACCTTCCTTACCTAAAGGTGACGGAAGGTAATAAATAATATAAAATTTATCAAAACATGATTTTAAAGCAGAACATAGTTTGTATTCAAACAAATATTTAAAATAAATCGTTCTTTAAACATAAAGGAGAAATTAAATATTGAAATTTGAATTTGACATTTCTTAAAACAGTGTTTTAGTTAAAACAATGTTAACTGTCAAAACTGACATTTATGCTAACCCACAAAATTGAATATGCGTTATGTATGCATGTATGTTTTCTAGACATTTCAAGAATAAAAATTATTTTGAATTATTTTGTACTCATCTATTTTCGTTGTTAGTCTGTTTATAATCACAGCTCATAAACATGTAGTTTTTCATTATTAATATCTGAAATATGCCCCGACACTAATTCTCTTATATGTCATTTGTGACAGGTGTGGCTTTTCCAGAGATCACATTGATTTTATCTTTTTTACAAAATTTTGAACTTTGACGCGATTGGTCAGTTTTAAAAACCTCTAGTTCTTGTAGGAAGCATGCTAAACAAAAATTATTGCCAGATTTACTATCTATAGGATCAGTTCTACCATGGATTAAGGCCGTTAAGCGTTGTACACTTACATAACATCCTGTATTCGCAAAACCCGTTCTTAATTGTATAAGTAGAAACTACGGTACAGGTCAGTAGTAACATTTTAGGGAATATTGAAATAACTATATATTGTACTATAAATATTTATTTAAGTAAATTACAAATTGTCTTTGGTCTATTATTATGCCGTATACATAACTGCTACACAGTGGACAATGCGATCTGTGCTACAATTAGTATCGGGCTTATCTGCCAAGTCGTTATAAATTTCCCACTTTTCATTTTTCCTTCTAGTAAAGGCCACAAAATGTCCCAAACTTTTCGTCTCGTTTACGTTTCCTCCTTGCAGATGTACTACTCCTTGTAAATTATACGTAACACAAACTAATTTATTTGTGACTTTTAAACGCTGCGGAAATGAATTTAATCGTGTACATAAGTCCTCTCCGGCATATGTCATGACTTCTAAAAAAATATAATGTTTATTTATTAGAATACCAGTAATTAACGTTCCCTGAAGGAATTTAGAACATATTTTGGTTTCTTGCTTGAAATATTTTAAAAAAATTTCTGTTATTGTTTCGGGATTAACTTTCTCATTGCTTGCCATAATAATTGTAAATGCAATATTTTCAAACTGATTTATATTCTTACAATTATTGTTCTGGCATATGTTTTTTTCGGTATAAGATCTTTGTAAATGTTTCGTCATGAGAAGCTGAAAATATATATTTATATTAGTAACAGAAATTGTGTTAATAAGCAACTACAAATGATAGGTTTAAAGAATCATGTCTACTTTTTTCATATTGTTATTTTTATAGTCATATATTTCAAATATTAATATTATAAGAATGCAACGTTATATAAAACTTACCTGTAACATATGTTTAATAGTACAAGCTGCATTTACATGTCTGATTAAGTTCGGATTTTTTGTGCCAGGAAACATTTCCTGCAACAATTTTCCTCGTTCAACATATACCTTGCGATGAACTCTTCCCTTTACAGTTAATTGTTTAATTAAATATTTTATACTATCGTCTGCTTGTAAATTGTCAGTATATTCCTTCATATGTTGACTGTCGCAATAAGCAGTACAAAATAATTGTAGTATGCAGTCGAACCCACACGTATTTGTAATAACTAATTTTTCTTTCCCAAATGAAATTGGTTTGAGAGTGACGTTATTTCCGTTTTTTATTAATCCAATAGGAATTGTAGACATATTTTCATTTAAATTAATGAATTGAAATTCGGATTGACTTTCCAAATAAGATTTCCTTGGTCGTTTTGGCGCAGTGACACCTTCTCCACCCCAATTTTCTACTTGGGTCGTTTCTAAAGATTTTAATGATTCTTTTGGTTTTATTTCATCA
Source organism: Harpalus rubripes (assembly GCA_963082715.1). NCBI lineage: Eukaryota > Metazoa > Arthropoda > Insecta > Coleoptera > Carabidae > Harpalus > Harpalus rubripes. The sequence goes on from OY720448.1 coordinate 51,133,765, forward strand.
AAACTTACCTAAAATAGCAAATAAAAAATTGTTTTTTTTTTGATACTATACATAAGTGTTTATTATGTTAGCAACGGATCCACTAAGTAACCGTTTATGTTACAACTAACATTTAAACATCGTAGTGGACTTTACGAATCAAAATATTTACTTTTTTTGTCGTTCTTAAATTTTAATAGAGTTATTAAGGCCGTCATTGTGTACATTTGGCCATAAAGTCCGCGATGATCTGTAAATGTTTTAATTGTATTGAAATGTCAAATTGAAGTGTAAAATTCTAGGTTCTTATTTTAAATATTAAATATAAAAGTTATTCCAAACAAAAAAATGTATGTTATATATCTTTTAACAAGCTTTAAGAACTCAACCGGAATAAATGCTCGGCTACACGCCTCGCATTTAATATTTCCGAGCAAGCTCTTAATGCCATGTTTATAGGACTTATACATAGGCCTATTCTGTAACAAAGTGCTTCTTTTTAACCAGTGGTTAAAAATTTTATCCCATAGATTTCGATTACATAAGTAAAAATCTGATGTGGCCAGCACTAAACCTCCCGCCATTTAACTTAAATACATACCTGAATACATATTTACTTCACATTTACATTCCTTTGCATATAAATACTCTTCCAATTTAGGTATTATCAGAATTTTCTTCTCCAGAATCTTACCGTTATATTAGTTCTATTTAAATTCGTGATAGTGACGTAATTCATTGCTTATATATTCAATAAATTCATATTTTAATATTTTCTTCTTAAAATATGACTATTCTTACTCTGAAATGATGAATTCATTGACAGTGACATTTATCTGTCAATTACATAAATGTTTATTCTTAAAGCACAGGCTCCGGGTTTTATAAATAACTTATTTTATAAATTTATTCATAAAATATATAGAAAAAGTATTAATGCATATCTGTAGAAAATTTGGTTATCTTTCATTTTTATAATAACATAAATTGCGAAAAAAAATGTAATTTAAATGCATTTTTTGATGAAAACTGTTTTGAGCTTAAAGGAAAATGACAGTTCCGGTTATCTAATTTACACCAAAATCTAATCACTGCTTACCATTTTAAAATAAAGCAAGAATACACACACACACCCACAGACATCATTGTGAAAATGTTAAATTCGGATTCTAGGGACCTTGGGAACGTGGTCATTTACTAAAATCTCGATATGCGATTTTTAGCACGATCCCTATACCTCCCTTACCAAGGGTAGGAGGAGGTAAAAATCTTTAATTTGTCATGTGTCAACACTTGATCGGTCGAAATTTATAACCAATTGTTAAAAAATAACCACTCAGTTACAGAATAGACTCGATAAACATAAATAACTATTATGTCTTACTGTTGTATCTTTGACTGATGTCGACTGTATGTTTGGTTCCATTTCTTGAGCAGGTACCTAAAATTATATATATATATATATATATATATATATATATATATATATATATATATATATACCGGGTGTCTACTTAATTTCCCGAACATAGGAAATTCAATGTTAAAATTTTGATTTGGCGATATCTCTTTTTTTATTAATTTTAGAAAAAGATGTGTAATGAAGAAAAATGTTCAGAATGAAATCGTGCATCGATGAGTATCAAGTTCGTTGTTTATTTGTTTCTTATGTACGAGTTAGAAGCAAAAGAATATACACGAATTAAGGCAATTATCAGAGTGCCACGAAAAATAAAACAATAATTTATGTTTGATGATTCTGACATATCTGACAGATTTGACATTTCATTTGATTTAATTATTATTATTATTATTATTATTAGAATTTGTGGTTAACTTTTTACTTCTAAATTGTCTTCCTATTATTCTAAAGATAATAAAATCAAAAGAAATGTTAAATCTCTCAGAAGCAACAAACATAAATTATTGTTTTATTTTTCGTGGCACTCTGATAATTGACTTAATTCGTGTATATTCTTTTGCTTCTAACTCGTACATAAGAAACAAATAAACAACAAACTTGGTACTCATCGATGCACTTTTTCATTCTGAACATTTTTCTTCATTACACATTTTTTTTAAATTTATAGGTAAAAAGATCTCGCCTAATTGAAATTGTCTCTTTAAGGACCACGCTGTATATAATAAATATAATTTTTCTACGTAAGCAAAAATATGTGTCTACTAAAATCAAGCACTGTATGATGTAATACATACTTCAATAAGAGTTGTAGTTACGTCTAACTGTATATTACTTTGTATGTCTTTATCTTCAGATTGTAATATATTGGGAGAGTTTATACGTGAAAATGCTTCCTAAAATAGGTAACACATTAGTTTGATAATACGAATACATTAAATAAGTCTAAGTTGAAATTAAGTATGTTTAACCATTTAACCCAATATTTTTAATTATAATTTACTAACCTTGTTCTGCTCATTTTCCGTATTACTTAATTTTTTAGACAAGTGTGTTTTATTCTTTTCTTGCTGCAATTTTGACGATATACATAATTTCATTGTGCCTTCCAAGTTTTTAATATGGTGTAGTACCATGTCATCTATTCTTATAGGTAAATTTTGATTGTGAAAAATACGATTTTTTATATCATTAAAATTACTTTCCACAGAAGAGCTAGAAGCCACTCTTCCACTATTTGTAATAAATGGGTTCATTACTGCAGTCCATAAGGGCAATAACTTTACTAAGTTTTTTATGTAAGGAATGATTTCCGGAATAAACTGCATATTGTCCGTATCACCTTCATTATTAACTGTATTTTTACATTCTTCTATAATATTTTCAATCCAAATTGAAAATAATGAATCATCGTTAAATTCTACAGACCATAAAATATCTTTGTCGTTTTCTTCGTCATTCTGTTGGTGGGTAGAAATTGTGTCCAATATTATTTGTTCCGCTGTAGATGGATCGCCAAACGCAATCAAATTTTTCAGCCAACGTTTTTGTGTGCTACAGAAATTTGGCTGCCCATTGCTGTCAATTCCTTCAGTTTCACAAATTGCGACAGAAATTATTGCTACTAAAATTTTTCTTGCATATATAATATCACTGCATAAAATTAAAAGAGCTAATGAACGAACGAAAAAGTGTCTAGTTCTTATTCTTTGATTCTTTAAATACGTACAGTTTAAGAACATCTTTATTAAATGAGCTACGTCGAGTCTAATATATGTAGTTGGTCTCTTACTCACATTTTTAAACAGTATTCCGTAACAAAGATTTATGTAATCTGTTATTGTAGCCATTTTACCAAACGATTTTGCTATGCCTGAAAGTAAGGGAATTGACATATCACATACTATTTCATTAGGGGTTGCTGCCTCATCACGAATCCACCGTTGTAACCAAATTGCGATGCTGTCTGAGTCATGTCTTTCCGATAGCATATTGCACACAGAATATTGCATTTTTGATTCAGTATCACGTACTGCAACTTCGTACAAAAATATTGCTCCAGATAAGGATTCAGAAGGTCTTCTTAATTTTCTAACAACTCCACGGGTTGCATCTATAGCAATTTTTGAAAACTGTTTCCGGCAGTATGAATTGTACACATGTATTTGAAGAGTTCCCCAATAATAAATAAAAAATTTATCTGGTCCTATATCGCGAATATAAGCATTAAACGGATGTATGTATTTTGCTTTATATAAAGCTGTAAAAAAAATTTCATCAAGTCTTTTCTGTCGTACAAATTCACTTGCAGCTACTCGTAAAACATTGTTTGTAGGCAGATGAGCAGGTTCACTGTCCCCTGCATTCATTAGTTCGTTAGCTTTTAGTCTACGATAAACACTAGCTAATTGGTTTGATTCTATCATTTTTTCTACAACTTCTCGCCTTGCATTCCCAGAAAAAAATCTTTTTTTATAGTGTACAGTTTTGTAATTTCCCGTATAATGACAGTCAAATAATACCGGATATTCTTCTGGTGGACATTCTTTTAATTCAGCAGAAAATACTGATAAACATTCACGACATTTTCCAATTATTTTAATATAAACATTTCCTTCTTCATAAACTTTAGCTCTCTTGAAGACTAAGGCACAAGGAAGTTTCGTATGCATCCAGAAATGTTTAAATATTATAGGTGTCCATTGGTGAGGTTGTAGAACTAAATATTCTCTCAGCTTATTACTTTGTCCATATACAGATTTTATAGGTTTTATTTGTTTCCATTCTTCACTTGACAAGGTAATTTTAAAATATAAACTACTCGTATTAATATATTCAATGTCCGAATTGCTATAATCGCTTCCATTACTTATATCATCTGAAGATTGAAGTTCATTTTCTGGACTGATAAAATTTACATCAGATTCAGATTGACTAATTAAATGCAATTTAGATACAACATTTTTTGTATTTGAATTGATAATGTTGTATATAGATTTAGGATTGATTAAAATATTATGCGCATTAAAAACTTCTTGACTAATACTTTTCCATATGTTATTTGAAGGAAATGTTGCTTTCCCATTTACTTGATACAAATTATCTTTATTTTGGATTAAAAGTGGAAGTAATAAATCGAACTTTTTCGACATTATTAATCATATGAGACACCTAAAATATTAAAAAATAATATATAAAATAATAGATAACAAAAAATTTGCCTAACAATTTATTTTATCTGATTTTTGTTTGATTTAAATGAAAAATAATAATTATTTAAAATCTGACATATAAAAAAGAAATTTTATTTGAATGCTTTTGAAACATTGTAATATTACTATTTAATTTTCATTTGGTGGTGGAGTAGTCAATGGATCAAGTTGAACGAGAGAGAACGTTGTAATGTCAATTCGAGCAAATCGTTTGTTTTACATGTTGCTGGGACTATACTCTACCGACTAAGATGTGTAGTCACCCGGAAATGCCGCGCAGGCATTATATACTGCGGGTTGTGTACCTCATTGGCGCGTTTTTTTTTTATTAATGTTGCCATGATGCGCAAACTTTAGGATCTACAGAGCTTATTTTTTATATATTAATTATAATGATAAGGTTTTTGTTGCTAAAGTGCAAAAAAGGAATTTGGTTACATATAATGTATCAATTTTCTACTTCTGTGTAGACGGACCTCTGATGGCCAAAGACACGCCGTTGAGCTTTTTATCGATACCTTTTTTAACGCGCTACAACCTTTATTAGGACTGTTTTCCTGTATTACGTAGCGTTTTTGGAAAAATGACAAAAGAAGCCAAAATTTTCTTCAAAAAACCACAAAGTGCTGTGTTCAAGAGGAAAAACGATACATTATATATAACCAAACTTCTTTTTTTGTACTTCAGAAACAAAAACCTAATCACTACAATTAATATAAAACAAAAATCAGCTCTGTAAATCCTAAAGTTTGCGCACCACGGCGACTTTAATATGAAAAGCGCGCCAATGAGGTTTTCAACCCGCAATACACAGAGCCTGCGCGGCATTTCCGGGTGGCTACACCTCTTAATCGGCAGGATATGATCCCATGAACATATGATCCAAACGGGTTGCTTGCATCAAAAAATGCAGGGTGGAGGAGATTTTTCAGACTTAACATCCGGATTATAATTATTATGGTGAGTGTTGTACACAAAAATATTTAAACTTTATTTTATTATTTTCGACTTGTATTTATTTAGCCGAAGATGGACTACTAGAAGTCCGAAACGTCCAATAAAATTATTTATTTAATATACATTGGATCATTAATGCCCGGTTTCATGAAAGCATGTTAAATCAATGATTAACTAATTGCCTTGTTAACTGTAAAATTTAATCATTGATTAAGGTTTTAATCAACTTTCATTAAACCGGGCATTAGACCATCATTCCCAAATCCCATAAATATTTAATTTTCAATTATTTTTTTTTATAAAATTTTATGTTTACTATATATCATTAAATAGTTTCATAAAATACGAGTAAAAATAAAAAAACATAAATTATTATTATTAGCATTTTTACGTTAAGTAAGTTCCGAGGCATATGATTGGTTGTTAGTTCAAACCTTGACACTAAATAAATTTCAGTTTTTTTCAGCAATTATTAGTTCGTGTTTTAAAGTTGTCCATCATTGTTCTTGTCCGTTTTTAATAATAATTTTTTTAAATTGTATACCATTTTCGTTGTTTTTACCTTATTTATTTATTTATTTATTTATTTATTTATTGTTTTATATTTGACGATAATATTTTATGTAAAATTTTAAAATGTGTTTTTATTATATAATTTGCTGATTTTGGATGTAAGTAATTGTTGTAAGAAAAATGTAGATATAACATATGAATAATTTTATAGAGCCCTGAAGATGGTCATAGTATGACCGAAACGTCGGTTTGATCCAATAAAAAACCTAATTGACTGCAGTTCCGACTTATATTTTTTCACCTTACATAAATTATTCTAATAAAATTGGCATTTTGACAGTACTGAAATAATATATTAGTGAGTACAAAGGTAATTGTACTGAAAAATTCATTGATTCACATTAATATACCGGATGTCTTACGACGACCGACACATAGGAGATTAACATGTGAAATCAGTTAATTGTGAATAGTATGTCCCCAGTGCAAGATATTAAGTTGAAATTTTGTATACTAATTGGGAGATACTAATTCTAGGGATTACAGTTGAAATTAGTCAATTTAAATATGTGATATTAGAAAAAAATAAGTAAATTTCCAGGATTGTTGTTCATATTCCGGATAAATGCTAAGTAACAGAAGAGTCTAGTCGTCACAGCGGCAGACTCGAAGTAGCACGATGTATGTTCCAAGCGCCCACAAAACCCGGGTCATTATATTACTCGTAGTTTTAAAATAAGTTTAAAAACTAGTATAAGGACTCGAGTTTTGGGCGTTAGGTATTGTTTTTGTCAGGATTTTTTTTAAATTTCTTAAAAAATGTGACTAATTTTCTACTCGGAAGTCATCGTGTATCTTCGGGGACGCTGCCGTTGTGATGGCTAGGCTCTTGTCTAAGTAACAACTTCTCCCCAATGTAAGTTAGTAGGCTGAAATTTTGTAGAGACTTAGGTTCGGAACCAGCCAGCAGCAAAGTTTAATTTTCTTCTACAATTAATTTCATTGAAATTTAATAAAAGGGATTCGTTATTTTTTTAATATAAATACTTATTGTAATTATTTAACTGCATGTTGTAATCAGTGTGATTCAGATTTTACAACATACGTATAATTTATGCTTTAAATAATGTTTATATTTTATTAAAATTCAATAAAAATTAAAAACATTAGTAATAAAAGTTGTTTTGAGAAGTAAAAATAAAAAATTAAATTTTGCTGCTGGCTGGTTCCGAACGCAAGTCTCTCCGAGTTTTGTTTATTACCAAGCACTCACGCCACCCCTATGCTATTTGAACTGTTCTTAGTAACCATTTTATCCGGTATACGAAAAGTAATCCTGGAACTTCAACATATTTTCTTAATTTTTTCTAATACACATTGAAATTGATTCTAACCCGTAGAACTAATATCCTCCAATAAGTATACAAAATTTCAGCCTAGTAATTTACATTGGGGAGATACTATTCGTAATTAACTGATTTCACATGTTAATATGTGTCTGTCGGCCGTCGGCTTACGAAAAAATTAGGAAATTGTAGAACTTCCGGGATTGTTGTTCATATTCCGGAAAAAATGTGTACTAAGTAACAGCTTCAATAGCATAGTGGTAGCGTGTTCGGTTGGTAATAAACAAAACTTGGAGAAAGTTTGGTGCGAAACCAGCCAGCATCAAAATTTAATTTTAACTTCTCAAAATTATTTTTATTATTGTTTTTTTTTAATTTAATAAAATGGATTCGTTATTTTTTTACTATATATATTTATTGTAATTATTTCACTGTCTCTTGTAATCAGTGCGATTAAGATTTTACAAAACGTATAATTTATGCTTTAAACAATGTTTATATTTCATTAAAAGTCAATAAAAATTAAAAACATATTAATAATAAAAGTTATTTTGAGAAGTAAAAATTAAAAATTTTGCTGCTGGCTGGTTACCAACGCTAGTCTCTCCGAGTTTTGTTTATTACAAAGCCCACACCCTACCACTATGCTATTTGAACTGGTTCATAGTAACCATGTTATCCTGTATACAAAAAATAATCCTGGAACTTCAACAAATTTTCTTAATTTTTTCTAATTACACATTGAAATTGTCTGTAACCTGTAGAATTTATATCCTCCAATAAGTACACAAAATTTCAGATTAATAACTTACACTGGGGAGATACTATTCGCAATTAACTAATTTCACATGTTAATCTCCTATGTGTCGGTCGGCCTACGACACCCGGTATATGATTCAGAGGAAAGTGACGAGGAAAAAATTACCTATTGTAAGACAAAGAATATTTCGGCAAAGAATTTCGTATCAAAATTTAGTAAATGCGTATGAATTTAACAAGAGGAAAAAGAAAAAGGGGTTTCCATTAGAAAAATAAAATAATAATTGCCCTTAATTTTACCGATCGCAGCGCTACCTATGATGAAATGTCAGTGCCGTCACATACCCTCTCTATATTGTAATTGTAATTAAATGAAGTACTTATGTTAAAGATGTCATAAATATAATACAATAAGAAATGTTTGGTAGTTTGGATATGAAATAATTTATAATTTTAGTAAATAATTGTATGAGTAATGTTTCCGTTTATATAAATCAAAAAATATTTGTTTAATATTATTATTTTATTAGACTGATAAAAATAGCTAATTTTATTAGAAACGTTTATAAAACATGCCCCTGGTATTTCAAAAAAGAATTTCATATACTTTCAGATATTATTTGTCAGAAAAATCTAACCTCACTTTCGTAAGAAGATTATATTTTTAATGGTTAGAACGTTTTACATACCTTTGTTTGAGTCAAATCAGCTTCACTATTAATTCTGTAAATGTTTTTTTTCCAAATAAAAATTAAAACAGACGATGCAAATTAAGAATAATAGGACTCCTGTGAAATTAGCAGACGAATCGCAGTAAACGATTCGGGAGTAAACCAGTGGTGAACGAACTAATAATTTAATTTTGAATTTAATAATTTAAATAATTACAATGAAAAATAAGTACCTAGCTCTTTATATCCCTGAACATAGGGATTAGATTTTCTTTACCAAAAATACACAAATGATTTACAATTTGTTATACGTTACTGTTTTATCAAAGTACGATTTATAAAATGAAAAGAATAACGTGGTAAAATTCTTATTTGCGCCTAAAATAACTATTGAATTTTTAATGAAAGTTTATTAAAATTATTTTAACAAATTGTCATTCATTCTGTAACCATATTCATTTACAATATGAAAAACTTTAAAATCTGTAGAACGGGGGGATAGAATTAAGGTGGCCCCACCAAAAACATTCCACCTATGTTTCGTATGCAAGCAGCATTTTTAAAACCATATATAGCATATTGCAGCATATTCTTAGCATATTCGTTTACACATTGAAAAACATTGAAATTAATAGAACGGGGGGCTAGCATTAACTTGACCCCGCAAATGAAATTTTACCTATGTTTCGTATGCAACAAGCATTTTTAAAACCATGTATAGCATATTGCAGCATATACTGAGCATATTCGTTTACACATTGAAAAATATTAAAATTAAAAGAACGGGGGGCTAGCATTAACTTGACCCCGCAAATGAAATTTTACCTATGTTTCGTATGCAACAAGCATTTTTAAAACCATGTATAGCATATTGCAGCATATACTGAGCATATTCGTTTACACATTGAAAAATATTAAAATTAAAAGAACGGGGGGCTAGCATTAACTTGACCCCGCAAATGAAATTTTACCTATGTTTCGTATGCAACAAGCATTTTTAAAACCATGTATAGCATATTGCAGCATATACTGAGCATATTCGTTTACACATTGAAAAATATTAAAATTAAAAGAACGGGGGGTAGCATTAATTTGACCCCGCAAATAAAATTTTACCTATGTTTCGTATGCAACAAGCATTTTTAAAACCATGTATAGCATATTGCAGCATACACTGAGCATATTCGTTTACACATTGAAAAACATTAAAATTAATAGAACGGGGGGCTAGCATTTGACCCCGCAAATAAAATTTTACCTATGTTTCGTATGCAACAAGCATTTTTAAAACCATGTATAGCATATTGCAGCATATTCTTAGCATATTTATTTCTACTAATATAATTATTTAAATTGTTTATTGGAGGGGCTGTAATGTATACAGCTTTTTGCTTTTTATATACGGCATATTTTAGCATATAAGTAGCATATTCAATTTTAATTACAAAAAATATAATTTCCTGTTTTTGGGAGGCCACCGTTAAGTTGGCCCCCCTAAATTAAATTTTTAAAAAACACAAAATCAAAACTAGCATTTCCAAATTAATTTCCAGCATGTTTGAGCATATTCATTTCACATAGCTTTTATTTTGAAATTTTAATATGGGGGGGCGAACTTAATGGATCTGAATTCTTTTCTAATTTTTGGTATAAAGTTTTAGAATGTTTCATTAATTATTTTTAGAATTTTCTTTTAAATTGTAGAGCTGTCCTCTAATTTATTTTTGTTCTTATATGTTCTAGAATGTTCCATTAATTCTTCTATTAGTGTTTTACAAATTTCTTCTGTTAATTCTACCTTTAGTGTTTTAGCATTTTTTGCCTATTTTTTGTTCCATTAGTTTACTAATGTCGGATAGACAGGCTATACGGAACTTCAAATAAATAAATTTCCGGTATATATATATATATATATATATATATATATATATATATATATATATATATATATATATATATATATATAATGTGTGTGGACTACAAAAATATCACAATTTTAGATACAGAAACAAATTATCAAAAACGAACGTTTTTAGAAATGTACCATATATTTAATACACCCCACACAATTAATAAAAAACAGACATAGATGGCTTGAGCGCTATATACACAAACCTATTTGATATAATAAAAAACAAAAATACAAATAATACTCAACAACAAAATAATAATACTCAAACAAATTATTGATCGTGACATCTATTTGCTATTTCCAACTTCTTCGTTTTGAATTCAGCGCCATTCTCCCGCCACAGTAACATCTGCAACCCCCTACCTGTTGAGAGAAGAACTCCGCAGTACAACTTGTGTTTCCAGCAGACCAAAATTGTACCAAACACCTATATATTTTTTTATATTTTTCAATGAAGCTATGTTATAACTAAACTTCACATTATTGTAAGTTTGCATACTTAAATGTTAACTACTATTTGTTACATTGATGTATAATTTTACAGCATCCTGATGAAGGATTAAATAAATCCGAAAGCTAGATGAAATAATCAAAAACGAGCTCTACTTTCATGGCCTTTCACTGAAATCCTACAAAAGTTATAACTATATATATATATATATATATATATATATATATATATATATATATATATATATATATATATGAATTCTTCAAATAAAAATTGTAGGGTGTAAAATTCTATGTATAAATTAGTAAGCAAAATTATTTTTGAATGTTTAGAAACCCTGGGACTTAAATTTTCAATTTGATGGTGCTTACCATGGAATTAAAACAAAAAGACAAACAAATGTTTGACGTTTTAACTGTCAAGTAATAATTTTATTAAAAAATAAAAAGTAAATTAAATTTTATGACAAAAAATCAAATATTTGTTACGTTTTTTGTTTTTGACTATCATTATTTTTGACGTTATTTTCGAAATTTTCATATAAAACTTCTGTTGTTACAAAGCATACAAAATTAATTTTCTTAATTGATTCAAATATAGAATTTCATGCTTTACAAATTTATTTGAAGCAGCTCGCAAAGAATAACTTTTTTTTCAAAGCAGCAGCATTTCCGATTTAACCAGAAGTAAAGCCTAATTTTATTATTTTAAATGGAAAGCTACATTTTATATTTTCCGGCGTAGAATATATATTCCAATTATTATATCGCTACAACGGGTGTCCCACAAGGGTCTAATTTGGAACCGCTTTTATTTAATCTTGTTGTGAATGACATTGTGGAAAATTTAACTTGTAACGTGCTAATCTACGCTGATGACGTTAAAATTTTTACTGAGATCCAAAATATTCGGGATTGTAATAATTTACAAAATAATTTAAGTAATATTGCAAATTGGTGCAGTGCCAATAAACTTGAACTCAACATCAGTAAATGTGAAGTAATGTCATTTACTCGCCGGGAATCACCAATTTTGTATAACTATGATATAGATTCAATCAACTTGTCTCGTCCCTTGCAAACTAAAGACTTAGGAGTCTTTTTTGATCCAGAACTTACGCGTACATTCCACATGGACTATTTAATATCTTTAGTCAATAGAATGATAGGATTTATCATTAGAAGTTGTACAAATATTTCTAATATTAATGCACTGCGAGTTTTATATTATGCTTTTATACAATCCAAGATGGAATATTCTATAATTATTTGGTACCCTGTTTATGAAATTCACATAGCGAGACTAGAAAAGTTACAACGTAAAATTTTAAAGTATTTTTGGTTTAAATGTTTTCAATATTATCCTGATCAAAATACGCCTACTGATAACTTATTTAGAACATTCAATATTGACTCAATTAGATCAAGATTTAATGATATTATATTAGATTATTTAGTCAAAATAATTCACTACAAGGTTGATTGTCCAGATTTATTAGCGAAACTTTATTTTCGTGTACCGAGATTGTCTTTACGTTGTACTGAAAGCTTTTATCTTTCTTTATATAATTCAAATGCACTGTGCAAATCACGAATTTATGTTATGTGCAGTTATTATAATTCTGTTTGTGATGAATTTGATATTTTCTTTTTGTAAATCTTATATTAAATCTTATATTACTGTTGTAATTTATTCATTTACTTATCATGGGTTGTAAACCTTTTAAAGTAATAAATTTATTATTATTATTATTATTATTATTATTATTATTATTATATATATATATATATATATATATATACAGGGTGTCCCATAACTTCAGGTACATATTAGAAGGGCATATAGAATAATTGGGTATTTCATCGATGTGAATTTTTCGTCGAGTCAGTTATTGTGGTTCTTGTGCAAATTCTCCTCGGAGGATTAGAACTGTGCATACGAGTGTCCTGTGATTCTTCCACGAAGGACAGTGCTCCGGCTCCATCGCCAAGGTCCAATTATCTTCGAGATCTGGATCCGGCATCCGTGCTCCCTCACCCGCACTCACACCAGCACTTCTCAAACCGCCCAGCAGTTGGCTCATTCGAGTCGCTACAAGCCAACTTCAGCTTCGCAGCTAAGTTCTAGACTTTTAATTATTTTAATTTGTTACGGTCTAATTTTGCCATATAACATTTTTGCTCTATATTCTTATTCCTATCTTTTACGTACCTTTCTTCTTAACTTAAATCTGGATTTCCCTCGTCGAATTTTTACTGTTATTCTGTCAATCCCTTATACTCCTTGTGTTTTTCAATTGTTATAACTTCTTTAATTAGTGTTCCGTCCAATAAATCTTCTTTGCAACTTCATGTCTCGTTTTTATTGTTTGTGTTTAGCGTTTCATTGGTTCCTACATTGTGTATCTCTCATGTAAAATATGTTTTACTTCTATTTAGTAACTTACCTGGATTTTATCTTCAATATTTTTGGCCTATTTATATTTTATTTAGAACTTCTTCCAGACATTCATTTTGTAGCGACCTTCTGAAGTTTTGTTGACATTTTTGGCAGGTTTAATACGGTCTAATACTACAGTGGCGTGCGCGTTCGTTTTATTGTATTTCTTCTTTATGTTATATTTTTGTATTACTGTGGCGTTGTATGTTTCCGGCCACCATTTTGATTGTCCGTGTAAAAGTTTCCGACCACAGGGACTTTAGTTCCTGATGTAGGGCAGTAAAGACGTGTTTTTTTTTGACCATCGTATTTGTGGCACATGGCCATTGTTCGGCGTAGATTTTTTGTGTAGTTATTGTGTCGATGCAAAAGTGGAATGTTTCGTTTGTTGTCTTTGAACCAATATTGTTCTGGTCTCGCTATTGTGCGGATTTTGATAGCATCGAAGTGCTGTTTTGACTGTCCAGTGTTGGTTTTTCGGTGATGCGCCATTGTGGATTCATGGGCATTACATTTTCGTTCTGGCAGTTAATCTCCGAGGGAGGATTTGGCCGCTCTACAACTGCATCTTCGTTTGTTGGGACATCAGCCAGCTTGAGTCCATCCGCCAACATCGCCCACCTGTGTAGCCCTTTTCGCCCTGCACACGTCACAGGAGCTAAGTACCTTTAACTTCATTGAATATCGTTCTTCCGTTTTATCATATTTTTTTGCGTGGAAGAACTGAAGTCATTTTAAAGTTATGTGTTGCCGTAGAGGACTGTGCTACAGTGTCCTCATTGTAGATTTCATTTTGACACTTTTGTAATTGTATTTTTTTTATGAAATTGATTAGAGTGATTATATGTTATTGGAGCCATCAGCTCATTGTTGTTTTATTATTGCAGAACTATTTTTGTGTATAGCACTTTTTAAAAGTATTTTTATATATGATTACATTGTTTCCCAATTGTTACAACTTGTGATTCAGCTAGGTTGCGCGTATCAACTGGCATGTCGCCCAGATTTGAAATGATATCACTTCGAATAACTGTAACTGTATATACGCCGCGCCCGAAACTGGGTTATGGGATTAGGGTTCAACAATTTGTGTATTTTGATCTCTTTATTTTTTTTACCACTTATATTAATTATTTTATTGTACATTTACAATTCTTACATTTTTTAACCGTGCCTTCAGCACGCAGTAACTTGAATTTATTAAATTCTATTTTATTAAATTATTTCTTTTATTTCGCAAACCTCAGTCGTTTACAGGCAACAACGTTACGGTAGGTAAGATCGTTCAGTATTTTGTTTAGTACCGTCCTTTTCGTAATTTTGAGGTTAAAAATTACGTGGCGCCCTTATACCTTTACATAACCATTCTTGTGGTTTCCAACCCAGCCCGTCTCCACTGTTTATAAGCTGGCGGCCTCCCAACAGAACATCCCTGTGGAGTATCCGTGACTCAATTAACCCTTTAGGGAAAAGTTACGTCACAAATTATTGCGTCAATTGTTGACTTTGGATTAAGAGTTTTTATTATTGCTACTCCCGTTTTATGGATATTATTGTTAGTGTCACCATTGACATATTTTGTTGTTAGATATTTTCATTATTGCATCGATTATTGACTCTTATCACCACTATTCGTACATTATTCATTCTTAAACGTTGATGAGTAGGAATAAAGAATTGACATTTAAATACTCCGTAATTAGAGCTCAGAATTTAATTTGTTATACTATTGTTTTGAAAAAAAAAGAATATGTTAAAACGTTATCGTTTCTGTTTAAATATAATTTAGTCTATTTGCTTAGAGCATTTTTGGGCATGTCATGTTTATGAAATTTATGAGCTAGTTTTTGAGTAATTGAGATAACTAATTGTTTACTAATTGAAGTACATCATAAGCTTAATTGTTTGATTCATTGTTGAACATTATTGTGCCTATTATTATTAGTAAATATATTTCTTTGCAATTTAGTACTGTCACATTAAATATTTATGAGTTGTTGCTTTTAAAGATTTTGCGGGTTGATGTTCAGAAGGATATAAAGATTATATCTCGTATTTTAGACTGTTGTCCGCCTTCTACGTTTGGCCAATCGGGAATCGCGTCCTTATGTACACGGGATATAATTTGGTTATTATTGTTACCGCTCTTATTTTTTTTTCATTTAGGATCCAGCAAAATGATTTTTTTGTTAAACTAATAATAATAGCGATCTTTGATTTGAATGTTAAGCTATTTTTTTGAAAGTCAATTCAATTATTGCTTTGAGTTGTGCCGAATTGAAAGTATATGTGTAAAATTGCTTCAACATTTTTATTATTTTTTTAATATATACATTGTCGTCCATATTACAAAGTCTTGTTTTAATTGGGGTATCTAAAACCGCCATTTCTTTATTTCAGCAGAAGAATAGTGGAAGTAATTATTGTTCATTTAACGAATTAAAATATAGGGTATTACTTTTCGTAATCTCCGTAATACTTTTGCTTTATTTTGAATTTATTTTGAAAGATCACGTGGCGCCCAAGTAATCGTAAGTATATTCATTCATTTATTTAATAAATTTATTAGTGGCAAATCATTTCAATTCCTTCCCTTATTTTGGGAACCCATACCTCTCGGCTGGAGCTACCGGTGCACAAAGGGGAAGCGTGACAAGCAAAGGAAGAGAATGCTGCCAAAAACATAGGTAAAGTAGGTTACAGAAAAAGAAGAGATAGAGAGTACTGGGCAACAAACTAAAAAATAAAAATAAAATAAAAAACGTAGAAGTAAAAATAGGATTCTGGAACGTAGCGGGTATAATAGGTAAAGATAAGGAGTTTTGGGAATTAGTTAATAAATATATTAGGATTAACGGAAACATGGTTAAAGGAAAAAGATTGGTAAAAATAGAAAAATAAAATGCCAAAGGATTTTAATTGGACATGCAAATATGCCACAAAAGTAAATAAAAAATCTGATGTGACCAGCACATAACCTCTCGCCAGATATTTTACTTGGTTGTACGCATAAAACGAAAAATATTTTTAAATACAAATACATATATTCATGTCTCACTATAAAATAATTCTCACATATTTTTGCAAAATCTATTTTAATATAAATTATGTGCAATACATACATTTTCTTTATTTTCAATATCCTGAAATTTTCTTTTTTTACTTCCCTTTTCTTTTTCTTTATATTCGTAATTTTTTCGCAAATTCCTTTTATATTCTTTTTTACGTATATTTTTGCGTTGTTGACTTTTTATTTATTTTAATAATCTTCGTAATCATGTACAAATATTTTTGACAGTGACACGCATATATTTTTGACAGTGACATTTATGTGTCAATTACAAACATTTGAATTCCTTGCCTTGAAGTAGTTTGATCTGAGAATTTTTACATCAAATTATTTTATATGCATTTCTTTGTCTAAATCTATAGAAGATATAATAATGAATTTATATTTATCGAATAAAGAATTTAACATTCTTTAATAAGTATTTACATAAATTTTCGATAAATAATATTTAGATTATTTTTTTCTTGTAACTACTACTTCCGGTTGTCTAATTGTTATTAAAACTTAATCAACTCTTCCCATTATTATTACATTGAGGAATCCGTAGTTAAAAATGTCTTAAGTCTAATAGTATTTGAGATATCGTGGATCCAACATCCACACATACATACACACACACACACACACACACACACACACACACACACACACACACACACACACACACATACGGACATAATCGTAAAAATGTTATAATCGGATTCTAGGGACCTTAAAACGTGCTTATTCACTAACATCTGGATATGCGATTTTTAGCATGAATTCAATACCTCTCTTAGCGAGAGGTAAAAAGGAAGAGCAGTGGGTGGAATTATCACATGAATTAAAAAAATATATCAACGAAATACAAACAGATCTTTTCAACGAATATATCATGGAAAAAAATGAAAATTTATAATTAAAATTGAAGAATTTTAAAAGTATACAATAATACTAGAACAAACGAAATACTGACAGACATTAGAGACAATAATCTGATTATTGATGGAGATTTTTATGCGACAAGTTTGGTAATTAGAATAGACAACAAATACACACATGAATTTTGGACAGAAAAAGGATTAAGGTAAGGATGCCCTTTAAGCCCGACATTATTTTCACTTTACCTAGCAGACTATGAAGAATTTCTTAGTAAAGAACAAACGGGCGGCGTAGTCATTGGAAGGAAAAAATATGTCTATTAGCTTATGCAGACGACATAGTAATAGTCACAAAAAATCCAACAAGTATGAAAACCATGATAAAAGGTTGCAACAATACTTAACTAAGAAAGAATTATAATTAAACATTTAAAAATCATAAAATAATGAAGTTTAAAAAAGGCGGAGGGAGAGAAACAAAAAAGTTTGGAAGTGAGCTGATGAAAATATTTAAAATATGCATTTCAGAGAAGCAATCAACCCACAAAGCACTTAAAATATCAAAAAAATTAAGCAATTGTCTCTTTGAAACAAATATGGAGTTTAGGGAAAAGAAAATTTCAAAGAAATCTCAGATTAAGATGGATGATGCTTGAAGCCGTAGTCAGAAGAATCTTACTCTACGAGGCGGAAACATACGTATGGACAGAATATAAACAAATAGAAGGCATGCAAGTACGGTACGTAAAGTGAAAATTAGGCCTGGAAAGATTCGCACCAGAGTATATATAATGGAAGAGATGAAAGCATTAAAAATTAGAGTAGAAATAGGAAAGAGGGCAGCAAAATAAGAAGAGCGAATAAGAAACAACAAAAATTTAATTCTGCAAGAATGCTGGCTGGTAATAAGACAAGGAGAGGAAAACAACAAACTAACAAAATGGGGGCTAGTAAGAAAAGTTTATTACGAAAGAAATGGATATTTCATAGTATAAACAGAGAGGCTACGCATAAATGGAGAAAATACATATTACAAGGTATACCAGAGAGTTTGGCACATACAACAGCAAGAATAACAATGTAAAATCAACAATTTCAATAACAATAAACTATACAAATCAATCTAAACGACGTCAATTCCACGGTATTTACTGGACGAAAAGAAAAATATCAAGATGATTGCTGGATTCAAATGTAGTAATCAAGAGAGAAACAACAAATACTGGTCGGCAAGCGAAGAGAGAAGGTGCAGGTTATGCGGGAGAGAAGAGGAAACATTTAGACATCTAAGAACTTCATGCAGAGAGATTTAACAAGAAAGAAGAAATGGAAGGGTTATGTTAGACGAGTTACAGTCAGGACAAGACTGGATGAAATAAGTCATCAAAAAACGGAAAGATAATTTAATATCATGTATTATTAATATAAAATGTAAATATAAAAAATATAGATCCTAAGTCAATTTGGCAAAAATAAATCTTATCTACTCTATAAAAAAAAAAATAGTAATGTAAAATTTTGTCTGACTCTTTTGAGTACGGTATAGTTTGTTTCAAGATATTTGCAAACGTACCGGCCTCGACTTACGCACCATGTGGCTTCTTAAATGGGCTTGATGGGTAACACAACAGGGTTGTAACAAAAAATTTGAACTCCAGCACACGAAATATTTGTGTGGAATTTAATATTTCACTTGAATTTTAAGAAATACAGAACAACGAATATAACAGTATACCAAATTTTCAGACATTATAAATAAAAACAGGTACATTAATTAGTGGGATTTTGAGAAAGTACCACTACATCGTTTTTCCAAATTTTGGTAATCCTCCCCTGACGCACAGGATCATAAATATGCTGTTTTGCGGTGTACCGTGTCATTATGAAGACAGGCAGATTAACAAAATATTTCAGTATAGATATATAATTTTACTTTTTGATTGTTTTTATTTTCTAATACAATTGTCAAAATGATATGAAATCGTAAAATTATGAATAATTTTTAGATATTTTATAATAATATTATAATTCATTTATTATTAGCTTAAATTGAAATATTACATAAAAAAGAAGGAAATACTCGTAAGTGTTTATTTTATGTAGTAGTGTCTAAAGGGCTTGCTTTATTTACACTACGTCACGTAATTGTCACGGGTTTATTGTTTTGTTTACTAGATAGATAAATTTTTGTTTTTGTAAAATATATCACTTTGTTCATACATTCGCATTTCTTAAAGCACAGTCTATAGACTTCAAACTAAACCTATAAGTTTTGCTTAAAACGCTTAAATTTAAACTTTCCATATTTTCATACCAAAATTTATAACAAAAATTGTTTGTTTCATATTTATAATTAAATATGCATATATGAAATATGTTTCATATAAAATAAAATAAATAAATATATCATCACGGCTTATTACCCATTGCTGGGTGTGCCAATCTGCTTTGTACACAGATATCGGTAATAATGATATATTTGCACCGTGCGGGCGCTTACCAGGCGTCACCTCACGGGCACTCATTGCTGGCGTGGAGAGTGCACCACAGGGGTCAATTTTGTGTCATTTAAAATTGGAAATATAAGGCGTCGGTCGGGATCGAACCCGGTTCCCCAGATTCGCGACCTGACACTCAGGCACGCGGCCACGAGACCCCATGTTTCAAATAAATGAAATATAAATATCTTCACTCCTTACGAATTTCTGGGTGTACCAATTAGCGAATTCATTTGCTTCTCTTCGTGCATTTTGGTAATGACAATACATAAATAAGTATATTTATTATACAAATATATTTCTAAGAGAATGAAGTAGAAACGCCGGTATTGATTATACAACATTCTATGATGATTAATATTGTTATGATCAAATAGTACTTAATAGTTTCCTAGCTAATTAGAGTCTGACTGTGATGTAATAACTGTTTAAAACCAGACGCGTTGCCGCCGCACTATTCCCTAATGTTTGAGTAGTGAACGGGCTACCGCCAAGGGGTGTATTTTCACTTTAAATAAATCAATTGATGACTCGAAGTAATTGTATTTTATTGTGTGTGCGTGTTGTGTTCACTATCATCAGAAGTGGGATTCGCTCGCGATCCACAATTATGTTTGTGGGTTTATGTTTTGTTGGTGAATTATAAGTGAAGTGCAAGGCCAAACAGACTAAGATGGAAGTGCCGTCTAGCATTTTTGCAGGTTTCATCCTAGGAAAAGCAACTATTAGTACATAGGTTTTGTCTGTGGTCAACCCGGAGAGTGGTGACCTAATTACGAAAGTTGATTAAGTAGAACCATGAGTAATGTGTAATGAAATTTGTATCAAGCGGTATTTCAATGCTGATAAGAGATTTTTGTTGCATAGAGCAGGATATTGTTGTGAGCGATTTTGTTTAAAATCGGGTTACTGTTTGTAATAAAGACAACTTATTCAGTTGCTTGTATAGGCAGCTACGTTCGTTCTTTCATTAGTAAGCAGTTATCTGCGAATAATACGATGTGTAGTCTCTGAGTCAATTTTTACAAAACATACTGCAAGTGGTTGAAGTAGTCCCTGAGGCTGTTTTCACAGAACATACTACAAGTTGTTGAAGTAGTCCCTGAGTTTGTTTTTACAGAACATACTACAAGTAGTTGAAGTAGCCTCTGAGCCTGTTTATCAGAACATACTACAAGGTGTTAAAAGTAGTCCCTAAGTCTGTTTTAGAGAACATACTACAAGTGGTTGAAGTAGTCCTTGAGTTTGTTTATCAGAACATATTACAAAGTGTTGAAGTAGTCTCTGAGTCTGTTTTTACAGAACATACTACAAGTGGTTGAAGTAGTCCCTGAGTGTGTTTATCAAAACAAACTACAAAATGTTCTTGTTCAATTTGATAAACTGAGTTCATTTGGTATGTGACTGTTTCAGAAATAGACTCCAGTAAGAAGGCACACGATATTCCAGAAGAAGATCCTGATACAAAAAAATCCAGTATACCTGTAGAGCCCAGGGTCCCCGTATCCCGAAAGCGTGATACAGCTCAAGATGGCCGTGTAAGAGAATGAAGTAGGAACGCCGGGTATGATTATACAACATTCTATGAGCTATGTTCAGTCTTTCATTAGTAAGCAGTTACGAAATAAAATTTAGTTTCTTGGCTCAAAAACGAGAGATAAGGTAGAGTTTGTTGTTCTTGATATTAATAAAAAACTAGTAACAGATCGAGAGTATTATATACTAAGTATATATATATATATATATATATATATATATATATATATATATATATATATATATATATATATATATATATATATATTGACACTCTTTTTAATAAAGTCAAGCTTTCGGTTTATTTAAAACCATCCTCAGAACTATTAATTTGAGATTTAGAAGTAAATTTTTTTCAAAACCAAACTTATAATGCGAATTTTGAGTTTGACTTAAGTGTAGACATTGTCATATATAATAAAATTATAAATTTTGTACAAAATATATGTCGTTTTACATTCTAAAACAAAAATTATTAAAAAATTTGATGATGGCTGCGAACAACAAGCTTGTCGATGGAATTTAGTGGGCAGAAATAATTATGACACTCTTTTTAATAAAATAAAGCCTCGGTTTATTTAAAACCATTCTCAGGACTATTAATTTGAGATTTAGAAGTCAAATTTTCAAAACCAAACATAATATGCATAATACATAGTTATAGTTTAAACTTCGAACAGGTAAATATTAACTATATTACTGGTTAGGAATGATTCGACTGTAGAAAGTATTAATAAAGGGTAGTGTTGCCGCAAGACCAAGACCAGTCTTGGTCTTGTCTCGTCTCGTCTTGGTCTTGTCGAGACAAGACCATAATTTTAGTCTCCACTGAAAAGTCGAGACGAGACGAGACCAGTATCGAGTCTTGTCGAGAAAGTCTTGAAGTCTCGACAAGACTCTCGACTTCAGTTTGTAGGTATTTTTCGGAATATATTTGCTAAAAGTGCTTCACACTCAAGAGTAACGCTATAAATATTGTTTGAGAATTAGTAAAAAGAAGAGATATGAATTTATAATTATGTATTTTCGTTGTGTTCCTGAAACATTAATTTATGTGAATATAAAAATTTAGATACTTTATTAGAAATTCACAAACTGGGTTTGAAACTTGGCTTAAATAGTAAATATTGCAAAATAAACATAATACTCCTATTTATGATCTATACTTAAAGAAATAAATGAGCATTAACTGCATAGATTTTGGTATATAATAGAATAAATAATTAAACAGTTAAATCGGAGAAATGAACTGACTTGTAGAGACCTGGAGAAAACACATTGTAGGGATGTACAATTCTTAGAAAACTTAAGAGAAAGCGGATTTTTTGGAGCCTGAGATTACCAAGGTCACTGCAAGGGATGTTGTTTAAAAAATATACGTGAATTTGACAATGAAAAGAAATATTGGGGAAGGGAAAATAAGGACAGCGACACGCATTTTATTTACAACTAACTATTTACACTAATAACAACGATAATAATATATACAATATATTATAGTGGGTTAGAGCACCCACACCGTTATTATTAATGACGCTGGTCGCCCAGTCGGGGAAAGTGCCCTGACAAATCTGGCTACGGCCCTGATTCCAATAAAAATAAATGTGACTTTCTTTTTAATTATCCGAAAACCCTAGTATTAAGATTACCTCTTAAAAAAATTTCTGATGATATACACATTTCGCTGTGCTGATTCTCAATCGAAAAGAATTTTTCCAAAATTTGGAAAATTATTTCTTGTTATGTATTCAATTCTTGCAGTGTTCTTTTAGTGCGCCACAGCCGACATGAAATTTGTATTAAAAATAATAGGGTGACCAGTGTACACTTGCAGAATTAATTAAAAAATTAGAAATAATTTCGGATTTGGGAATGCTGAAACCCGTAATAAGCAAGTAAGTTTGTAAAACGATATATTAAATTATGGAATACAAATATTAACTGTAAAATTGAAAAACATTATCTAGGTATTTCACCTACCTAAAATACGTAAAGGTAAATAAATACTACAACACACTATGCGTACACTAATTTTCATATTAATTGCTTGAAGAGATCAAGTAGACAATGATCCTAGAAGACTTTAAAAATTAATACCTCAAATATTTATTAGAATTTTTTAAACATGATTGTACTGACTGATTTTCTTAGATTTTCATGCACTATTATATAAAATTATAAACAATTTGTTGATTGACGCAGAGTCGAGAGTCTTGTCGAGACTCGAGACAAGACGAGACTGACTGCAAGTCTTGTCTCGACAAGACCAAGACAAGACCAAGGTAGTCGAGACTTAGTCAAGACCAAGACAAGACCGACCTCAAGTCTCGTCTCGTCTCGTCTTGTGGCAACACTAAATAAAATAACGGAGCTGCGGTCACTTCTTGTTTAAATGCTTGAACCAGACTCTTACAACAGATCATCCTTACAAACATGAAGTTAGTAAGTTAATTGATAAATTTCAGAAAAACATTCTCAATTTAGAAATTAAAATAGTATGCTGGCAAATTGATAAGTTAGAAAAAGAATTCAATAACATCTACAATTTTCTACAAAATAAATTAAACTTTGATGAAATGAATTTTCTTAACAGCACATTAAATAGACAGTCAGAATATTACAATTGCAATATTAAGAAGAGACAAATAAGAAAAATAATAACTCTACAGACAAATAGTAAACAACATAAATGTCAAAAACCTCCACAAGAAGATTGGTTCATTAACCTTACTAATATTAATTTTCCAGACAATATAAAAAATACACTTTCTTATGGCCCCAAACATGGTATTCCTTTTACGTAGAAAGACATTCCTATAGATCAAATGATTGCAGATACAGAATATATACTATCTTCATCCGCTGACACAGAAACCAAAAATCTAATTAGAACTAATGTAGCAAATAACATTTTAAATTTCCAAATAAAAATAATTCAAATACAATTAGTAATAAAAAAGACCCTAAAATAATTAAAAATTACAACATAACTAAAAAGTTTTTAAAAGAACATGAAGAAAACTTACTCATTTTAAAAGCTGATAAAGGCAATAAAACAGTAGCAATATATAAAGAGGAATATGACAATAAAATGAAATCACTTATAGAAGGTACTAACACTTATAAAAACATTGAATCTGACCCTACAAATAAAATACAAAATAAAAATAATAAATTAATAAAAAAATTATATACTGATGGCCATATAGATAATAATCTTAAAAATAGACTAACAATAGACAATGGAGTTGCCCCACGGATTTATGGTCTGGTTAAAGTTTATAAAAATAATACACCACTTCGACCTATAGTCTCTGGAGCTAATGGACCAACATCAAACTTGGCCAAATATTTAACTGCACTTCTGAAAGGCCTGGAAAATAAAGAATTTATCATTAAAAATTCGTTCGATTTCGTAGAACAAATTAAAGATATAAAATTACCAGATAATTATGTTCTTATTTCCCTGGATGTCGTATCACTCTTCACTAATGTTCCGCTAAACCTTATTTTAGAAGTTATTGATAACCATTGGGATATTATATCATCTAGAACCACCATTCCAAAAATAGAATTTATAAAATTGATTGAATTTTGGTATAACAACAGTTACTTTGTTTATGATGGTAAATATTATTTACAACTGTTTGGAACTGTGATGGGATCCAACCTTAGCCCTGTTCTCGCAAATCTAGTAATGGATTTGTTATTAGAGAAATGTTTGCAAAAGTTAGAATTCTCACCTCCATTTTTAAAAAAATATGTAGATGATCTAATCACGGCAATTCCTAAAAATCAAATGAACAATGTATTACACACATTCAACAGTTACAATCATCATTTACAATTTACCATAGAAGTTAAAGAGAATGGAAAAATACCTTTCCTGGGTGTGTTACTCATTAAAAACGATGATAGATCGCTACACACTCAATTCTACAAAAAACCATCATCATCTTCAAGGTTGCTAAACTACACATCGAATCACCCCATTCATCAATTAGTTAATGAAATTAAAAAACAGAGCACTAAAACTAACTACCCCGAGCCTACACAATGACATAAAGATACAGATAAAACAACAGTTACTGGACAACTATTACCCAAAAACACTAATAAACCGAATAATCAACAACACACAGTCAAATCAAAACAACCAACAAATGAACAATAACAATAAAACTTATTACACCATCCCATATGTTCCACTTCTTTCACACAAGATACAGAAGACAATAACGCAGCATTTACCAGTCAACATAACCTTTAAACAATACAAAACGATAAACAATTTATACAGTAAGACCAAATATCCCATTGAATTAAAAAATAGATCGAACATCATCTACAAAATTCCCTGTTCAGATTGTGACAAAATTTATATAGGACAGACTAAAAGATATTTAAAAACAAGAATATCTGAACATGAAAAAAGATACAAATAACGTCAAATGTGCCTTGGTACATCATGCGCACGCATATAAACATAAATTCAAATTTGACGACACTAAAATTTTACACAAAGAAAATAATCTAAACAAAAGACTTACTTTAGATATGTTACCAATTCTAAAACATAAAAATTCCATCAATTCACAGACTGACATCCAAAACTTAATTATAATTTATAAAGGCATATTAGTAAAAGATTATAAAAATATATTAACACAAAATTAAAAAATAAAATCAACTAAATAATAAAATAATAATAAATAAAATCTCCAAATTAAAAACAACTTCAAAATTATCCACCAGGCGGTTTCCGAAGAACTGGAAGAATCCTGCAATCCAGAAATAAGTATCTTCAAATTATAATAGTTTTATATGCAATGTTGATATGTACGCACGTTTTTTATTTATTTATTGTAATTTTGACAAAAGTTTCGACCTTAAAACTTTTCATTTTCATGTTTTTTCTAAATTTATCCTTGAAACGTTGTAAGTAACTCCAATTTCTACAAATTTTATAAAAAAATTTAATTATTTTGACCATGTGGTTTATATAAAAATGTATTTCAGACCCTGATGATGGTCAAATTGTGACCGAAACGTTGGTTATATGTTTTAAATTTTAATAAAATTTCAACAAGAAGTGACCGCAGCTCCGTTATTTTATTTAGTGTTGCCACAAGACGAGACGAGACGAGACTGACTGCAAGTCTTGTCTCGACAAGACCAAGACAAGACCAAGGTAGTCGAGACTTAGTCAAGACCAAGACAAGACCGACCTCAAGTCTCGTCTCGTCTCGTCTTGTGGCAACACTAAATAAAATAACGGAGCTGCGGTCACTTCTTGTTGAAATTTTATTAAAATTTAAAACATATAACCAACGTTTCGGTCACAATTTGACCATCATCAGGGTCTGAAATACATTTTTATATAAACCACATGGTCAAAATAATTAAATTTTTTTATAAAATTTGTAGAAATTGGAGTTACTTACAACGTTTCAAGGATAAATTTAGAAAAAACATGAAAATGAAAAGTTTTAAGGTCGAAACTTTTGTCAAAATTACAATAAATAAATAAAAAACGTGCGTACATATCAACATTGCATATAAAACTATTATAATTTGAAGATTCTTATTTCTGGATTGCAGGATTCTTCCAGTTCTTCGGAAACCGCCTGGTGGATAATTTTGAAGTTGTTTTTAATTTGGAGATTTTATTTATTATTATTTTATTATTTAGTTGATTTTATTTTTTAATTTTGTGTTAATATATTTTTATAATCTTTTACTAATATGCCTTTATAAATTATAATTAAGTTTTGGATGTCAGTCTGTGAATTGATGGAATTTTTATGTTTTAGAATTGGTAACATATCTAAAGTAAGTCTTTTGTTTAGATTATTTTCTTTGTGTAAAATTTTAGTGTCGTCAAATTTGAATTTATGTTTATATGCGTGCGCATGATGTACCAAGGCACATTTGACGTTATTTGTATCTTTTTTCATGTTCAGATATTCTTGTTTTTAAATATCTTTTAGTCTGTCCTATATAAATTTTGTCACAATCTGAACAGGGAATTTTGTAGATGATGTTCGATCTATTTTTTAATTCAATGGGATATTTGGTCTTACTGTATAAATTGTTTATCGTTTTGTATTGTTTAAAGGTTATGTTGACTGGTAAATGCTGCGTTATTGTCTTCTGTATCTTGTGTGAAAGAAGTGGAACATATGGGATGGTGTAATAAGTTTTATTGTTATTGTTCATTTGTTGGTTGTTTTGATTTGACTGTGTGTTGTTGATTATTCGGTTTATTAGTGTTTTTGGGTAATAGTTGTCCAGTAACTGTTGTTTTATCTGTATCTTTATGTCATTGTGTAGGCTCGGGGTAGTTAGTTTTAGTGCTCTGTTTTTTAATTTCATTAACTAATTGATGAATGGGGTGATTCGATGTGTAGTTTAGCAACCTTGAAGATGATGATGGTTTTTTGTAGAATTGAGTGTGTAGCGATCTATCATCGTTTTTAATGAGTAACACACCCAGGAAAGGTATTTTTCCATTCTCTTTAACTTCTATGGTAAATTGTAAATGATGATTGTAACTGTTGAATGTGTGTAATACATTGTTCATTTGATTTTTAGGAATTGCCGTGATTAGATCATCTACATATTTTTTTAAAAATGGAGGTGAGAATTCTAACTTTTGCAAACATTTCTCTAATAACAAATCCATTACTAGATTTGCGAGAACAGGGCTAAGGTTGGATCCCATCACAGTTCCAAACAGTTGTAAATAATATTTACCATCATAAACAAAGTAACTGTTGTTATACCAAAATTCAATCAATTTTATAAATTCTATTTTTGGAATGGTGGTTCTAGATGATATAATATCCCAATGGTTATCAATAACTTCTAAAATAAGGTTTAGCGGAACATTAGTGAAGAGTGATACGACATCCAGGGAAATAAGAACATAATTATCTGGTAATTTTATATCTTTAATTTGTTCTACGAAATCGAACGAATTTTTAATGATAAATTCTTTATTTTCCAGGCCTTTCAGAAGTGCAGTTAAATATTTGGCCAAGTTTGATGTTGGTCCATTAGCTCCAGAGACTATAGGTCGAAGTGGTGTATTATTTTTATAAACTTTAACCAGACCATAAATCCGTGGGGCAACTCCATTGTCTATTGTTAGTCTATTTTTAAGATTATTATCTATATGGCCATCAGTATATAATTTTTTTATTAATTTATTATTTTTATTTTGTATTTTATTTGTAGGGTCAGATTCAATGTTTTTATAAGTGTTAGTACCTTCTATAAGTGATTTCATTTTATTGTCATATTCCTCTTTATATATTGCTACTGTTTTATTGCCTTTATCAGCTTTTAAAATGAGTAAGTTTTCTTCATGTTCTTTTAAAAACTTTTTAGTTATGTTGTAATTTTTAATTATTTTAGGGTCTTTTTTATTACTAATTGTATTTGAATTATTTTTATTAGGAAATTTAAAATGTTATTTGCTCCATTAGTTCTAATTAGATTTTTGGTTTCTGTGTCAGCGGATGAAGATAGTATATATTCTGTATCTGCAATCATTTGATCTATAGGAATGTCTTTCTACGTAAAAGGAATACCATGTTTGGGGCCATAAGAAAGTGTATTTTTTATATTGTCTGGAAAATTAATATTAGTAAGGTTAATGAACCAATCTTCTTGTGGAGGTTTTTGACATTTATGTTGTTTACTATTTGTCTGTAGAGTTATTATTTTTCTTATTTGTCTCTTCTTAATATTGCAATTGTAATATTCTGACTGTCTATTTAATGTGCTGTTAAGAAAATTCATTTCATCAAAGTTTAATTTATTTTGTAGAAAATTGTAGATGTTATTGAATTCTTTTTCTAACTTATCAATTTGCCAGCATACTATTTTAATTTCTAAATTGAGAATGTTTTTCTGAAATTTATCAATTAACTTACTAACTTCATGTTTGTAAGGATGATCTGTTGTAAGAGTCTGGTTCAAGCATTTAAAATTATTTTGTGTATGAGTTGGGATGATTGATAAACTCCTACATCGAAGTAAGAAAATACGTTGATTCTTCGTATTTATCCATTGTCTGTTTTGTTTAATACCTGTTTTATATGTGGTGAAGTATGTGTGTCTTGTTGATTTAAAATGGATTCCATTTTCGACCTTGATCCTCCGTAGGTGAAGATAACTGGTTAGGAATGATTCGACTGTAGAAAGTATTAATAAGGGGAAAATAACGGAGCTGCAGTCACTTCTTGTTGAAATTTTATTGAAATTTAAAACATATAACCAACGTTTCGGTCACAATTTGACCATCATCAGGGTCTGAAATACATTTTTATATAAACCACATGGTCAAAATAATTAACATTTTTTTATAAAATTTGTAGAAATTGGAGTTACTTACAACGTTTCAAGGATAAATTTAGAAAAAACATGAAAATGAAAAGTTTTAAGGTCGAAATTTTCGTCAAAATTACAATAAATAAATAAAAAACGTGCGTACATATCATTGCATATAAAACTATTATAATTTGAAGATTCTTATTTCTGAATAACCTTTAAACAATACAAAACGATAAACAATTTATACAGTAAGACCAAATATCCCATTGAATTAAAAAATAGATTGAACATCATTTACAAAATTCCCTGTTCAGATTGTGACAAAATTTATATAGGACAGACTAAAAGATATTTAAAAACAAGAATATCTGAACATGAAAAAAGATACAAATAACATAAAATGTGCCTTGGTGCATCATGCGCACGCATATAAACATAAATTCAAATTTGACGGCACTAAAATTTTACACAAAGAAAATAATCTAAACAAAAGACTTACTTTAGATATGTTACAAATTCATAAACATAAAAATTCCATGAATTCACAGACTGACATCCAAAACTTAAGCATAATTTATAAAGGCATATTAGTAAAAGATTATAAAAATATATTAACACAAAATTAAAAAATAAAATCAACCAAATAATAAAATAATAATAAATAAAATCTTCAAATTAAAAACAACTTCAAAATTATCCACCAGGCGGTTTCCGAAGAACTGGAAGAATCCTGCAATCCAGAAATAAGAATCTTTAAATTATAATAGTTTTATATGCAATGTTGATATGTACGCACGTTTTTTATTTATTTATTGTAATTTTGACGAAAGTTTCGACCTTAAAACTTTTCATTTTCATGTTTTTTCTAAATTTATCCTTGAAACGTTGTAAGTAACTCCAATTTCTACAAATTTTATAAAAAATGTTAATTATTTTGACCATGTGGTTTATATAAAAATGTATTTCAGACCCTGATGATGGTCAAATTGTGACCGAAACGTTGGTTATATGTTTTAAATTTTAATAAAATTTCAACAAGAAGTGACCGCAGCTCCGTTATTTTCCCTTTAATAATACTTTCTACAGTCGAATCATTCCTAACCAGTAATATAGTTAATATTTACCTGTTCGAAGTTTAAACTATAACTATGTATTATGCATATTATGTTTGGTTTTGAAAATTTGACTTCTAAATCTCAAATTAATAGTCCTGAGAATGTTTTTTTTGCAAACGACTTAAGCGCAAAAAATCGTGTTGTGAGATATGGGTATCAAATGAAAGAGGAGACTGTGCTCTTTACAATGGCATGAACGTCGTTTGCGACAAAAAATTGTATGCACCAAAATATAGCGGAATCGTTGACCATTTGGTATATCAGTAGGCCCAGAAGAATATTAGAGAAGACGAAATGAAATTTTATAATATCTAGAAGGAATTCAGAATATAGCTGACGATATTCTTTTTACAGGATGAGATGAGACAGAGGAGCAAGCATTAGCAGATCACAATAAGAATTTAAAACTATTATTTGAAAGAGCACGGGAAGTAAACATAAAATTTAATATGAGAAAAATGAGTCTAATCTAATAACGGAAATGCCAAACCACAAAATAAAAGCAAAATGGAAACCTTTCTTGGTTGTGTGGTATACTATTTATCAAAAGCTGAACCACTAAGAATAAATAAATAAAAAAAAAACGTTATTTGGGTATGGAACAAAATACATTAAACAGCATTCCAAAGAATAAAAGAGGTGATCACTAAAGCTCCAGTACTGCAATATTTTGATACTAAGAAGGAAATAACAGTGCAGTGCGATGCCAGTGATTATGGCTTAGGAGCAACTCTTTTACAAGATGGACAATCAGTTGTATTCGCTTCAAGAAGATTAACAAAGACAGAAAAGAATGGCAATGCGCAAATAGAAAAAAAATTGCTTGCGATTCTTTTTGGTTGCCAAAAAATTCACTAATATTTGGTAGAAAGAAATTCAACCACAATTAAAGAAAACATAAACCATTAGAAATTATTTTCATGAAACCAATTATAGCGGCTCCAAAACGTCTACAACGAATATTACAAGTACAAAACTATAATTTGTCAGGCAGTGTTTCGTTCTTGATTTCTGGCTGGGATTGTGTATCCAATCTATGATTGCCTTGCTGTCTGTATTGATACTGATTTGTTTAGTTGTTAAATAATTTTATTTTAATTCTTCAATGAAATTTTGTAGCCATTTTCGCAAGCAACTTCACAGACTGCTAGTAGTTCAGCCTCCATCGTGGATAAAGTGACTAATTTTTGTGTTGCACTTTGCCAGTGAATTAAAATATCACCAATTTTTGTAATAGAACCATGGAATGTCTTGCAGTTCTTTATCGTACACCATCCAGAATCCGTGTAAATATTAATATCGTAATATGAATTAATTTTTAACATTTTATTTTTGGTACCTTGCAGATATCTTAGTAATCTTTTTACTGCACATCAATGTATATATCTCGCGTCTTGACAAAATTGTAATGGTTTGCTGATAGAATAAGCAATATCCGGTCTTGTTTCTCTTGCCAAATATAACTGTACTATTGCTTCTTGATAAATTTTTTGATCAAACTTTTTATCATTTTCGACAAAGTTTTCTAAATTATTTCCTATTGTTCCTGAGGTTTTGACGGTCTTGATTCATTCATGTCAAAATTTGGGTATATAATTTTCTTGAGATAGATGTATTTCATGCTTGTTTTCTGTTATTTCAATTCTTAAAAATAGATATGGCAAACATCGCCGCCTGTAACAGAAACAGACCAACAGGCCGTAAATCAGTCGGGGTTTAGACATAAACATTCATGTGAAACAGTGTTGCAATTCATAATTAATGAGTGGCGCATTAACTTGGACATAAATAAAAAAAAGTGTGCGGTTTTCTTAGACTTAAAAAGGGCTTTCGAGACCATAAATCGGGAAAATTTACTTTATAAACTTTCATTGTATGGTATAAAGGGAAATGTCTATTTGTGGATTAAAAACTATATGGACAAACGGCGACAAGTGGTGAGATGGAAAAGCGCGGTATCTGGTGAAGAAGAGTGCAGCATTGGAATTCCACAGGGCAGCATTTTAGGACCATTTTTATTTATTATCTATATTAATGACATTGTAACTAAAATAAAACAATGTGAAATTCAATTATTTGCTGATGGTATGCTGGTTTATACAATTGGTGAAAATGTGCAAGATATTTGTAATAAAATTAATGGCGACTTAGAAGCTGTAAACGTATACTTACAAGCTAATAAACTGAAGTTAGATAGCTCTAAATCAAAATTCATGATTGTACATAATAGTAATACTAATTTTGACAACAGTAACATTTGCATAGATAACACAAATTTAGAAAGAGTCACAGAATTTAAGTATCTTGCAGTTATCATAGACGAAAAGTTAAATTTTAAGACGAATATCAATTTATTAATAAAGAAAATATCTAAAAAATAGGTTTTCTTAACAGAATCTCGAGACAGTTAAGTATATATGCACAATTATGCTTATACAATTGTGTAATATTACCTCATTTTAATTATTGTACTACAATATTATATATGTGTAACGCAGGAGATCTTAGCAAATTACAGAAACTACAGAATAAAACTATGAGGATTATATTAAACTGTAATAAATATACCAATGTAAAATTGATGTTAACTACATTAGAATGGCTAGATGTGAGAGCATATGTTACATTAAACACGTTGATTTTCATTTTTAAAATTAAAAATAATTTGTTACCTGCTTATCTAAAAAAAATTGTGAAACTCTGTTCAAATGTTCATAGTTACATCACAAGACAAAAAAATAATTTTTATGTAACAAAAAGAAACAAAACCTCCACAGCTAATACTGTTTTTCATAAGGGCTTTATAGAATTTTATAAACTACCAAAAGAAGTAAAAAATGCAACTAGCTTGTCCAAATTTAAATCTGAATTAAGAAATATGTTGAAAGAAAATATCTAGGAGTATAACCTATTATTACTTTATTATCTGTTATATTTTTGTATGCAGTTTAGCCAGTTGGCTCTTAATAAAGATTATTATTATTATTATTATTATTATTATTATAATTTTTTTTTATTATTATTATTATTATTTTTATTATTATTATTATTATTATTATTATTATTATTATTATTATTATTATTATTATTATTATTATAAAGTGCTAAAGGCCTGTGCCTAAATCGTAAAAAAAGAAAATAATGACTCGCCTCGCCGGGACACAAACCCGGGACCTCTAACTTGCCGGGCGGGCACTCTACCACTGAGCTACGGGCCACCGACTACGTCAGTTGATTTTACTTGCACAATTTGTTAGCAACTGTAACTGATTGATTTTGGTTAGCACTTCCGTTGGTCTGTTCCAGTTATAGGCGGCAATGCTCGCCAAATCAGTTAGAAATTAGGAATTGATTACAATGAATCATATAGTCCAGTAATAAAATGGGAACTGTAAGAGCATTATTAGCATTATCAGTTATTAAAAAGTCTCTAAGAAGATTCTACGATGTAAAAGCTGCACATTTAAACGCAAAGTATTTATGTAACAACCACTTGGCTATGCTTAAAATGAAGACAAATTTCTCTTAGTCTTTACGGACTTTCTCAATCGAGCAGCTGATGGAATATAAAATAATAAATGCCGAATTAACAAGATTAACCTCCGATTTATGCGTATATATAAAAAAAGAAGAAGTAAATACATACATGTATATATATATATATATATATATATATATATATATATATATATATATATATATATATATATATATATTGGCGTACACGTTGATGACATTTTGGCAGTAGCGGACAGCCATGAAACAATCAAAATTTTTATGAAAGACGTTAAAGAAAATGTTCAAATGAAGGAAGTAACGAAAAAAATTAATTTTTAAGAATTGAAATAACAGAAAGCAAGAATGAAAAACATCTATCTCAAGAAAATTATATAGGTACCCAAATTTTGACATGAATGAATCAAGATCGTTAAAACCTCAGGAACAATAGGAAATAATTTAGAAAACTTTGACGATAATGATAAAAAGTTTGATCAAAAAATTTATCAAGAAGCAATAATACAGTTATACTTGGCAAGAGGAACAAGACCGGACATTGCTTATTCTATCAGCAAACCATCACAATTTTGTCAAGACGCGAGATATATACATTGATGTGCAGTAAAAAGATTACTAAGATATCTGCAAGGTACCAAAAATAAAATATTAAAAATTAATTCATATTACGATATTAATATTTACACGGATTCTAGATGGTGTACGATAAAGAACTGCAAGACATTCCATGGTTCTATTACAAAAATTGGTGGTATTTTAATTAACTGGCAAAGTGCAAAACAAAAATTATTCACTTTATCCACGATGGAGGCTGAACTACTAGCAGTCTGCGAAGGTGCTTGCAAAAATGGCTACAAAATTTCATTGAAGAATTAAAAGAAAATTATTTAACAACTAAACAAATCAGTATCAATGCAGACAGCAAGGCAATCATAGATTGGATACACAATCCCAACTAGAAATCAAGAACGAAACACTGACTGACACATTATATATTTGTACTTGTAATATTCGTTGGAGCCGCTATAATTGGTTTCATGAAAATAATTTCTAATGGTTTATGTTTTTTTTTAATTGTGGTTGATTTTCTTTCTATTAAATATTAGTGAATTTTTTGGCAACCAAAAAGAATCGCAAGCAATTCTTTTTCTTTTTGCGCATTGCTATTCTTCTCTGTCTGTTAATCTTCTTGAAGCGAATACAACTGATTGCCCATCTTGTAAAAGAGTTGCTCCTAAGCCATAATCACTGGCATTGCACTGCACTGTTATTTCCTTCTTACGGCCAGTTTCATAATCAATAGCTTAAAGGGGCTTTAGCAGAAGTGAACTTTAAGCAAAAGTGGACTTTAATGCCTCTTTAAAATTTGTCGGTTTCAAAATCAAATCGAACGTCAACTTTAGTAAAAGTGCAATATGTGTGTATCGAGGGCGGTTGGCTACACTGGAGCGTTGTCTTTTGGCGGTTTAGCTAGGTTATGTTGGGTTAGTTGCTGTCAAGTTGTTGTGGTTTTGTGAGTTTACAAGCAGAATAAATATTCAAATAGGTAAAAATGAGTTCTTCTAAATGTTGTCGCGGCACCAATTTCACAACTGAGGAAGAAATTATGTTATTCGAGGAAATTGCAAAAAAACATACAATTGAATGCAAAACAACGAATAAATTTTCTAATGAAGAAAGACTCCGACAAAATCTCCAGCCGTGATCAACATGTTGAATAAAACCGAAGTGTTAATAATAACTAAATGTCTGGCTGGATGCCTGAAATCATTTTAAATATAGTTGTCAATAGTTATGCATATTTAATATAATCTAATTTATTTTACCTATTTGTTTGTAACCGAATCATGTGTTCAATTTTCTGCAATAAGAACTGGATCGTAGCGTTTCTTAACCTAAATCTGTCGAAAAAATCCTGCTCATCATATAATTTGAAATATTTTTTTCTATTTCTTTAAATTTTTGGACACTGCAGCACAATTTTTCCTTCATCTTCCGATGAGCTACTTAATGAAGTAAAATTGTTGAGATGATACATTATGAACACTGATTGACACTGATCTACTTCAAATACAAATCTAGTAAACATCAGAAGTATGGTTATGTTCATACTAAAGCTACTTTAATACGTTAAAGCTTGGGAAATGGCCCTTTAATTTAAAGTCCGCTTTAAAGGTTAAAAAATGTTATGAAATGCTTTTTGCAAATTAAAGTAGACTTTTAAATTTAAAGTCTTTTTAAATTGATTATGAAATCGGCCGTTAGTATCAAAATATTGTAGGACTGGAGCTTTAGTGATCACCGCTTTTATTCTTTGGAATGCTGTTTAATGTGTTTTGTTCCATACCCAAATAACGTTTTTTTTTTTTGTTAATATTCTTAGTGATTCAGCTTTTGATAAATTTGGTAAAATTTTTGCTAAGTATACCACACAACCAAGAAAGATTTCCATTTCGCTTTTATTTTGTGGTTTGGCATTTCCGTTATTGCTTTAGTTTTTTCTTCATCCGATAAAACTAAGCTTGTGTCCAATATAATTAACAGATTTTAATTATAGATTCATTTTTCTCTTATTAAATTTTATATTTACATCCCGTGCTCTTTCAAATAATAGTTTTAAATTCTTATTGTGATCTGCTAATGCTTGCTCCTCTGTCTCATCTCTTCCTGTAATAAGAATATCGTCAGCTATATTCTGAATTCCTTCTGGATCTTATAAAATTTCATTTCGTCTTCTCTAATATTCTTCTGGGGTTACTGATATACCAAATGGTCAACGTTCCGCTATATTTTGGTGTATACAATTTTTTGTCGCAAACGACGTTTATGCCATTGTAAAGAGCACAGTCTCCTATTTCATTTGATACCCATATCTCACAACACGATTTTTGCGCTTAAGTCGTTTGCAAAAAACTGCGTCGATACAAGAGTATATACCTTCTTTAAAAATTGGCGTGTAATCTAAATGTAACAAAAATCTCTAAAAATGTGTTTCTGGCATATTTTCAAGAACAACAACATAATAAGAAGGCTTCGAGTCTATAGGCCACATTTTTAAATAAATATATTGAAATGTAATTATATTTAACCTACAAAAGTACCTATTAATTAACATATTCAAATAATATTGTTAATATTTACCTCTTCGAAGTTTAAACTAATAACTATGTATTATGATAAAAAGTAGCATAAATTAATATCTAAGAGCATTAATAGTATTTTATTTAATTCTAAGTTTAGCCTTTTAATATGTTTGACATCCACATTAGCCGAGCAGCGTAGAGCGTAGGTAAGTAGGCGGCAAATTTAAGTTGTGAATTCAAAGTCAACATTTTTCTTAAGTTTGAGTAAAATAATATTTAATATTTAACACGTAATACTATATTTTAATATTAAGTGGGATACTTATTGGCTTTAATTGCAGCTTTCAGTAGCTTAGGCATTGATTTTATTAAATTAGAAGATATGGAAGATGATTTTTTGTCCACTCTTCAGTCAGATACGCCTCGAGTTCTTAATTCGTGCAAATGGCTTTTTGTGGGATCACCCCTCTAGTTTCGACCAAAAATTCTCAATATGGTTGAAGTCAGGGGACTGGGGAGGTGTTTTAAGTTGATTCGGTATGTTTCAGATCAGCTATTCCATAACAAAAAGTGCTGTATATTTAAAATCATTATCTCGTTGTTTCTTCTTTTAAAATTCCATACTTTAATCCTACACGTACATGTAACAGGTACACTTTATATCCGAATTCGGGCATTTAAGTATATTATTGAGTCAGTTGCACGTGCATAATTGTTCTCTGTTTAAAGTTCTCTTTTGTGGAGTATTTTAAAGTTATTTTACTTCAAAAACTGTATCAAAGTATACATAATTTTTTTGTGATTATCTCTGTGGAAGTTATTTTGTGCTCCGGTATATATATTTTGAGGAAATAGGTTAAAAGCCTTTTTCATTTCATAATTTTTTATACAAGTTTCTACTTAACTTAAGTGTTAAATCTCTACCATGTCTCGCCAGTGCAGTGCGTGTAAACAGGGCATCAACTCGAAGTATCCCGGAGTAGAATGTGCAGAATGTGATAAATCTTATCATACTCTGTGTGTGGGTATCACTCTCGAACAGTTTTAAAGATTTATCAACGTTATGGTTTTAGTCATCTTGCCGTAAGTGCCGTCCAAAATCCACCAAGACAGCTACCGTGGAATCTGCAAGTGTCGACGCCAGTGTTTCGCCTGACCTTCGCACCATACTCAGCAAATTTGAACAGCGCATGAACGATAAGTTTGAAACTTTATTAAATTCTGTAACTTTTTGTAGTGATAAAATCTCTGACTTTGAATTAAATTTATAAGATATAAATAATAAATTGAAAATATTTGATGAACTTAAACGTAAAAATGATATATTAAAAACTGAATTAAAAAATTTAAATCAGAAAATTGTAGATACGGAACAATACTCCGAATTAAATAATTTAATTATTAATAATATCCCGGAAAAAAATGGGGAAAATATTGATAATATAATTTGTAATATAAGTGAAAAAATTGGTGTAAAGGTTTCTAAAAATGATATTGACGCAGCTCATAGACTGCAATATAATAAATTCAAAAATGGTAAACCACGAAATGTTGTTGTAAAATTTATATCTCGTCGTGTTAAGGATGATTTTCTCTCTGCAGCGAGAAGAAATAGAAATTTAACATCTGCAAGTATAAATATTGAAGGGCAAGACAGTAAAATTTATATAAATGTGCATTTAGGGTTTAAAAACTCATTAATTTTTAGAACAGCTTTAAATGAACTAAAACCTAAAGGTTTCAGCTGTATATGGTCAAAGAATTGTAAAGTATTTGCCAGAAAAACTGTTACATCAAAGATTTACCATTTAAGTGATATTACTGATATTTCTAAGCTACAGTAATTATGTTTCGATATATTTTTTGTTTTTTTTTTGTTTTTGTGTATTTTCAAAACGTTCGGGGTTTACGAACTAACACAAGTACTTTTAGTGTTAATATTCACGTATGTAGCTTCGATATTATTTGTCTAACAGAAACTCTTAAATTCATCTGTTTATAATAGTGAATTATTTCCATCCACTTACAATGTAGTAAGGAGAGACAGATCTAGTATTTCACGTTTAAAAAGTGATGGTGGTGGTGCGTTAATTGCAGTTCGATCTTGTTTAAATTATATTGAAAGACCTGAATGGATTAGTGATGCCGAAGACCTCGGGATTTCGTTAATTAACAATAATACCAATAAACAATATTTGCATGTTTGTTGTGTTTATTTACCACCAGATGATGTGTCAATGTCTAATTTTCTAAGTAAACTATCAGATATTGTAGACTCAGTTCCTGATGTTATTTTTTTTTATTATTGGTGATTTTAATGTACCCCATTTGCAATGGGGCCCTAATAATACTCATAATGCTCTTAAGCCTTTAAATACTTATAATTTGTCTTCATCGAATTTTGTTGATTGTATTTCATATTGTAATATTTATCAGTTTAATCATCTCAATCACCATTATGTAAAATAGATGCACATAATCTAAATTGATTTATAAAATCAAATAAAATATACATTCATCTTAATTTACTAAATGCACATCATCCTCCAATTGAGATCTACCTTAGATTTGATAGTTTATCTCCGATGACAAATTGCCATCGTAAAATTTTCTTACATAAATCACCTGATTACTATACAATTAATCAAAAACTGCTTGAAATTAATTGGGACCAACTTTTTAATGGTTT
Organism: Harpalus rubripes; assembly: GCA_963082715.1. NCBI lineage: Eukaryota > Metazoa > Arthropoda > Insecta > Coleoptera > Carabidae > Harpalus > Harpalus rubripes. Next base: position 51,174,131 of record OY720448.1, read on the forward strand.
AGATATTGACAGCATGGTAAATGAATTTTATAATATATTGTATACTGTTGTAAATAAATATGTTCCAGTAAAATATAATTTTCATGGTTCCTATCCTGTTTGGTATATCGGACGACTTATCAAGCTTATTAAAAAAAAAGTAAAGCACATGCCAAATATAAACAGTATAAATCGCAAATGCACTACAACAAATTTTCAGAATTATGAACAGCTGTCAAATTTGAAATTAAAAAATGCTATGACATTTACATTAAGAATATAGAAAATTGTATACCGCATAATACTAAAAAATTCTGGTCATATGTTTCTTCTAAAAAATGTTCAACAGTATACCGAACACGATGTGCTATGAAAATTCAACAGCAAGCAATGGAAGTGATATTTGTAATTTGTTTTCTGACTATTTTAAATCCGTATTCATTGAGGAAAATAGTAAAAATAATAATTACAATCAATCGACCCTAGTACAGAAAGATTTTATTGGAGCCAATATATTTTTTAATGAGTATGAGGTTCTAGATATTTTATTACAGCTCGAGGTAAATAAAAGTGCTGGGCCAGACGATATCCCTAGTGTATTTATTAAAAACTGTTCCTATTCTCTCTGTTATCCTTTTATGTTAATTTTTAATATATCATTAGATGCAGGTTATTTTCCTAATGAATGGAAGAAAGCCTATATTGTCCCAGGCTTTAAAGATGGTAATAAAAATCAAATAATAAATTATAGACCGATTTCAAAACTTAAATATCTTCGAAAAAGTATTTGAAAAACTTGTATATAAAATCTTATTTTCTTTAGTAAAAAGTTTTATTATCCCTCAGCACCATGGTTTTTATCCAGGTAGATCTGTGGAAACGAATCTTCTTACATACAGCGAATATATACTGAAGTCTATGGATGAACGTAGTCAGGTTGATTCCATATACACCGACTTCAGTAAAGCATTTGATATAATTAATCACACTTTGCTCTTAAAAAAGCTTTCTGATTTCGGTGTATGTGGAAGTCTCCTCGACTGGTTTAAGTCCTATTTAACAGGAAGAAGTCAGCGAGTTACAATAAATGGATTTCTGTCAAATGAAATTATAATTCCATCATGAATTCCTCAGGGATCTCAATTGGGACCACTTTTGTTTAATGTTTTTATTAATTTATTTATTTATTCGTGTCGAACTAATATAATAACAATAGCAAAAAGTCAAAAATCACTAATTTGTCTTTCGCTTCTTGGCTACACTTGAAGAATACTAGTTCGTTGGTGCAGAATTATCTACCGATTAAAAACCAGTACCCAGGGTCGCGACGAGGACGCTTCTGCTTGACCCGTTTTTCATTTTTGACAGTTGTCAACCACCAAATTCCATCTTCATAATCTTGACACAATTTTTTAAATTCACATCGAAAATTATATACTGACAACACGAAGAATTTAATAGTGAATCGATTTATTGTACTAACTACATTTAAAATTTTAATTTTCACTACAAATTTGTAGACAAAAAATTCATAATGATATTTGTCGTTGTTTCAAATTTTGCAAATTTTTATCATATGCTGATGATCTAAAAATGTTTCATTCTGTTAACGATACCATAGATTGCATAGGAATACAAGAAGATCTTAATCGTTTTCAGCAATATACTAAAGATAACAAACTATCAAACAAAACAAAAAAATGTTGTCAAATTACTTCTTCGAGGAATAGGAATAATGTAAACTTCATTTACACTTTCTCTAATGACGCAATTACACCTGTTTGTGAAGGTAAAGATTTGGGACTAATTATAGATAAAAAAAATTATTCTTGACCTTCATGTCGACTCTATAACGAAAATAGCTTATAGAATGTTAGGTTTTCTAATTCGAACATCTGAAAACTTCAAGAACCCAAAGACTTTAAAAATCTTGTATTTCACCTTGGTAGGAAGTCAGTTAGAATTCGCTTGTTGGCCTCCACAGTATACAATATATATCAAACGAATTGAGCGTATTCAGGAGAAATTTGATAAATTTATGAATTACAATTTTCCTAATTATAAATGTAATTTATTATCTCTGGAAAAACAGCGGATTGCAATTGATTTAACATTTTTATACAAGTTAATTAATAATAAAATAGATTGTGCTGAGCTGAGAAATTGTCTTCGTCTCCGTGTGTCAGTATATACTACACGAGCTTCTGAACTTTTTTATATTGGTTTTAATAGAACTAACGCAACTTTTAATTCTGCCATGAATCGGCTGCCATTTTTGTTTAACAAATACATTGCTAATAACTCAATTGATATTTTTAGTCTTAATATATCAACATTTCAAAATCAAATTGCCAATAATATCACTTCTACTAATTAAATGTATTCTCATATTTGTTGCAATATAGATATGTAGATAATTTTAAAAAGAAAAACTTATAAATATACGTGTACTGAATTGTTTTTGCTATTTGTATGTTGTGCCATTCTGTTATTGGGTTTTGTCCTGTTGAATGGCCGAAATAAAATAAATGAATAAAATAAATAAATATATGATCCCTCCCTCCCGCCACATCCAATTCCAAATTTATCCCCACAAGATTGCTAATTTTCTTTTAAAATTGATAAACAGTCATACCTATTTATAGTTTCATTCCAGGTTGCCAACTTGGGCGATTTATCGCAAATTATGCGATTTTAAAAGTGGATTTGCGGTTAAAATTTTGTCTTGGCGACTTGCGATTATTTGGGCGATATACTAATTTTTAAAAATCGCATTGGGCGAGTTTACATCAGAAATATTAAATATTTGTAATTCCATGTAAATGAACGCACCCTTACTATGCCACTGTGGCAGTCTCTCTCTCACGCTCATAGTAGTCTCTCTCAAGTCTTGTCTCAAGCGCAGCGCGACGCATTAAACTAAATTTGGTTGTGTCGCAGTATAAAAAGTATTATACAGTAGCGAAACTCATGATTCGCTGTCACAGCGAGCATGCGTCAATCAGCGCAACGAGAACATGGCGTCTTTTTAATTAGGAACATGGGCGTAGAGTTTACCTTTGATCACAATTAAAATATTTAATACTATTATGTATTTGTACATAAAATATATTGAACGGTCATATATTTTAAATTCATAACAATTTAGCTAAATTTCAATAGGCCGAATTCAGTTCTCTTCTCTAAAGTTAGTGAACCTTCATTAGCCATCTTAAAGATGCTTCTCTAAATATTTGTATTTAGCTGTTTTAAGTAGCGTTAATGAAGCTTCTCTAGCAGCTTAATGATGGTCAGTTTCTTAAAGATGACAGGGGCCGTCTCTAAACTCGTATTGATAACTTTACGCTATTTTCCCAAAGGATGTTATCAAATTTAATTAGGTAACGATGAGTATCTGTAAATAAAATGACATTATCCAATGATCAAAATAATTTAAGGTGACTTACATGGAGTAAGTCAAGCCACAGTTTCACGAATAATTTATAAAGTGTCCCGTGCAATAGCTGCAAAATTACCCAGATTTGTGAAAAGTTCCCAGAAAATATAAATGCCACAAAACAAGAATTTTACAATGTAGCGCAATTACCTGGGATAACTTGTAGATTATCGGAAACAGTGTGGACTTGGAAATCAGATGAGAATATGGAAATACCGGTTTCAGGAATAATGCTACAAAGAAATTATTAAATACAAATTACAAATAAGACCTTTATTATCAACTATTATATGAATACACCTGTAGGGGAAAATACATTTTGTAAAAAATTATTTTCTTTACACAGGATCTTTCCATACTTTGAGCAAAAAATTAGAAGGTATATATATATATATATATATATATATATATATATATATATATATATATATATATATAATAAGATATACAGATTATGAACAAAAATATTTATTTTTAAATTCGCAAAATTAAGGGAGGTTTTTCAGGACCACTGAAGTAGTGTACTTTATTGAAAGCAACTTACTCAAAATTAATTATCAATATTATATTACATTACAAAATGCTCATTAAACTTAGGGATAATAATTGTTTTGAATACTTGATAATTTTGAATATCAGTGCATTGTATTTAAATTTAAAATATTTGTAAAATTAACTGAACACATACCTTTAAGGATAATTCGATGTAAATATTAACCAAAAATATTGTTCAAAATTTCCACCGTTCGTTGCTACACATAATAGGTCTGTTCGTTTGTATGGTTCTAGCTGCCCGAACTTGTAATTTTGTGAAAAATATGTTCGTTAATGTGTTCTAAGTTGTCTGCAATGTGTCCGTTTGTGGTCGTGTATATTGAACTAACTTGTCAGAACTGTACTACCTCCCGATCTAGTACACTTGGTGCAGTTTATAACGTCACAGTACTTGGCAGACAGGCTGCTGTGAACTTGTACTTGGCATTATAATTTTTCCAAAAATCTAATTATATTCTTAGTATGAATCAAATAAAAAGTTTTCTTGTAAGAGATGAACGTGAAAAATTTCTTTCCAATGAAAACCATTATTATTTTTGCTATTTAACGTAAAATCTACATGAACTTGTCTAATTTGTGTTCATTTGTATTTAGAAAATAATTGTGTACTATTTTGTATAAGTTAGTGCAATACAAACAAACAGACCGAATGCAGCACGTTGGATGAACGATACAGTACAAGCTTGAAATGAATGTCAATCAGTTAAAAAAATGTTCACTTTAAATACGAAACAATTTTTTTTTTGTCTAAAGTATGGAAACACCCTGTATATTGTACCAACTTGCTGTACCTTTGTGTATATGTTACGGCTCATCTAATAAATTTGGTTTATGTTAATAGTTACCGGGGTATTATTAATACCAACTGTTAGGTTTAGTTAAGTCAGTATCAATAATTTCCGGTAATTATGAATACAAACTGGATTTATTAGATGAACCATAACAAATATGCTTATTACATGATTGTTGAAATTATCATATTTCTTTATTGATATTAAATTAAACACTGGTAGTAGTAAGTACGTGGAACATATACATGCATGAATATGTAACTAAATTAAAATACTCACCTCTTTATAAGATAGCTATATAATTTAAACATTTATTTTGTTGGAGTCAGTTTGGTGCATAAAACAGCTACTTCGTAAAGAACTGAACATCTCGGCCTAAAAATTAAAAGCATGCGGCTTCGACCACAAAAAGTGAAAACAGCAATATTCAACAATTTATTTAACATAAGAGGCAAGCATTCATGAGACTTTCTTGACCTTGGCAAGCAGATATGGGAGCCCATGTCAGAATGACAGTTAGTAATTATGTAGGTACATAATTTAAAAATGTTATTTCTCAATCAAAATTTTATTGTTTTCTAATTTTATGTGGTTTATTTATTATCAGGAGTATGTAATATAGCCGAGAAAAGTAGTGCACATGAAATTAAAGTCTTGAAATTTTGAATGAAAAAATTATAACATTTGTAGGTTCTGTAAATATTCACTAGCTGTCATTCTGACTCAAGTCCCTAAGGTCAACAGGCACATGACTGCTGACGTCCTAGTTTTAACATTTATTTACGATACGAAATTGTAAATTTATGGAATATTTAAAATTTAACTTACACTGGTGCTACTAACATTAGTTAAGTATCTATATATATAAAATAAGAGATACTTACCCACTGTCCAGAATTACAAACTCTGTAGAAGGTTCGTCAGCTGTATATAATTCTTGTACAAGTTCGATAGGCTGTCATGTGATTCAGTATACTTTATTTTATAAAAGTAGCTTATGTATATTATTCTTGTTTTGATTATAAAATTACACAAAAAATTTCATACCTTGGCATCAGAATCGTAATTAGAAACATCTTCTTTAAAATCTGCTGGACAGATGTCATGTATTGCCCAATCATTTTCTGATGGAACACTCGTTCCTTTTGTGCCTCCTCCAGTCGTCATCATATCTTTTCGATATTTTAAGATGACATATTTCGCGTGTTGTTTCATCCGGAAATACAATTTTTAATTTTTTTGGTTCGTACTTGCAAGCTCTAAGTTTGTTGGAGTCTGGAAATATCTATCCAGGCTTCAATTTTGCATGAAAATCTTTTTGGGTCGCAGCTTTTTGATTCTATTATAGTTTTATTGCTTTTCACTAATTCAATTATATATTTTTTTTCTTCAGAGAAATTCGAAACTCTCTTTTTATCAGACATCTAAAATACAGAAACATAAGTGAGATTATTATGATTTCTTCATTATTTCATAGGAAAACGTTATAATACTAATACTTACAATTATAATCTTTCGAAAATCCACAACAGAATAGATTCAGCTGTTTGCGCGCTAAAATGTATTTGACAATCAAATCAATATGGCGGTTGAGCCGGTGCGATATTGCCACATGTACTTTTGAAAAAGACCATAATTTGTTACAGAAAGTATAAAGAAGGTTGTTGAATATCATCATAGTTAAGACCATCACTAAGTACTGATTCCGTCTCTAGTTAAAGAAAGTTTAATAAAGACTTTAGAGAAGAGAGCTGAATTCGGCACAATATATTTTGTATATAAAATAAGGCTCAAGAAATATGCTTCCGTCTCTGCCTGTTCATATCTCTGCCTACAGCATTGGCCGCGTTCAGCATGGCACAGCGCTAGCAGCGCTGAGCACCGAAATTTGCTGGAGACACTTGCTCGACAAATCACATTCGTCCATTCATTGCGTTCGGCAAACTTCGGTGCTGTATATGTTGTGTATACTGCGGTTGTGTGTTGTGTCTGTCATAATGTCAAGTGAAACTGTTAAAATGAAACTAAAAGTTGATGTATGAATATGAACAAGAATTGAGTAAAATATTCAAAAAAAAAATTACAGGTTGGCTTGTGCCTAGTAATAATAACCCCAATAAGGCCTTTTCTAAGGTGTGTAATCTGAATTGCGGGCCCATAAGACTAATCTAGAACGCCCTGGGAAAACTCAAATTCATATTAGAAATTTTAAGAGATTAAATAATGTCAATCAACAGCAAACTTTGGACAAAGATATTATAGTTCAAAGCGAAGAATGCAAGAAAAACAGAAATTATTTTGTCTGCATATACAGCATATCACAGCAGTATTAGATGTGTGGATCATTTGTCGAACCTCATTAGAAAATTACTACAGAAAGACAGGACCAGTTTTAAATTAGAAGAAGTTAGAGTTCATCGCACAAAATGTACAATGATAATAAAAAATGTAAGCAGGAACTGGTTGAAGATTTAGGTAGTAGTTCAAATTCTCTTATAAAAGACGAATAGACAGATGTATCAGTTGATAAGTATTTATGCATTTGTATTATTTTAGCAAGAGTAAGAACAGAATTAGTACTAACTTTCTTGGTTTAATAGAAAAGGCAAGTGCTACTGCTAAAATTTTATTCGAGTGCATAAAAACATTTCTAGAAAAACTTCAATTTAAATATTAAAAATATAGTAGGTTTAGGAACAGATGGAGCAAATAATCTTTGTGGCAAAAACCATTCCGTTTATGTACTTCTTAAAGAAATTGCTCCTCGGCTTCAACTTATAAAATGTATTGCGCATTTTTACATTTATGTGCTTCAAAAAATGCGAAAACTCTACCATTATTTTTAGATTTTCCATGTTCTGAAGTTTACAATTGGTTTTCTTTAAGTACTTTGAGTAGAGAAGCATATTAAATAAATTTTGATTTGATTAATGTTAATGAAACTAACAAATTTCATCATTTTATACAACTTTCGAAGACAAGGTGGTTAGTTCGAGCTAATGTAATAAAAGTCATACTAAATCAGTGGCTCGAATTAAAAACACATTTGAAATTATTAAAAATACAGAAAAGTTCTACATGGCGCAAACGTTGTCTGAAATGTTAAATGATGAAAACATCTATTTATATTTAATAGTAGCTTATACTGTACTTGTAAATGTTAACAATGTGAATGCCTTTTTTTAACATAAAAATGCAGATGTTTTCAGGCTTCATTTAGAATTATTTGATCTCTTATTACGTTGTATGAGACATAATATTTTTATACTATTAAAATTCGTAACCAATTATCACTAAGAAAAATTACCAAAATTTTGAATGATGAACTAGCCTATTATTCTCCAGAAATAATTGACTTTGGTTTTAAATTTAGAAACGAGCTTACACGTTGTAAGTTAAATTCTGATCAAATTGCAACTATAAAATTAAGGTGTAGAGATTTTGTGAAAGAGTTATGATTAAAGATTTGTAACAGAATCTCCCTTAATATTTCTATTTTTGATTCGATCAAATATTTTAGTTTAGAGTATTGTTTACAACGATATAACCACGCTAGTTTTACCGTCTTACCTGTTGAGATCTGACAAAGCTGCAGTTGTGACAGTGGAACAGTATTTTAAATGTACACTGGGGATAACGGGATTTAAATAAAGATTCTACCGTATAACAATTTTGCATTTTCGTTTACAATTATGAATGAATTCTTAATAAGCTGTACCAATACTAGTCTACTTATCTTTAAGACTGTTTAAAACTTTGTGCATTATTAACAAATAATGATAATATAAATATAATTTGTATCAAAAGTGCTACAGTAGAAGTGCGTGTATTTATGTGTTTCGTTCATTTTGAATAAATAATTTTTCAAAAAATTAATATTATGCGTTGAATTATCAAAGCACTTACTGAACATGATGGTACCCTAATGCCTAATAGATGTTTATTTGGGCGGATTCAGCGATAACTCGAATTAAATCTTGCGCGCATGTTCTGCAACCCTGGTTTCATAAATAAAACATAAATTCCCTAACCTGTCACTAGACATACTGTTACAGTCTGATTTCGTGAACGCCTTCTGTGATACATGAACAAATCCTTTTCGACGCTGGTCGTCGTGAAGGCGGAAGTCGATTTGTTGAATTGAGTGGCAAATATTCCAGAATCTTTTTTTCTGTTGCATGTAGTCGCGAGGACCACAAGGTACAATATTTTCTTTCATCTTTACATACCGTTGATGTTATTCATTTTTATTTAAGGGAGTTATAGGCGTGTGCGTTCATTGGAACAATTGTTAGTTTTTTCGAAAAGTTCGTGATTTGATTCACGACTTCTACAGACGGAAGAGTTCACTATAAAAGGCTCACAAGATCCTAGGTGAGATTTCAAAGAGTACACCTCTATCAACCTCCAGTTTCATATACCTCAGTCACTAATTTTAATTGTTCTTTCCAGGCTTTTTTATTCCATATAATTTTTCTATTTTACTTTATTTTACCAATTGTATTTTTTGGATTTAATCTAACATACAAATAGGTTACAATCCTTATTTTTGCCGAACTTCTCGACGTTCACGTTTGGGTTCTTGTCGTATCGTATCGCTAATATTTGGAGTAACATATACGCCCACGCACACCCTTTACATGAGTGGAGATTATTGAAGTGTTGAAAATCATTGCCGTCACATAGCTTCATCTTTTATCTGGCGAGCCCTGGAAACATTTACGAAGCAAGAGTCTACATCTAGATAAGAATTCACATTTACTTATTTTGTCGTACTATCTGGCGATAGTTTTCTACACGTCAAATTTCAACCTATTGTTTACCTTATGCTATTATCGATTATATAGTATGTACTTAAATCGTACTTATCCTGTATGTACCTGTAATCTAATCTAAACTATTAGCGGCCGTTGTAATTGGTTAATTTCAATTAAAAATTACTAACCGGTCTGATTTTGTACGTTTGCGAGGTTTTTTTAACCTTATTTATTATTTACGCGTGGATTCCGTCCCAATGATTACTAGGAAGATAACACACTCGAGTTAGTTGCATCTGTCAGGCGAGAGTTTAGTTAAAGATTTGAGTAACGTTGCGATGTGTGCTGTCAACCTTGGAATTGTTTAAGTACAATAATAATATTTGTATATTATAACTTTTGTAGTGTTGCCACAAGACGAGACGAGACAAGACTTGAGGTCGGTCTTGTCTTGGTCTTGACTTAGTCTCGACTCGAGACAAGACGAGACTGACGTCAAGTCCCGTATCAACAAATTGTTTATAATAATAATTGTATGTAATAGTCCATGAGTATATATATAATAATAAAAACCGTACAATCGCGATTAAACAATCCCAAAAAATGTTTGAGATATTAATTTTAAGTATTCTATGACTATCGTCTATCTCTTAAAAAATAAATATCAAAATGGGCGTGCATAGGTTCGTATATACCGAGTGTTTTATTTTTCTTAGTTCATTATTTACAATATAATTTTAATCAATTAGGTATATAACTGGATACTGAATTATAATTGACAACAATACACTTTTCTTAATAGCACTAGGTAAACAGTAAAATCTAGAGATTAAAAAATATAGAAAAACAATGAAGTTGATATTACATTATTTGGGAATACATTATTTTCATGTTATTTTATACGAGTTTCGATGTGAAAACATAATATTACCACACGAAAATTAAGAAAATTATGTTACGAATTGTAATAAATTAAAGAAAGTGAGGAATATTCATTCATATACTTATTATAGATCTGAGAGATTCAAAATGTAAAGATAAGAGCAAAATGTATAAGTAGGTATAAATGAAATTCTTGGAAATATCCATTGCTGTGTCCTCCATCCCTTCCCCTTCAGTTTTATGAACACTACCCATCAGCACTGTTAACTCAAGGTTAAACTTTTGAAATAAAGCATTGGTGAAACATTAAAATATTAACCGAAACAGAAAGTGTCTAGTAATATAGATATATATGCGCAATTGGCTATATTATGGGGTTACAATTAAGAATCCTTGCGTTTTGTATAAAATAACTATTTTCAATTTCAAATGAGTTATTTAGGAAAAATAAGGAACACATCTGTTGAAAGTCTACAATATGGTTGTTTTAAAACAGGTTTCCCTAGGGGTTTAAGATCGTAAAATCTTTGTCGGCATTTTCCATTTTCACACAATTCTAAGAATTACAACAGATTTTTTTTTGTAAATATATGAAAAATACTATATATTTGAAGTGAACAATACATGTTTCAATACAGCAGAACCAGGTCGAAATTACAGTAGGTACAGTATTAAATGATATAAAACAAAAAATTCAATAAAATAAATAAAACCCATATTCATTGCTGTCGTGGAAAATGCGCTGCAGATATTAGGGTAAAAGCGATATAGTAATTGGTACCTTAAGAGTTTATGTTTACTTTTAAATATGATATTTTACATTGTAGGTAGATATAATTTTTGTGCTGTTTGAAAATTGGAAATAATTTTAGTCAACTTGAATATCCAGTTTTGTTAGTACATTTCATAGGCTCTAAATACAATTACAAATTTTTAAATATTGTTTATTCTGGGTAGTTTTTATCCTACGTATACATTGTAATTTAACTATTATACTAAAATTTATGCGGTAAATATTTCATTTCATTATTTGTGCAGATGTAACATGAATAGGAGTATTACGCCTATTTTGTAAGGTTTACAATTTTTGGAAATTTAAGCTAAGCTTTCAGCCTAATATGCGAATTTCCAGTAGTATTTGAATTTTCATATTTCCATAAATTAATGTTTCAGGGATACAAGATTCAAAATTAAAATGTCTTGTTTTTATGAATTTTCAAATAGTATTAATAGCATTGTTCTTAATTTTTGAAGCACTTTTAGAAAAATATTTTGAAAAAATACCGATGAACTGAAGTCGAGAGTCTCGTCGAGACTTCAAGACTTTCTCGACAAGATTCGATACTGGTCTCGTCTCGTCTTGACTTTTTGGTCGAGACCAAAATGATGGTCTTGTCTCGACAAGACCAAGACTTTTCTTATCGAAGGACTACAACCTTCTCCACTGTACCTAACGTTGACGTTCATGGTTGCCTGCAGTGCGTATCCATAAGCTCGCTCATCAGATTTGTTTCAAACTGGGACCTAATTACATTCTTTAATAAAGCGATTACTCCTAATTCTTTTTCCCTGAACCCTATCCTAACTCTTCGGTCAAGTGCGATGTTATATTATAGCACGAGATAAATAATACTATTTTTTTAAACCCGTGTTGAATACAACATATTTCATACAATTGAAAAACCGAAATGTTAGTGCTGTTTCTTTCTTATAATAGTACTATATAGGTGTATAGGCATCTTAAAATTAAATACTGTTAGAGCTCATACTCATAATACTGCACAAGGTGTAACATTCGAAATAATCTCAAGGACAGGTGGATTAGTTTCGTAGAATTGTAATATTTGTACATTTAATATTAATATTAAAAAGGAGTTTAGATTGGAATTATTTGTTATGTTAAAAAAATGTGAATGTTCTTGAAAATTAGGTAAGTATACTAATCTGTTGATACAAATACTTGATTGATACTTGTTTCATTTACAGTGTACGTTAATATTTATTAATAAATTTTATTACTTTCATTATTAATTACTACCACATTATCTACTTGACATATAAATTAATCGAATGTTGCTAATGCCCAGTTGCACCGCTAACACTTAAATTTTAATTTATCAGTCTTAGTTTGTTACTCGCTCCTAAGGCATTCAATCTGTGGATGCAGTCTAGAATTAATCCTGAGCCTACCTCACACGAGTTTAAAGCTTTGAGTGCAGCTTGGCTGTCTGTTACTATGGAGATTCTTCTATAGTGGTAGTTCTTCTCCAATAGTAATTGCACGCTGGTTAATATTGCGTGTACTTCTGCTTGGAATACTGTTGCATTTGTCCCTAGTCCAACCGATTGGTTGTGTCTTAGGCCCTTTGCCCCATGTATTCCAGCTCCGGTTCCATTGGTTGTTTTGGAGCCGTCTGTATAGATGACTATGTCATCTTTTCCAACCGGACTTTGAGAATGTTCCCATGCATCCCTATCAGGAATTATTATTTTGTAGGTTTTGTCGATGGTATACATCTTATTGATTCTATCAGACACCATCTGTAAAGTGGAGTGCTTGTTCATCTCTGTATAAATTTCAGTGTCCATTTCTGCATTTATCCTCTTTTGAGAGAACCTTCATCCTATATGCTCCGCTAATTGCCCTTGATTTTACCACTAAGTGTAGTGGGGGCAAGCTTAACAGAGTTTCCATTGCCAATGTTGGTGTGGTTGACATAGTTCCCGTTCTCCCTAAGCAGGCTAGCCTTTGTACCTTGCTGAGTGCCTCTTGACAGTGCTTTGTTTTTATTCTTTGCCACCAGGCCAGGCTGGCGTATTCTATGACGGGTTTGATCATTACTGAATAAATCCAGTAAGTCATTCCCGGTGATAGGCCCCAAGTTTTTCCAAACATACGCCGGCAGGCCCACAAGGATCTTATGGCTTTGTTTGCTGTTCTTTCTACATGAGATTTGAATGTCAGTCCTTTATCTAGTGTTACTCCTAGATATTTGACTTCTTCTTCTATCATGACTTCTTTCCCGTACAGATATAACTGTTTCAGTCCATCAAGTTTTCGCCTTCTTGTGAATGGTACAACTGTGGTTTTTGTCGGGTTTACAGACAATCCCTCTTTGTTGCACCACTTTTCCACAAAATTTAGGGCCCCTTGCATCAATTCTGATACTGTTCCCTCAAATTTGCCTGTGACCAGTATAGTTACATCGTCTGCGTAACCAATGGTTGTATATCCTACCTCGTTCAGTTCCCGTAGGAGTTCGTCCACAACGAGGCACCACAATAGAGGGGAGAGGACTCCGCCTTGCGGACATCCCCACATGGCTTGCACCCCTACAGTCTGGTTGTTCGGGGAGGCATAGATTTCTCTTTTCTCTAGCATGTTAGAGATCCATCTACATACTGTAGGATGTACTCCTTTTTTAACAGCTGCTCTATTTATCGATTGGAAGGAGGTGTTGTCAAACGCTCCCTCTATGTCCAAAAATGCTCCTAGAGCAACTTCTTTTCGTTGCAATGTTTTTTCTGCTCGGCGAACGACTTCGCAGATTGCCATTTCGCACGATTTTCCTGACTGATAGGCATACTGGTATTTGTGGAGAGAAAGTTTCCTCAGTACAGTATCCCTCATAATTATGCCTCTCAATTAGTCTCTCCAACAGTTTTAGAAGGAAAGATGTTAAACTTATTGGCCGAAATGATTTCGCTTGAGCGTATGTATCTCGCCCTGGTTTGGGTATAAATACGACTTTAACTTGTCTCCACATTATTAGTATGTATGCTAGTGCCAAACTGGCTCTAAACATGGTACACAATATGGGTGCCAAGTGATCTATTCCTTGCTGTAACATAGCAGGTACGATACCATCCTTTCCTGGAGATTTAAAGGGCAAGAACTTTCTGACTGCCCATTTAATTTTCTCTTGGTTAACCACTTGTTTGGCAAGTGTCCAGTCATCCTTAGTGGTCCTAGTGTGTGATCCAACTAAGTTTTGCTGTTGTTTCCATCTAGTTTGTGTAAGAGTTACTGATTGGGGAAAATGTGTCTGCAGTAAATGCTCCATCGTTTCTTTTTCCCCTTCAGTATACTCTCCCGTCGGTTTTTTGAGAGTGCCAAGCAGTCCCTCTTTTTCCTTTAGAAGGGCTCTTTGGAGTCTAGCACTTTCTGGTATCTGTTCAAGTTCCTGGCAGTACTTCCTCCAAGAGTCTCTTTTAGTGACGTTCTATAAACGTCCCATTCTCCGGTTCGTTTTGCTCTGTTAAACAACTTTCATGTTTCTGTTTTCAGACGGGACAGTCCCTCATGCCACCAAGGCACCTTTCTTGAGGTTCTTTTTTCCCGCTCTGGACAACTGGCCCCGAATGCTGTTTTTATCGCTTCACGGAGGTTGTTTTCCATGAGCTCTAGTTCTGCTCGATTTCCTGCTCTGGGCGGACAGTTTTCCAGTTTAATTTCTAATTGTTCCCTGTATAGGTTCCAGTTAGTTCTTTTGGGGTCTCTGTACCGTACAGGAGATATGTTGTCTGATTCTACGTCAAATCGTATATATCTATGATCAGAGAGAGACGGCTCGTCTAATACATGCCAGTGTCGCATGCGTACACAGTCCCTATGGTTATGTCAATTACCTCCCTTCTTGTTCTGGTTACGAAGGTCGGTTCATTACCTTTATTTGCTACTTCTAAATTATTCGTTAACAAATAGTCAAGAAGAGACTCACCCCTTTTGTTGGTATCAGTGCTACCCCAGACAAGATGGTGTGAGTTGGCGTCGCACCCGACAAGAATTTGCCAGCCTTTTGTGTGGGCTCGCTCCAACAGTTTGCGAAGGCCTCCCGGTGGTGGATTGCCTGGTTGGTCATAGGGCAGGTACGCGGATCCGAGCACAAGCTCCCTCTCGCACCCTGACTCTGACGTCACCAGGCTTATTACCACAATGTCTCTGTAACATAAGTCCCATAGTGGTGAAATGTTTACATTTTTCTTAGCTAATATGCAGGTTCTGGGTATAGGGGCAGAAATATCAAAAATGACTATTCGCCCACTTCCCCTGAGACCCTTAATTGTGCCGTTATAAGTCCAAGGTTCTTGGACTAAGGCCACGTCAATGTCGTGTTTAGTCATGTAGGCACAGAGGGCATACGATGCCGCTTTACAGTGCTGTAAGTTAATTTGAATTATTTTCAGGAAGCCACTTATCTACTGAGTACTAGTGGAAGGTTGAGGGTTCTCCGATGTCCCCTCGACCTCCATCTTCTCCGTTTTGTCTTCGGCCCCGGCCTCATCCTCCTTCTTCTTGGCCAGGGCTTTGAACTGAACCCGGGAGAAGTTCAGGTACGGTCGGTGAACGCAGGCGTCCATTGCGTCCCAGGAAGTTTGGTCCATCAGGACAATCAGTTGTTGTCCTTTCGGATCCTCCTTCCGGTCCACTACCCTCCAGGTCGAGGTTTTGACGTTTTTATTCTGGATCTGGAGGCGACCCAGAATTTTCTCAGGTTCCATTGCTGGCCCTGATACCCATACCATTGCTCGTACTGGCTTGGGAAGGTTCTTCGCCTCAACGAATTGAAGCGTTGCCCCTTCCAACGGTGTCTCATTTTGCAACAACCCGCCTAACCAGTCCAGTGTGGCCTGGTCACAGCAGGTGATGCGCAGAGCCCCGTCCCGGTGCCTGCAATCCGTGAACCTCGGATGAATCTCCCCAGTTTGCACTGAGTCGATCTTCTCCAAGATCCACATCTTCAGCTTCCCTGTCTGCTCCTCCGTCATGGAAGTGCCCAGGTCCTGGTGCGTAATCGCCATCTTGAACCCGGTCATTGCGTCTTTGAAGGAATGGGCCACGGTTGCGGGCCCTTTTACCTTCTTCACGGGTCTGTCCTTGGGCGTACTGCCACCCGACCGGTGTCGCTTTGGCGTCCCAGTCGTGGCAGGCCCTTCTCTAGTAGCTTTGGTTGGAGGTTGCTTGGAGCCCCCTCCTTCCTTAGCTTTCTCCAACTTCCGGCGAGCAGCCCCGAAAAGCTTTTGCCTGACAGGCTTGGAATCTCCGGTACCTGTTTCACCGGAGGTGTTGGTTGGAGCCCCTCAGTTCTGCTTGGAGTCCTCGGTCCTATTTGGTTTTTGTTCGTTACTATGGTCACTCATTGTTGTTCCCACGAGTAACTAGGGAAAGGGTGGTCAGCCTCGGCAGAGCCCCGCAGTACCGAGGTAAGGCCTGGATACAACCGAGTGCGGCCCGGTGCTCGGAGGTGTTGCCAGTAACGACTGATCTTCTATTCAGCCATGCATCCCATCGGCCTGGTCTACCCCACCTTAGGATTTAGGATTTTTATTGAGGTTTTCTCCTCTTGGACCGGGCGGTAAAGCCAAGTCCCCCCGCCCCATATCTACCCCCTGACATGTCCCTGCGTTTTTCTGTACAATAAATTGTTAAAAATTCGTGACATACAATATACTGTTCCTAAAAGGACGAGATTTAGTAATGGAGTACTTTTCTGACTACATAACTTTTACTAAGAATAATATTTTATTATTTATTCAATTATGATAAATATTTTGTAATTTTCAATAATACTTTGAGAGATTACATGCTTAGTGCTTAGTATGTAAAATTTAAATAAAGTATCTTATAAAATGTAATTTTTGGGTCTCTTCAATCTCGGGTTTTGTCATATCTTTCATGAATAAATAGTGCACAAAATAATCTAATGATATATTTTCCAAAAGTACTTTTTGACTTTCCTGGCATGGCCTGCACAACCCAGTCATGACTTAGTCGGCTTCAACATAAGTGCATCCACATATTCGCACTCATGATCGTTTTCACACTCGCCTTGCGATTCGACTCGCTATTTATGCGAATGTGTAGATGCGATATTAACACGTACGGAGTCTAATAGGAACATGGCAGCCCGCATCCCCTCCTCACAACAGTCCTGGATATAATACTATTACCTAGCAAGTATTATTCTTCTACTGAGTTCTTGTTCGTTCAAAACAAAATCGTTTACGATCGGATAAGTTAAACAATTTATTACTTATCTAGGAAATGTGCATTTTTAGTAATTGTAGTGGACAATTAGAAATTACTGTGTAAAAGTAGTATTAAAAATTACTAAGATATAAATGTAAGTAAATTAGCATTATAAATTTACTTAGTAGAATAAAATGTAATTAAATTAAATAATGTCAATACATGTAATGCATTACTACCCACCTATGTTCAGGCACATGCCATATGCCCACGAAACCCCTTTATTTATAAATGTATTGTATTATAAAAAAGTTATTAATTTTATACACGTTTGTAATCAAATTTTTTTTTACTTATGAAATTAATTAAATGCTGCTATGTGTTAAATTGGTCATTGAATTCATATAAATAAATATGTTTTAATGAGGAAATGAACGTTTTTATAATTAATTGCAAGCACAAATTTAATATTATGTTTACGTAATAAAATATATTACCTACATCCCAATATACATGCAAATTAAATTACTTTATATAGAATGGACAATATCGGGTCATGTCGTAATTGAATTAAATGCAGTTTAATTACGTTACCAGGGATTTTATTGTGTGATACCGACCAATATTATGAAATTGTTTTAGACGGAATAAACTGTATTTAATTTGTTTAATAAACATCAGAGTAATGTGGAAAGGTAGGTACTAAAGAGTTCATCACGTTCATTTAGATACGTAATAAAAATAATACTAGTATATTAATATTCCCCGTAATACTTTAATGGATACATAAACAATAGGTACTATACTATAACATTTTAAACAAGGAATAATAAAGCAATCTGGTGTGGCCAACACAATACTTCCAGCCATTTACAGCCCGAGTCACAAATAAAGATTAAACTAACCGTTATTTTTTGATTAGCGAATATAACTTTAATTTTGGCAGTTTATTTCGTAAAATATAGTCTAATCTAATCCAAGTAACTACCTTTTTTGATAATAAAATGAAGATTAAATTTTATCTATACCGGGATAGAATAGAATTCACTAATCCAAAAATAAGGATTAGCTTAAACTTATTTGCGATTATTTAATTTTTATTAATCTAAATACATACCTAGATATTTACTTATGCTCGAAACTGTATTGATTTCCTTTCCTATTGTTCCATTAACTTTTTTCTTTTTAAAATTTTACTCTCATTCATTTAAAATGATTGGTTCTTTGACAGTGACATTTATCTGTCAGTTACATACATTTTAATAACTGCATGACCAAGAAGTTTCGTTTGCTTAAAGCGTAGGCTCCGGGATTTAAATTATAGATCATTTTATATATTTATCCATAAAATATGTACAAAAAGTATTAATGCAATTCTGCAAAAAATTTAATAATCTTTAATTTTTAAAATAACATTAATCTCGAAAAAATGACATTTAAAGGTATTTTTCGAAGAAAAACTATTTTGAGCTTCAAATAAAGTGCCATTTCCGGTTATCAGATTTACACCAAAATCTAATGGGCTTTTTCCACAATCGAAAGAGGTCGAAATACAAGGTTTCGAATTTTTCTGAGTAATAGTAAAACAAACAAACAAACACGTACACACACACAGACACACACACACACACACACACACACACACACACACATCATCGTGAAAATGTTAAAATTGGATTCTAGGGACTTTAAAACGTGCTCATTGGCCAAAATCTCGATATGCGATTTTTAACACGATCCCTATACCTCTCTTACCAAGGGTAGCGGAAAGTATAAAGGAAATTTGTAAATACATTAACAGTATAAAAATTATTACAACAAATTGTAATTACTTATGAATATTTTTCCTACGATTGAATATTATTCTACTGTATGTATTGTCACATATTTTCATTGATTTTCCTTCACATTGCACGTCAGACAGAGCCACGTTTTTCCACAAACACGTTTCAGGCAAAGGTCCATGCCCATAGTTTGCTCAGCAAGCTACATTCTCTGTAACCGGTTAGTGGGTATTGCAACTTGCAACCAAAGCAGAGAACGTCATCCAACACTTTACATTAGGATTTGCTAGGCCAAACAGCGGTGTAAATACAATCACAGAAACCAGTAAATTTATTATTTCTTGTTCATTTTGTGTGCGTGTGTGTGTGTGTGTGTGTGTGTGTGTGTGTGTGTGTGTGTGTATGTGCGCGTGTGTTTGTGTGTGGGCGCGCGCGTGCGTGCGTGCGTGTGTATGACTAGCTACCCGTAATCTTAACCTACCCCTGAACAGACAATTAACAAAACAGCGCCCGAAAGAAACAACAGTAATCCCTACACAAGGGTAGGTTCGTCACAGTATACAATATTAATGTGAGCTCAGTACGGTCCTGACCGGTACGAACTGCGATGTGGCGATCGTCGCCAACTGCCTAGCAACAGAAGCACTCAGTCGAATTTCGGACCATGTGAAGACGTACGAAGTTTAACAAAGAGAACATAGAATTGTTTGAATTGTTAAAAGCTGTGCATTATAATTAACCTTACTTGCAAACCACGTTAAAACCATCATTATTAGTTTATGTGTAATTCCTGTTTGTGTTATTAAATGATTAAATTGTTAACCACGTGTATACCCATTTATCTGGCAACCCTATATTAATATAATAATATTTGTTTAGTAAAGAGACAGACTATGACTAGTAATTTTTATTCAAAATTTTAGTGATCCTAACTATCTAATTACCATAGGCATTATAGGTATGATAGAAAAAAAATGTTAATTGACTGATAGTCATTGTTTTCACAGTACTGTGGTGTATTACTGCTGAATTTTTTAATGTGATGATTTTATGTAATATGATTGCGTTACTGGTAACTGTTTGAGAATAAGTTTGTGCTGGGCAGTTGAGGTGAATAACCGTATAAATTATATTATTTACAACCACACTAGTGAATGTTATAAGGAGTACAAATATTTTTATCTATTACCTCTGGCATAAGTTATAATACTATATCGCACTCATCAGAACATTGTACAAAAATAGTGCGATACTACATTATTAACTCACTACATGATTACCCTAACTCGCCTTACGGGCCAGTAGGGAAATTCTCAATACGTTAATAATGTCCATATCCTGCTCATGCCGTAAATAACTATATATTATCTATCACCGTAAGATGAGTTATTCCATATCTCACTCATTTTAAATAGGTAATAGCCAAGTCATCTCAATGATGGTCGTCATTTATACAAAAAGGCCAATCTACTAAAAAATCTAAGTGAAGATTTTCCTTCTGGACTTTCTTTGTATCGCTATAAGAAACACTGTGTAAAAAGTCCATTACAAGATCGTGTCCGCGTAAAATAATAATGTTATATATATATATATATATATATATATATATATATATATATATATATATATATATATATATATATATATATATATATCAAATAACTCGTGAAGTATTGCAGTTACGTGAAATTTGGTTATTATATGTTACTTCGTCACATATTTTCATCCATTTTCTTCAAATTTCCTGGCAAAAGATGAAAGACAGAGCCATAGTTTTCCATAGAAACAAGTTGGTCAAAACTCCAAGTTCACAGTCTTTCCAGCGATTTCCATTCTTCATAGCCGGTCCGTGAGCTTTGTAATCAGGGCAGAGAAGGTCATCCAATACTTTTCTTGAGGTTTTGCTAAGACATCGGGATGAAAATTTAGTTTTTCATCAAAACACGCTTAGAAAACTTACAGGTTATAAGTGAGGATGTACAACTACTGCCAACATAATCCACGGGCCGGGGCTAGCTGTCTGGACAACAATAGGATCCTTAAGGACACAATTCCCTTCACAGAACTTGCAGAAAACCACCTGGGAAATCCATTTGACAACTGCAAGAACAGCTGAGCGATGCTAGCGCTACGGCTACGGTCAGCCGCGGACTTCAAGGCAAACAGCAATATATTTATTATATTTATTGTATTCATGTGCTATTTGTATTGTTTAATTTTACCTGATGATAACTTTCACAAAAACACTGGAAATTGATTTTTTGAATTTTTTAAAGACACAAAATAAACAGTTTACAAACCCGGGCTTCAGCCAATCAGACATCGCGACAATACTCCACCTCTGCATCAATCAGATGGCCGGTAACATCATAACATCTCCCCCGTTCTAAACGCGCAAATTTAAACCGTATCTAACCAAATCTGGGTATAAATACCACTCGCGGAGCTTCAAAAAGGCACTTCTTACATTAGCTGCATCGGGTAACTAAGAAGTCACTTCCTGCGATAGCTGCTTCGGCTATACAAGAGGACCAGTCTACCTACAGCTTCTGTAGTCTAGAATTCAACGACACGCGCATCGCGAAATGCCCTCAGCGAGATAGTCTAAGACATTTATTTTTTTATTCTAGTTACATGTTTGTACATTTGGTATGTGTTAATAAGATGTATATGTTTTACAAATTTCATAATCATTTATAAATAATAATCCTGGACCTCCGACTAGCTATCCGCAATCCTAAACTACCCCTACAACAAACAGTTCACAGAATGGCGCCCGAAAGCAGTAACAGCAAACCCAACACAGGGGTAGGTACGTCACATAATGGCGCCCGAGCAGGGACGTCACATAAAATTTGTTTACTATCAAAGTCTGCACAAAAAGGTTGTATACAAAATTTACGTGGGACCAACAGTTTTCGAGATATGAGGCTAAGAAGTGTGATACGGTGTACGGTGACACATAAAATTTTGTGCGATATTCGTTGGGATACCACAGGATTAACGCACTACGGTATTTGCGGCAATTAACAAAATTTGCTTTAATAATGGTTACATCCCACTTATATCGTAAATAAATATTCCACGTTACTTATGCTAAAACCTAGACTGTTTATCCTCTCTGTAATAAAGGCTTACTTTTATATTTCAAAGTATATAATTATGGTTTAAGTATTTCTCGATTGCAGATTTTTAAAATTAATTTTATCAATAAAAAATCTGATGTGGCCAACACATGACCTCCCGTCAATTCCATGTTTGAAATAGCAATGAACTTAAAGTATCACTTCCGGTTGATCGTTCATAAACAAAACCTAATTTGTTGTTCCAATACATAGAAAAGTCTGTAATACCAAATTTTGGATTATATTTTATTATGTTTTTCCTCGAAAATCTGTTACGAGCTCCAAATTAAGTACCTCTTCCGGTTTATCATATAGGTATAGTCAAAATCTAATGTTGTTGCAAATTATACACGTGTTTTAAATACCAAATTTGAGAAGTTTTGTATCATGTTCTCATATTTTTTCAAGAAAATCTGTTCATACCTTCTTGTAAAGTAGTACTTCCGGTTCATCAATTTTAGAAAATATCTAATATATCGTTCTCATTAATATAAAAGTCTTAAATACTAAATTTGAAAAGTTTTGGATTGTATCAAATTATTTTTCACGAAAATCTGTTCAGAGCTTCAAGTAAAGTATCACTTTTAATTTATCAATTTTAGAAAAAATCTAACATGTCATTCTTATTTATATAAAATTCTTATATACTAAATTTGAAAAGTTTTCGAATGTATCAATATATTTTCCATGATAATCTGTTCAGAGCTTCAAATAAAGTATCACTTCCGGTTTATCAATTATATCGAAAATCTAATATGTTGTTTCCCTGCATATAGAAGTCATAAATACTAAATTTGACAAGATTTGGAGTATATCATAATATATTTTCCACAAGAATCGGTTCAGAGCTTCAAGTAAAGTATCACTTCTGGTTGATTAATTTTAACCAAAATCTAATATGTTGTTTTCCATGATGTAGAAGTCTTGAATACTAAAATTGAAAAGTTTTGGATTATGCTTTAATATAGTTTTTTATTAAAAACTGTTATGGGTTTCAAATAAAGTGTCACTTCCATTTATCCAATTTTATCTGAAATCTAATCAACTCGTTATATGAATGCATGAAGCTCAAATACGGAAAACATATATTTGGATTTATCGTGGACGATAAAATCGTCACACACACACACACACACACACACACACACACACACACACACACACACACACACACACACACACACACACACACACACACACACATATACATACATATACACACATCATCGTAAAAATAGTAAAAACGTGTTGTGGGGACCCTAATTTACTGAAAACTCGCCATCGAATTTTTGGCACTATTACATTTCCTCCCTTACCTACGGTATGACGGGATTGACGGAAGGTAAAAATGAATTGCAAAAGTTGCAACGTTTTTGGTGTAATAGGTCCTCGTTAAATTAACATTTGCTAATAAATTCAAACCGAAATATTCCAGTGCTTGAATGCCCTCGGCTGTCTATACCTACGCTGACCGTCACTAATGTAAAACTAATCTTTACAGTTAACTAACCGTGTTTAAAAATGTGATACAAATATGATTCTATTTCGATTAAATATTTGAGGCAGGGAACGATGGTTGGAAGTGAGCATTAGTAGCACAAGAGGCTCGCTTGCGCTCAGGAGAACCGGCCTGCTCTTGACAGGTTACTTCGACAGCCGGTATATCAGTGCCACCCCGCCCGGCTCACCCTTTTTGTGTTTGCCTGCTCGTCAAGTAAAATGAGCAAAAGTTGCAACTTATTGTTCCCTAAGTATATACACCACTCGCCGGCCTGTTACACGCTCACCGCCCAGCCCAACACAATGATCCATGCCACCAGGCAGATTTCGACGGTTATAGTAAGTGTTCGTACAATCATAAACCGTAAGACAACATGCAACCAAAAGATTAAAAAATATAGGATGATTTATGCAACCAAACTGAATAGTAAGTTAACATTAATATTCAAATTAAAAAATTAATGTTGTAACGTTTACTTCTTTGGAAGAAGTGTAAATATTTGAGAAATATTAATTATTAAGATGAACATTTGTTAAATGATAAATAAATTTAAAAAATATTATTGAAAGAAAATAAATATAACGAATACTATGAATATATAAATATAAGTACGTACTAACTAAAGATTAAACGCGGCAGCCGTTGCCCACTACAATGTATTGTGACACAAGAGGATAATTAAAAATTGAAAAATAAGCAAACTCCTCCTACCTGTATGCTCGTAAAATTTGCACCGGCTAGCTGAAAAAGTAAAGCGGCGGCTAGGTCTAGGGTATGTAATTTATTTAGAGGTACAGGTATTCGCGACAAATGAAAATTTAATAAAAAGTTTCAACTTAAAAGGAGTTAGAGTTAAGTAAAGTTTAATAAAAATATTTAATAAACAAAATTACTCACGCTGGATCTAAAGCTAAATACAGAGGAATAACAATAAAAGAAAAAAATCTGATGTGGCCAGCACATTACCTTCCGTCATTTTTATGTATTTTGTACAAATTTCATACGGAAATTTCCTTGGTAAAGATTCTGTTGTACATTACCTTCCAGTAGTTGCATGTATTTTATGCAAATTTCATACAGAAAATTTATAGCAAAAGATCCCATATTTCCAGTAAAATTATAAGGCAAACACACTATGTCAATTTCACTTGACACTGACATCTTTCAATCAGAATTTTCTTAATATAGTAGCTATTTTCATAGCTATGGCTACTTTATGAAATTTAATTTCTTTATATTTTTTTAACTTTGTATCCATTTAATATTAAGTATAAAATGCAGTCAAATCGTATAGAGAATAAAATATTTTTTATTATTTATAATAACATTAAATGTGAAAAAATGATATTTAACATAGTTTTTTCAAGAAAAACTGTTAAAATCTTCAAATGACTATACTTCCGGTTGACCAATTGTAACCACGCACGCACGGCCCCCCCCCCACACACACACACGCACGCACGCACGCCCGCATGCCCGCACACGCACACACACACACACGCACGCACGCACACACACACACACACACACACACACACACACACACACACACACACACACACACAACATCGTAATATTAGGAAATTCGTATTCTAGGAACCCTAAAAAAATCATCAAAAACTCACCAGAATTTTTTGACCAAAAACAATACCTTCCTTACCTAAAGGTGACGGAAGGTAAAAAGGCATGCACGGTCTCTCCGGAACACGAATTGTGAAGGACTGGGGTCGGCGCTCTAGCTATCGACCACTGGCAACGACGAAGAAAGAAAGAAGACTTTTACCTGCCCTGGTAACGAAGTGGATTGTTGCACGTCGATGGGTTATTCACAATCTAGCTTGGTGTGGATCGGATGGTCTTGCGTAACTATTCCTATCCGGCGCTCTGAAGGGAAGCGTTAGAGCAACTCCACCTAGGCCTCAAAGCTGGCTAGGGTGCAGCCAAGAATAACTGAATTACCTCAGGGGATGTTGGTTCAATGGCCCATTGCGCAGGTCTCGGTTGGACCAACGGTGTAACTGCCGCCAGAGCTAACCTCGCCCAGTCACTTTCAAATTCGGGCCTAAAAAACCATGCGAAACCTGCGGCGTGACCTGAAAAACTCTTTGCCAGTATTATATCTCTGCAGAGATTTAAAATTAGCCTGAAACTCCAAACGCGAATTTTCAAAACTACAATTATAAAAAAAGAGGTGTACACCGTTAACAAATGAATTTATACAGTACAAAAATTTAGTAAAAAAACGAAGAACGGCCGTATGAAGAAGAAGAAATTGGCAAAGTAGAGAAAGTGACTGAACTGTAATCTAAAGTGCGTAGCAAATAACCCCGATAAAACAGAAGCCAAATGGGCTTTACAAAAAAAAAACACCCCTTAATAATATAGCCCCAAAAATATATATTTAAACAGAGTTAAGAATAAATGGTATACTTGCAAAATTTGACAGACGGCTCGCAGTTGAAATACGACGCTATAATTAAATAAGAGCTTCACAAATTCCACGGACGAAACCACTTGGAACAAAACGTGTCTATTAGAAACTTTAGAAAAATTCTAATAAAGCCACACAACGATAAATAATCACAAAAACAAAAGCAAAGCTCTTACCTACTTCTGCTCGCTAGAAACGAATATCAAAGCTCGATACAATAATTCAATCAGGAAATAGTACTTTAAACAACAGCTCGAAAATAAAAAAGACGATTGTATTTTTTCACAAGTCACTACCAAGAGAGCGAAATTATTCTACGGGTCTCCGGTAAACGGATAAGAAGCAGTCATCTCATCAAAGGATACGAGAAATTTCCAAAACTATTTATAATAAATTTATATAAAAATAAAGTGTAGCAAATTAGAAATTTAAACATAGGACAGCTATTAAAATTGGTTTTCAAATCTGTAAAATGTCACTTTTAGTGCCTAGATTGTAAAAATATTTGTTACTATTACATAGCAACCGCTATACAAACGCATAACAACATAATTTGATGGCGATAACCTGTTCGTTTTGTCGCTTACACAACTTTGCACGGTGGACCGTCTTGGAAGCCGGACGGAACTAATTCCTTTCACCATATATATTTATCACTCCTACGTAGTTGACCGTTCCAATGTCCAATTCTCTTTTCAGATACTTTCTGCCGTAGTTGCATGAGCACCAAGGGTGAGCTATGAGGACGGTGTCCAGGTTTCTTTTGAGACATTTTCCGCTGTAGTTGTAGTATAGGTGTGAGCCTTGAGGACGATGTCTAGGTTTAATTTACGGTTTTAATACTACGGAAAGGGGTCTGAGAGGACATTAGTTGTCTTATTAACCCTTAAATGGAGACATGCGGTCATAGTGATCGCTTGTTTATTTCAACTACCTAAAACTCAGCAACCATTAATGTTGTACTCCCAATACGCCATATGCCTTCAAATTAATGTAGAATCAGCATGCTGCGAGAAAGAAAAGTATGTAGCTTTAGAATTTTACTTGTATCATTTTGAAAGTGTTGAGCGGTCATAGTGACCGCACGTCTCGATATATTTTTTTTGTGTCGAGCAGTGCAGTATATTAAAGAAAACAATATGAGTAGCATGCCAGGTCTATCCAAAAGAGTTTGTTATGGTGATCCTAATTTTGCAGAATTCGTCACGCGGTAATTCGAAAAGGGTTCCTAAGGAAATATCGATTCTAGATGAAGCTCCTACCAAACAGAAAAACGCAAAACGTAAAAAAAACGTCTCAAGTGCGTTACATGTGTCACAAACGTATTTGTAACGTATCTGTGAAACTTATATCTGCAGATTGCAAATAATATTGTGAATATTCAGATGTTGCAGTTTTGCTGGAAAAAAAACTTTTGTATACCTTCTTCTCTTTTTCTATCTCAGATAATACCATTGCTTCTCATTTTTGCCAAACAAAATTTTTACTTATATACAAAGTGTAACTTTTCTCATAATTTATGAGAAGTAAATTTGTATGTTGTAAAATATATTTTTTGTTTTCTTTAGAAGAGTGCATTTTTAAATTTCTATAATAAAATATGTTCAAGTTTCTATTCACACAATTATTTTAATTTGTTATTAAATTTTATAGCTACAGTGAATAAAGAAAATGATGCGGTCATAATGACCGCACCTCTCTATTAATGTTATAACTTATAATTATGACACGTCTCTCCATGATGGTAAATATTGCGCTGGTGTTAAAATCGTTTTGAAAATGGTTTTCCCAACTAAGGAAAAAGTATTTATAGTAGAACATTATTTTCCGCTCAACGGATATGGACGGGATAATGGCCCAAGTTTGAAACAAGTCTCACAAAAATATCGACAATAGTTTAACAAAGCGGCCACAAGTAAAAGTGTAAAAGCTTGTTTGCCCCGCAATGGTGCACATTTTAAATATTTAAATTGTATAAATAAAGAAATAAATACAATTTTCACTCTCGGTACTATTTATTTTGGCGAACACTGTATATAGTTATCAAACCGAATAATGATATACACATTCATTGATACATATATATATATATATATATATATATATATATATATATATATATATATATATATATATATATATATATATATATAGTATATTCCAATAATCCAATAAAATGACAAACTGCAGCACAATGCTACTTTAACATTTAACGAAGACGTGTTCAAATAGATTAAACATTCATTGATATATATATATATATATATATATATATATATATATATATATATATATATATATATATATAGTATAGTATAGCCGGGACTGTAATTAGTAACAAAAATAACAAAAATATTTTCAATTTATTGACTAGTTATATTATTTTGCAGGCCTAGGGCCAGTTGCATAAAACGTTGTTGGCTGACCATGTGTTTAACTGCGCATTGTAACCACAGATGCGTATCAAAAATACATTGCAAAATAAGCCTTGGCAAAGTTAGTAACGTGATTAAAGTTAACAACGTTTTATGCAACTGGGCCATAAAGTTTTACTGTCTCGCTTAGAAAAGAATATTTTTCAGTTTGTTGTAACTATTGGTTAAAACTTTTCAATAAAGACGATACGAAAAAATTACACTCAGTTAAAATTACAGAAAAGGAATTTATTTTATGTCGTTTCTATGTAATAACTCAATATCTCGCAACTAGTTAATACGTTGTAATTTTACAATGCGTTGAAAATCTGGATATTTAAAATTAAATATCGGCTATAGTATTCAAAATTGTTTATTTAAGCTTTGATGGTTACACATTTCGGCACAATTTTTGTCATTGCAGTTATGTTTTTAATATCGTGTTTACATTTTGTTATTACTATGAAATACTTGTCATTAATGGAGAAATGAAATGCAATTTTGGTAATTTTTAAAATCCTTTTTCATAAACGTTTATGAGTTATTAATTTTTTATAAATTATTAAATGGTTTTTACATTTTCATTTTATTACGATTTCATCTATTACTGCCGCCCAGCTTTGTATTATTAAATAATATCTACGAAATTTATTTCTATAATCTGAAATATCATAACTGATATTTCTTTGTCTTCTTCTCTTTTTGATTTCTTCATTGTTAATATTTAACAACTGTAATAAAAAGTAAATAAAATTAAAATTGGGCTGCTCTTTTGCTATTTATACTTACAACGATTATACGTTTGCTTTGTAAATGATGTAACATATGAAAAAAGGTATGTATAAATAACAATTGGTAAAAAATATCGCTGCACCTGAGTGGTTAAATTCTTTATTGACTACATGTCCTTTACAGAAACTGACCACACACCTGCGTCAATACAATTATCGACAGCAGCCAGAGTAGATATAAATCTGAATATTGCAGGTACAATTTTCGAGAACGACTTGTTATCATATACTATTATTTATTTCAGCCTTTCTATTTGATTACTTCTATACCTAAGAATAACGCTCAACAATGGAGATATTCACGATTTTTTAACTTTTTATTGTTAATCCTAATAAAAGATATTTAATGTTTCTAAGACATATGTACCTATAATTGACAAAGAAAAATGAGTGCATATAACCTGTAACTAGACGCGTTCACTTTGCGAATATAAGTATTCACATGGCGCCTACTAGACGCCAACGCATATTTTTCTGTGCTCTAATTTCAAAGCTATTTTCATATAATTATTGTCACATATGTAACTACTTATTTGTACTTATTTTCAACATACAAGGACGTATATTTTATTTTGCAATAATATGGAAAATAACAAACAAAAATACAATTCTCAAAGAAAATTGCGTCATAAATATTTATTTACTCAACAAGGTTCGGTTAACCTCATTTTCAGACTAAAATTGACAATATTATAGTATACATGCATATAAATATTTCATATTACAATTTAACAGAGAAAAAATGTTAACTTGTTTGAAAATTACATACGTATGCTGCTTTGAGACACTAAATTTCTAAAAGTAGTAAAATTCATTCTAAAAATATCAATATCCTTATTACAATTCATATAAATGTTATAAGTTATACACATTGGCTCGTACCACGACCACGGTTTTAACTAAAACGCTGTTTTAAGAAATGTCAAATTTAATTTTTTAATAATAATAAATAATATAAAATTTATCAAAATATGATTTTAAAGCAGAACATAGTTTGTATTCAAAAAAATGTTAAAAATTCGTCTATTTATGAATTATAATAATAATTTGAATTCAGCGCAATTCTGCCAAGACCGAAAACATCTGCAACAACCTACCTGTTGAAAGAATAACCCCTCATTACGAAACATGTGCTCTACTACAAAGGCTCCATATTTATTGCAAACTTGATATCCAGCAATTCAAATTAGTAAACCATCCATATTCTCAGGTTATCCACTGAGACTATTGTAAAATTCAACGTCACATTATTGTAAGTTTTCTTACTAAATGTTAACTACTTTATAACCTAGTTTGTTACATTTATGTATAACTTTACAGCATCCTGATGAAGGATTTGTAGCGGGATCAGCCACTGCAAGTTGTAAACATAATTATTTATTAAATTGTATAACAAAAATTATAAAATGCACAAGAAATTTTTAATGTTTATTCTACCAAAACATAACGTAAATTCGTTATTGATACAAACATTCGTTACCAAGTAAACTTAAACATAAAACTAACAATGGTTGTTAGGGAAGAGTTTCGGTCACTTGATTTAACAAATACTTTGACACCATTAAAGTGTCATGACATGTCATTGTTAATTGTCAACGTCAATTTTTAAAATGACGTATGTCACCATAATACCCTCCCCCTAGATAGAAAAAACGGAGAAACAAGAATGACTTAAAATTAAGAAAGAAACACAAAGTAAATGGATAACGATATGTTTACAAGTATTTGGTTGTTTCTCCTGCTTTTACGGCGTTATTTCTTTATTGCATTGTTAGCATTCCAAAACATGAAAGACGCATTAGCAAAAGTAACTGCATTAACTGTACCAATGATTAGAGCCCCTACCAACATTATGGTAGAAGCGTCAGACTTAGATGCCGGGGCAGTTTTGCAACAGTTTCAAAATAACGTATGGAAATTATTAGCATTTTTTCAACCTGTTTCACACAAACTCATCAAAGATATAGCACTTTTGGCAGAGAATTATTAGCAATATATTAAGTTGTTAAAAAATTTAGACATTTTATAGAAGGCCAAAATTTTTATATTTTAACTGATCACAACCATTAACATTAATCAGACTAAAGAAAAATTCAATTAATTCAATTAATTATTCACCACGAGAATTACGACATTTAGATTTTATAGCTTAATTTACAAATGACATAAGTTACATTCCCGGAAAAGAAAACGTACCAGCCGATACCTTATACAGAATTCACATATGCTCAATATTTAATAACATATAATATTGATTACGATGCAATAGCTAAAGAACAAGTAAATGATACAGAATTCAATTTATTAAATTTAAAAATTCTCACATTAAACTAAAAACAATCAAACTTCCTAACACTAAAAGCAGACTAATATGCGACATTTCCACTCATAATCCGAGACCGTATATACCAGCAATTTTTAGAAAATTAATTCTCGACAAATTATACTCACTATATTATCCAGGAATAAACACAAATAGAAAATTGATAAGGTCTAAATTTCTATGACCCTATACAAATAAAGAAATAAAAATTTGGACAGAAACATTCCAAGCTTGTCAATTAAGTAAAACACATAAACACAACAAATCCCCTCTTAAGCAATTCCAAATTCCTTCAAAGCGTTTAGACAGCATACACCTAGATTTAGTTGGTCTATTACCTTTTTCTAAAGGACATAACTACCTTTTAACTTGCATCGACCGATTTTCTCGATGGGTTGGATTGATTCCACAACAAACAGTAAAGTTGAAATAATTGCTAATGGATTTATCTCAGATTGGGTGTCTCGATTTGGATCACCCTCCATAATAACTACAGACCGCGGACAACAATTTCAATCCGCAACTTTTAAACAATTACTTAACATGCTAAACACAGCCAGACTTGGTGCAACTGCTTATCATTCTGAAACAAACCGAATCATTGCAAGATTCCATAGACAGCTCAAAACATCATTTAACATAGCAATGCGAATGACTAATATAATAATATACCTCTTGTATTATTAGAAATACGTACAGCATTTAAAGAAACAGTAAATTGAAGTAGTGCAGGACAAGTTAATGGCATGCAACTCTTTGGCGAATTACAAAAAAATTATAATAACAAATATTTAGATTATTTAAATTTACCATTGTACCTACGGAAATTAAAAAAAATTTCAAGCAAAGTTCAAGCAATCCCACCAAAAACACAAAGTTTAAACAGATACTTTTACATGCATCGAAATTTACCAACTGCAACACACGTATACAGAATTAAATTTCTTGAATAGACGCAATAAGAACCCCGTTACAAAATCCATGTATAGGTCCATATAAAATGCATAATACACATGATAGATGTTTCACAATACACATAAAAAACAGAATAGAACATATAGCAATAGATAGACTGAAACCAGCAATCATTTTACAACACAAATTTTTGTGTTTTGAGTTTTATTGTTTATAAGCATGTTTAAAGGTTTTAAAATAGCAGCGCAATTTGGTACGATGGAAAAAGTTGATTAAGCATAAAAATTTGCGTCGTTTCCATTGTGCTGGCGGCAATGGAATTTTTTTTGCCTCTATTTTTTCTAAGAGTGGTGAAATTCCCTGTTTAGATATGTGATGTCCTAAAAAATTGATTTCCAATTTTCCAAATTCGCATTTTTCTTTATTTATTATAATTCCGTATTCTTTAAGTCTTGTAAATATTAGTTTTAAAAGAATAATATGTTCTTAATGTGTTTTGCTAGCTATCAAAAATCATCTATATACGCGTAAGAAAATTGTAATTCGCGAGTAACTACATTTATAAATCTTTGAAATGTTTGTGCCGCATTTATTAAACCGAGAGGCATTTTTGTGTATTCAAAAAGACCGAAAGCTGTTGATATTGCTGTTTTTTTTAAATTGAAGATTCTTCCATTTGAATTTGATGATAAACTTTTATAAGGTTTATTTTTGAGAAGATTGTTGTGTTTGTTAAGTTAATGGCGAAGTCTTAAATGCGTCGGATGGGATATCTATCAGGTACTGTAATATTGTTTAAAGCTCGGTAATATCCGCAAGGTCTCCAAGTGTTTGGTGTTATCTTTGGAACCATATGTAATGGGGACGACCAATTACTTAAAGATGGTCTGATTATTTTTAAATTTAGTAAATCGTCAAATTCATGTTTTGCAATACTCATTTTTTCTAATGATTATCTACGAGGGCGCGAAAAAACCGGTGATTCTTTTGTTATTATTCTATGAATGACATTATGCCTATTTTGACGGTTTGTAAATTTGCACGTTAAATCTAGATAATTTGATAAAATTTGCAGGTATGGGCAAGAACTGTTGCTGGGAATTGCACTGCTGTCATGTATAGAAGAAATGTCAATATTATTGCAAATAGAATTTTAAGGTATTAATTTTTTACATGTATCTACGAGAATATGAAAATTATTTAAGAAGTCTACTCCTAAAATTGAGTATTTTGCGTCGGCTATAACAAAAGTCCACATATATGTTTTTTATGTCCTAAATCAATGTGTAATTTGTTGTACCCGTAAGTTGATATTGAAGTGTTTGTTAATAGCGTGTAAATGTTGTGCTGGATATGTTTTTCTTTTGAGTGTTTTTGAAGAAATAACACTTACCTCTACTTCTGTGTCTACAAGAAATTGTCGGTGACGAAAAACAAGGGAGACTTAGTGATTTTTTTCATTTCTATAAAATGATGGTATATTATTACAATAACTATCAAAATTATTAATAATTGTATTTACATTTTTATTGTTTGAAAACTGACGTTTCTTTTGATGTTCGTTCCAACAGCAGGGTGATGTACACTTTCTTGCTCTTGTAGAAAAGGTGGTGTGATCCCAGCAATACGGATCACGTTCTTCTTTGACGGATGTTTTAATGACGGAAGATCTGGAGTTGAGCAGGTGCGTTACTTCTTGAAGTTCCTTACGTATATCCGCCAATTCAGTAAAATTGTTTGTGATTGTGTTACTTGTATTAAGGTGTCCGCCATATCAGCTTTTTCATCAATTGTTGATGTTTTTGTGACAACCAATAATTTTTGAATACTAACTGGTAATTTTGATAAAAATAATTGTTCCAATATCTGACCATCTGCTTCATTTTGACCGGTTAGTTGTTTCATATGTCTCCATAGTTGAGATGGTTTTCTGTCACCGAGTTCTGTCATGTTTAATAATTCTTTAATTTTTTGTGTCTGAAGGAACTGTCCGTATAATTAGTGTGTCTTTAAGAGTAGAGTAGGGGGTAGTTGTAGGTCGATTGGTAATGATATCACGAATTTCACTAGCATGTTCAGGACGTAACGCAGTTATTAGATTAGTATACTTGCTTACTGTTATACGGTGTGCACTTAGTATTACTTCTATTTACCCAAACCGAAATTCTGGGGCGTCTGGCCAATTTTCTGGCATCTTGATATTGTTCAGTTCTGCTGCTGTTAACAGAGAAACTTTTGTTGGTGAACTTGCCTCATTTTCTAATTCTAATGACATTTTGGTGCTCTTGCGCTGTGTGTTGGTGGCGGTGTTGTTGTCGTGGAGGTGTTCTTATAGCGGGATTACCAGTTGTAGTGGGATCAGTCACTACAAGTTGTAAAAATAATTACTTATTAAATTGTATAACAAAAATAATAAAATGCACAAGGAAATTTTTGATGTTCTCTCTACAAAAACATAACGTATATTCGTTATTGATACAAACATTCATTACCAAGTAAACTTAAACATAAAACTAACAATGGTTGTTAGGGAAGGATATCGGTGACTTGATTTAACAAATACTTTGACACCATTCAAGTGTCTAACCTGTAATGACATATATCATTGCCAATTGTCAACGTCAATTTTTACAATGATGTGTATCACCACAGATTAAAATAAGATCCGAAAGCTTGATGACATAATCGAAAAACGAGATATACTTTTTTGCCCCTTTCACTGAAATCCTACGAAAATTATTATTATTATTATTATTATTATTATTATTATTATTATTATTATTGCAGTAAATTATAATCGACTGTTGATATAGATTTGGAGCGGTGAATTAATGGAGAACTAGTCCTTGAAGAGCAAATTATTTATTGATACATTAACAATAAACAACACCGACGTTCTATATTGACCTTCTGATACAATGTATGCATTTTTTCTTATAATTTGACGACATCACCAATCTATGTTTTTGATTATGTATCATTATTATTTCAACAAATCTAAAATTTTAAAATAACTTGAACTAACCCTGAGGATGGTCTATTTGTGACCGAAACGGTGTTGTTTATTGTTAATGTATCAATAAATAATTTGTTCTTCTAGGACTGGTTCTCCATTAATTCACCTCTTCAAAATTATTATTATTAATATTATTATTATTATTGTTATTATATATATGACAATTTAGGAATTATAACATTCATCGCACAACTTCTTTGTATGTTCCGACAATTTTTTTTTTTTTTGCTTTAAGGACATATTTTTTTAAATATTAATTACTAGGCCTTTAACATAAATAACACCTGTTTCTTGAACGTCTCGTTGCTTTTGTTATTTTTTTTGTTGGGACTGAATACTATCACCAAGCAATTTTTTATCTTTCTTGGAACTTGTGATCGCACTAAACGGTTCATCTGATAGGGTTTTACTAGTTATTTTCTTAATAATTTGAGGAAGAAAAATTAGAAACGTAGCTACTCGCATGCCCTGCGGAATATTATATATAAATGTATATGGAAGCGAATGTTGGGCATGGACGGGAAAACATAAAAAGAGAGTGACTGCCGTGGAAATGGGGTATTTACGTGGTGTATGTGGATATGTAAGACGGGATCGCGTGAGGAATAATTTGGCATATGAAGTATGTATGGTTAGGAAGAATGTTGTTAATGGAGTAGGAATGAGCCAGTTGGGATGGTTTGGTCATGTGGAGAAAATAAGGAGTGAAGCCGTAAAGCGTATATATCTTGGTAAAATTGAGGGTGTTCGATTGCGTGACCGTCCAGTGTGTAAGTGGATGGATGTGATTGATACGGTACTAAAAGAGAGAAAGTTTCCGAGTGGGAAGAGAAGAACAGCGTGTGTGAATGCAAATATGAATGTGGCAGAGGCGAAAGAAGTGTGCTTAGACAGGAATATGTGGCGAAGGATAATTGTTTCATAACTATTTTTGTGGTCCGGTTGCGGTATTTCGAAAATTGGTCACTATAATATGTTAAGAGTGCAGAATATATGTTGTACTATTATGTCAGATTAGTAAGAATGTTGTTGAAAGAGAGAGTGATTATTTTTTGTTTGATGTTCTTTATATTCTTTCGGGTTTGTGCTCACCCACTAAGTGGGAAATGTGTGATTTTATGTATGTATGTATGTATGTATGTATGTATGTATGTATGTATGTATGTATGTATGTATGTATGTATGTATGTATGTATGTATGTATGTATGTATGTATGTATGTATGTATGTATGTATGTATGTATGTATGTATGTATGTATGTATGTATGTATGTATGTATGTATGTATGTATGTATGTATGTATGTATGTATGTATGTATGTATGTATGTATGTATGTATGTATGTATGTATGTATGTATGTGTGTATGTATGTATGTATGTATGTATGTATGTATGTATGTATGTATGTATGTATGTATGTATGTATGTATGTATGTATGTATGTGTGTATGTATGTATGTATGTATGTATGTATGTATGTATGTATGTATGTATGTATGTATGTATGTATGTATGTATGTTTGTATGTGTGTATGTATGTAAGGATTTGTCCAAATAAATCATAATTGGCGCAGTCGGTAGGATAAATTAGTGGGCGCCAGACTCTAGAAAAAGGAAAGGGAGTTAGAGTAGAGTCCACTCTAATAAAGTTAAGTAAAGTTTAGTATAAATATTTAATAAAAAAAATCAAGTTACTCACGCTGGAGCTAGTAACTATATAAACATAGCAAGAACCGTACGGACTTTCCAGAGCCAGAATCTGGAAGGACGGGGGTCGGTGACGTCGAAAAAAAGGCGGCTTATACCTTCCCTGAAAACGGCGGGAAAGTCGTCCAGCTGTATCGAGGGGCTGCTCGCAGGCACTCTTAGAGAAAGCCGTTCGTGCCACTCCATCTAGGTCTTAAGGCTGGCTAGGGTGCAGCCCCGAATAAACTGGGTTTCCACATATTCCACTGCGCAGGTCTCGGGTGGTCCAACGGCGTAACTGCAGCCAGAGCTAACCTCGCCCAGCCACTTTCAAATTCAGCCCCCCCCCCAAAACATAGGAATCTTGCTGAACTGAAAAATACTCGCCAGTACCAAATCTCTAAAGATTTACAAATGGCCTGAAGGGCGATACACAATACAAAGAAAAAAAACTGGCGGTCCATAAAGGTGCTCCAGACGCGACTATTCAACAAAAAAAATTTACAAATACTAGGTGTACACCAAAAAGTTATATAAAACAATAAAGTTTAGAGAAAAACGAAGGACGTCCATATGAAAAGAAGAAACAAAGTAGACAGAGAAAGTGACTAAACGGTAGTCTCAGAGGCGCAGCAAATAACCCCGATAAAAAAGAAAGCCAAATGGGCTTTAAAAAAATTGCAGTGCTCAAAGATTAATCACCGGACAAATACTTCGTCGAGTCGAGAGTAGCGCACAATGGTAAGATGCAATAAAATTCAGAAAAATTGTAGCTACTACAAAAAAATATCACGGGAAAAAAATAAATGACTCTAGGAAGTCGACTATGAACACGGAATCAAATACCGAGCCGAAAATTTGTCTAGTCTAAAAAAGTTTAGTCAAGTCAAAGACTCACCCTGTACATTTGCACTACATTTAATCTAAAAGAAGGTATGACTAGGGTTATAAGGCTCATAAAACAAAACAATCGTCATCTTAATTGAATTATGTCGCAGGAACTAAAGTAAGAGCTTCACTAATCCCACGGACAAAACTTGAGAAAAGGCTAATAAAAAGCCGCACATACGATAGATAAACACAAAAAGACAATGCAAAGCTCTTACCTAAATTTCAGTCGCTAGTATCGAGTACCAAAATTCGAAACCATATTTCAATCAAGAAAAAAAAACTACTTTATACAACTAGCAAAAATAAAAAAGACGACTGTAATCTTTCACCAGTCATTACCAAGAGAGCGAGAGGATTCTACGCGCTCCGGTAAACGAAATAAAGCACTGATTCCACCAAAAGATAATAAAAAATCCCTTAATAATTTCTTACGAATATGAGAAATTTCCGAAACTATTTATAATAAATTTGGTAATGTGTAGCAAATGAAAAATTGAAACATGGGACAGCTATTAAAATAAGTTTGCAAATTTAATCAAATTTAAAAATAAATTTAGTGGTAAACAATTACAATTTTAGTTACTTTCTTACAATAATTCGCGAGAAGGCAGCAGGGCAACACTGGCTGTCACAAATAAACAATTTCCTAACCACAAAATAAAAGAAATCAAACTGAATGGAATAATAGAAAAAAGGTGATTAGGGAATATGATTAGAGAACTTGATCGCAAAAGGTAGGCTGTAACTAGATTAGTACTGTGAATTGATGCTCAAATTTTAGGTGTAGTAATGGAAATTTGGAGACAGGAAGGGAACATGAAAATTAATAAAAATAAGCGTAACAAACTACGTTTTTGTTACAATACGTTCAGTGTTACATTTGTTATGTAAACATCAAACCTTCCTTGATTCAGGTAGTTTGTCATGTGACTTACGAACTTTACATTTTACTCATATAATTTCAACACAAGGATATGATACATGCTCGTCCGGTGTGCGGTAACGTACCCAAGTACATGGTTCTGGAGACAAGTTTTTTCTTCTGTATCTAAAGTCTTAAGCAATGATTCACTTTTTTCTTGGAGAAATATCCTACCGATTAACAAAGGCCAAAACTAAACACACGATGAATTTGTTGTAAGAATTAAAAAAAATAAGAAAGAAATGGCTAACAAGTACCCGTTGGTAGCCATTTATTAAGCTTTGTATCGACTTAAACTAATTGGTGAAATTAAAGCGTGCATACCGGAAACAGTGGTCAAACAAAACATTTTCCTTACATGAATGGATTACTCAGAGGCTTTTTAGCTTTGGTTATTTTAATGAGAAAGATGCTAACAAACGATCTAACTCTAACTGGTGGAGCAGATTCGTTGCCAAAATTGGTAGACGCTTCTCAGTTTATGGATAATGCCGCAATTGTACATAACGCAATCTTGCTTTACAGAAAATACATTTTCTCACCTGACCAAAATAAGGAGTGCAGTAAAATGGTGAAAGACGTATGAACGATTATTTCTTCAACAAAAATCTTTATGAAGACGTAAAAACGAACACTCCTTTATTAAAAACAGCGTAAACTGACAGTGGCATCAGAACTTCACCTGGCTAAAAGAGAGGAGGGAGGCGTTAAACACAGGGCAATAAAAGGACAGGAGATACATGAGAAACTATGCTGGTTCCCTACCTAATTGCTGGTGTAATGGTGTAAGTGGCAGGCTCTTACGCAAGACAAGGTTGTCCTAATCTTGGTAAACGGATTCGCTATACCATTCAATAATATTCCTTTCCAAATTCTATACCAAAACAGTTATTGGAAACAGTCAACTTAAAACATGAATAGGCTGTTTCTGACTTACTCATTATATGTACTATATCTAAGTGCTAGGTACGCCAAATGAGTTCATATAAAGGTATTTTTTAGT
Source organism: Harpalus rubripes (assembly GCA_963082715.1). Classification (NCBI taxonomy): domain Eukaryota; kingdom Metazoa; phylum Arthropoda; class Insecta; order Coleoptera; family Carabidae; genus Harpalus; species Harpalus rubripes. Next base: position 51,214,305 of record OY720448.1, read on the forward strand.
AAAAAAAAAATCCTAATGGAAAATTTAGCTTAATATAAAATTTAGTAGAACTAAAATGTTCATATTACATACTTTTTTAAAATAAGAAGATTCTAAAATAGTATCTCAACTATTATTGATAACTGTACCTAGCAAATATAGTTCAAACACGCTTGTTTTTACTATTAATAGAAAGCAAATTTAGAAAATACCTTAGATTTAGTTTCAAATATCAGAGATATGAAATTAATTGTTTGCCATTTAGGTAAACACATATAGCATACATATTAATATAAGAAACAACAAAACTAGAATTTAGTATCAATGTGTATGTACAGTAAAGCTCCTTGAATCACAGTAATTCTTTTTTGACAGAGAAATATGTAACTTCAATCCAACGCAAGAACTAAAGTTTCTGGGATTTCGAAAAATGAAAATTTCTCTTAGCTCCACATAACTATTAACAAACCTTAACAGAAAAATGACCATTTCGAACTACCGCAAAAATCATCATAATTGATGATGCAGTAATTTTTCACTGTGTCACATAAAACAAAAGGTTTAAACTTGAAATGTTTCTCTAGTGCCTCTACCTCTGGCTGGGGAGCTCCCAGTCATGAATTTAATTTAGCACGCGGGTAATGCAACACGCAGGAACGAAATTATCGCATAAATTGTCTAGATTTTTTAGCAGTTTTTTTTAATTGAATTTTTGCATTTTAAAACAAATGAAGAGAGACATGTTATATATCGTTGAAGGAAAAAAACTGGTGTAACTTTTTAATATGGCGTCCATATAAAAATTAAAATTTTTCTAAAGATGTGCAAACCAAAAATCCAGTATTATTTAACACTTAGAAATATTTGCAAAATAAAAAACAGCAAGAATTACATTTTCGCCTATATTTAGTGACCTTTGCCTTTTTCCGCAAATAGTAAAACACCATTAACATGGTGTTCTAAAAGGGCAACTTTTATCTAATTTAACAGGCTTCGTATCTCTTATTTTTCTTGGGTTTCCCATGTTGGAATAGTTATCATGGACACCTTGTATATTTACAAAATTCGGGAAACTGTAAATTGACCTATATGCCAGAATAATTAACACAAAATGTAAAATTACGCACTCCATACTCCTGCTCAATAGATACTTTTACAATTAATTACGCGTATTACTTTTACGCTTTTTCCGCTTTTTTTCAATAATTAGTTAGACATAATAATAATACTTGAAAAAGCAATTGGTATTGGATGAATTTGTAATTAAAAGACAAATTAGAGAAATTTACATTTTAAAACCAGCAAATCGAAAATATGAAGTTACACAGAATCGAGTTCGAATTCTAAAATATATCGGAAACATATTTTCCCTTACAAGGACCACTATCAAACTAGTTACCTTAATGGCTCTTACCAGTGCACATAAGGTTCAGACTCTATCATCAATAAATGTAAACCTTTCTACAAGAATAGAAGATAAAATAGAAAATAGTGAACGAATAAAGACATCAGGTCCTACCAGACAACAATCTTTACTTGTTTTTCCATTTTTCCGCGAAAAACCAGAATTTTACACTGCGTCAACAATAATTCTCTACATTCCTATCACATCTGAATATCGTTCGAATGACCAAAGATATTTAATTGTAACACCAAAAACCGAGTCATCCAGTATGTTTTCAAACTATTAATAGATGGATAAAGCTAGTATTAAAAGAGCCGTATAGTTACTCATATTTTTCAGGTTACAGTATAAGACACGCCTTCATCTATGTAGCAAATAGAACAGGTGTTAATATAGACACGACATGTTGAACACCGAATTCTCAATATTCAATCAACTTTTATAATAAACCTGTAATTACCTAATAGTCAACTTTTGCAAATAAGTGTAGAGAATTAGTTTAATTTTTTGGGATTTATAAGAAGCTATTATCATGTATAGGCTATCGCAAACCGGGTTGTATGGGCTATGTATATCATAATGTTCAACACGATTTCGCACCTATCACTTTAAATATCTATATAGTAATTATATCGGAGGACAAGCGAAGGAAAATTGTAAAATTAACCGACTTAGCTGTAAGGAAGGTTGATCGTAATTATCCGAGCTTGCCCGCCAATATAATTAGGAAACTCCCACCTCAGTGAAAAATGCGTATCACAAATAACGAAATGAGTACCTAAATGAGCTGTAATTAGGTGTTACGTCGGGTGTTTTTTTGATTATATACTTTCAAATGTACCGACGGGTATGACATAACTCGACACTACATAGTAATTATATCGGAGGACAAGCTCGGAAAATTACGATCAACCTTCCTCACAGGTAAGTCGGTTAATCTTACAATTAATACCCGTTTAAAAATAAAAGTGCTTTTACATGTAATATTTTCTTTTTATATAAATTTCGCATACATTTATTTATATGTATGTCTTTTTACATCCACAGAGGATATGTCTACGAGTAATGCGAATATATGCATTTTGGTGACTAATTTGTGCGGTTAAACGTTTTGAGAAAATGTCATGCATGGCCAACCCACTTCGATTTCCCCAACATGGCCACAATAAAGTTTCTACATAAAAACCACGACCGATTCCGAAAATATCCGAAGTCGAGCAACACTCAAGCTATGACCTTACTACTTATTGCTAAAGTTATAGAATAGGGATTCTGCTTATATATCGCTATTGTTAACTTGGTTTAGATCAATCAGAAAGCTGGAATCGTAAGCCTTATCTTACTCTTAAGTCTATTCTTACTTCATTTCACGTAGAAAAATGGCGTTGGTTTAGTTAACGATATAAATTCTGCCCTTTGATTGGTCAGAATGTAAACCTATTAAAAAAAAAAAACAAAAAGATCACCTATCTGTTGTCGTTTATTAAATAAAATATTTTGAGTCTTAAACATAGACTTTATATATTCAGTTACGATTTCGCAGAGGAAATCTGACTTACCGTCATAAAGAAATTCAGTCTCTTTAAACTAGATGCCGCACCGAATTTTTGATATCAGAAATTCTAATTCTAGACATGTTATTTAAGGAGACGTGATATTCAGAATTAAATTATTGATATCCAAAATTAATTTAAGATACAAAAATTCGAATTATTAACATGTTATTTATGGAAATGTGATGTCCACAATTCTAAAATTAATTTAGGACATCAAAAATTGGAATTTTTGACATTTTAAATTAATTCCTGATGTCAAGAATTGAATTCTTGACACCCAAAATTTATTTAGGACATCGAAATTCGAATTCTAGACATAGTATTCATGGAGATGTGATATACATAGATCAATTCTTCATATCCAAAATTAATTTAGGACGTCAAAAATTCGAATTTTAGACACCTTAATTTAATCCTTGATATCAAGAATTGAATTCTGGACATCCAAAATTAATTTAAAACATCAAAAATTCGAATTCTGGTCATGTTATTTATCGTGGACGTGAAAAATTTGAATTTTTAACCTCTTAAATTCGAATTCTGACATGTTATTTTTGGAGATGTGATATCCATAATTCAATTCTTGAGATTCAAAATTGATTAATATGAAAAAGTCAAATTCTCGATATCAATAATTCAATAAAGAATATCAACCATTCATTTAAGGATATCAAAAATGGAATTAAAGATAATAAAAATTCAAATACAGATATCCGAAATTGAATTCTAGACATATTAAATTTACTTTTTGATGTCAAAAATTCAATACTATTTTAAGATGTTTAAAATTTAATTTTTGATATTTGTAAATGTATTTTTGATCTTTTATTTAATCCTTGACATCCTAAATTATTTAAGGATGTCTGAAATTTATTTTAGACGTCCTCAATCATTCAAAGATGTCCATAATTTAATTTTTGATGTCTTTTAATAATTAAATATATCTTTAAAATGTCTTTAAATGTAGAATAAATAGCAAAACGGCGTTCCGTACATTACCACTTTCAACCACTGCATTGTACATATAGTCTAACTTTTAAAATAATTATACTGTATCTGGTTTAAGATTATAGTGGTGCGAAGATAGGAGCAGTTGGATCTTGTTTTATGATTGCATAATACCCCGAAATTATACAAGATCAAATTTCTCCTATTTTCACTCTACTGCAAACTTAAACCAGATACAGCATAAGTTATCTCCTTCATCCACTCGACTCGTCAACTGAAAGAAGTAATTTTTGATTTTATATCTTTGAATTTTTTGTCATATAACAATAATATTGAAAACATGTTGTTGCAGACTATAATAAATAAATAAATACTATAATAATTTCATATAATTTGTACTAGTATATAACTATACTTCCTGTCAAATATTAAAAATTTAAGATTTCTTCATTGAAATAAATAAATAAATAAATAAATAAAAAAATAAATAAATAAATAAATACATAAATAAATAAATAAATAAATAAATAAATAAATAAATAAATAAATAAATAAATAAATAAATAAATAAATAAATAAATAAATAAATAAATAAATAAATAAATAAATAAATAAATAAATAAATAAATAAATAAATAAATAAATAAATAAATAAATAAATAAATAAATAAATAAATAAATAAATAAATAAATAAATAAATAAATAAATAAATAAATAAATAAATAAATTAATAAATAAATAAATAAATAAGTAATTAAATAAATAAATAAATAATTAAATAAAGAAAGAAAGAAATAAACAAACGAACGAACGATAAATAAATAAATAAATAAATAAATAGTTTCTCCTCCTAATTCCTATTTAACAACTTTTAAATACGTTTATGTGACTTACCTATTAGCAGACTTTGCTAACAAATTTATTCACCTAATAAATAGATCATTTGCCAAATAATTATTAAGTAGATTTTATAAACAAATATCATACGGCCTACTACCCACTGCTGGTTGTGCCATCTGCTTTGTACACAAATATCGGTATTGATGAAATATTTGCACCATGCGGGCGCTTGCTAGGCGTCACCTCACGGACAATCATTGCTGGCGTGGAGAGTACACCGCAGGGGTCAATTCTGTGCCATTTAAAATTAAATGAAAATCACTGGCTTTAGTTTAATAACAGTCATATGGAATAACCAAATCGGTAAAGGAGAAATTGAGGAAAATGCATTTTGTAAAATCTTAGATAATTATTTCCAAATTAAACCTAATATTCTTCTTAAACGTAATATAATTTCTATGACTGCATACTATGCAACCAATAAAGTAAATAAAACAGGCAATAAAAGTAGTGAAACGAAAATAAAAAGCCATTTCATGTATTTAGCTGAATGAATTCCGCCAATTAATGTTCATAGGATACACGAGCACAGTGTTGGTCGTTTGTGTTAGTATTCTGCGATTCATTCACATTATACTACCCTGCTGCCCTCATTATCTAGATTATATTGCACATATTGTTACATTTGTTACAAGTTGGATAATTGTGAACCAGATAACTTTTAGATAAATTTGCCATGTTTAATAATAATTGTTATTGGATTATCATATTGTATAAATAGCATAGATACCTATTTTATATTTTATTTAAAATTTTAAATTTACTGTTACTGTTCACGCGTTTTTAAGGCTGGTCTATATATATATATATATATATATATATATATATATATATATATATATATATATATATATATATATATGTAGATTGCGTTTTGAAACATTAAATCTAGACCGCCAAAAAATGCAAATTATTATGTTGTTAAAAATTTTGTTTGTAAACAATATGTATAATATAATTTGTTGATAACAACGAAAAAAATAATACAAATAAATAGTTTAGACCAAGCACACGTTTTCAAAATTGCTCCGCAAATATATTTATAGTTTTTTACAATTTCAAATGTAAACATATTTTTACAAAGTGTAGTAGCAGAGTGGCCTGCTACACTGGGAAAGGGGCAGTAGTAGAATTTTCTACTCTGCCGAGAAACGTAACTTACAGGAGCTATCCTAATCCGAATTACCTTGAACGAAGATAATCTGGTTCTACATAATCATCTATCCAGGCGAGTGCTAGTGCTAGTGAAGTGAAGTGCTCCGTCATTCATTCTTATCAAGACGTCAAGCTAAAAACTTGCCGCAAATCTCTCTCCTCTGCGTCATCTAGTGATCTGGCCCAAAGCTGGTTTTCGGAGTCCGTCAGTGGAGCTGGAGAATTTAATTCTCTACTAATCATCTTCTTTGCGTCGATTCAGCGATCTCCTGGCCCAAAGCTGGTATTCGGAGTCGTTCAGCGCAATTGAAGAGTCCTCTAGATCATCCTGGTCCCGTCGACATTGAGTCCTCGACTATAAGGTACTAGAGTTAATCTCTCTCAATTGTATCAAGTTATATAGAACCAGCCTTCGTTTTTAACGTTAGTCCTCCGAGCATTTTTCTTACCTTAAGTTTAGTAATTTTTCCAATTCAAAATACAGTCCATATCAACCTAATTACTAAACAGTTACCGTAAAAAACTCAGTAGATAAAAATACCGCAATTTTAATTTTCATTAAAAAAATTACGATTTAATACTTCTTCTTCAGCTTTTCCCTATTTTGTTAGAGGTTGCTGTTCTTTTTCACTCATTCCTGTCCTACTCATCTTCTTCATAGTTTTTCTTGCCTGTCTCGAGTCTTCTGCGACACAGTCCTTCCACCTTATTATTTGGCCATCTTCATACATCTTATACTGAGAAATCCAATCATGAGGACTAGCTTCTTTAACCCCGCTGTCCATGACGGAGTAGCCCTAACCGACTTGGCACAGGGGTCAGGCAAGGCTGCATCTGCACGTCACTTGCGCGGATTACCCTGGCCCTTTTACTTCACTTTCCGATTCTACGCCTTTCATCTATGGTTTTCACGAAGATTTTATAGTACTAACCAAAAAATAAGAATACTTTTTTTGTATAAAAGTATTGAGCTTTAATTTTGTATTTTTGTAAAATTGTTATACGGGCTGTTTTCTAAAAAATAACAAAAACCTAAATATGTCGCCATTTTTCCCAATTGGCGAGAGGTTCCCTTGCTGCGATATCCGGAAACATTTGATATGTTATTCAATTAATTTTCCTATACAGAATTCCGTAAAAAAGCTTCTGTTGTAATTTCTTGGAGGTTGGGGTATTTTTTCAGTAGATTCCCTAAACTATGTATTTTAAACTAAAATTTATAAATTTAACGTTAACTACAGTCTGATCGACGAGCCGTAAGCTGTTGGGATGAGCATTGCGCAGAGATAGAACGCATTAAACGGGAAAGAGATAGCTAGTTACGCGAGAGAGTATACTGCGAGACACAAGTTTTTCCCAACCTTGACTTGATATTGCGCGCCTACCCAATTTGGATTTGAACTTTCTCGATATTAATTCTACAGCTATTTTGACAGGGTACTGCGCATCCAAGCTAATCGGTCTTGAGTCCCTTGTCAGACTGTAGGTTATTCTATCTTCATACTATCGTAACTACCAAATGTAATTAATAAATCCTTAGAAACAGTAAATACCCGTATATTTCTCCAACATAAATAGGTTTATTCTGGAAAAACCTTAAACTGCTTACACCCCAAGTTTGTTACGTAATTATTTTAAGCAAATACGTGTCAAATAAAAGTTTTAGGGCATAAAAGTATGCATCTAAATAAATCAATAGAAATATTTTACATGCTTTGTAACAACAGATATTAAATATAATAATGTCGAATATTACGTTGCAAATATCGACAGCCATGGAATTGAAAAAAATTAATAAATTCGTAACGTTTTACCCGTCACAACGTAAACTAACTTATTTGACGTTTTTGACAATTTGATTTTATCTAGTTTTATTGTCTGATATTATTAAAAAATTAATATTTATACTACTGAAAAGCGTGTTTTCACAATTTTTATGCTTTGTTCCATTTGAAGTAGTTGCTATCCAAATACAATTAACATTGACTTTTTAATGAAACTTATAAGTTCTGTAGCTACTAAATAACACGTATGTAATTGTTTAAAACACTACACCGCCTATAACTAGAGATATTTGCAAAAATGAATCGAGACAGTTAAAAATATAACATGAATTTTTACGGGAAAAATGTACTTCCGTCAACCTAAATTAACTTTTTGTAATAGAGATAACATTAAAAATCTGTGTTGATTTTTTGCGAATAAATCAATTATTGATTATAATTATGGTATTTTTAAATATACTGTTGCTGTACACATTACGACAAAAATCAATAATAAACGAAAATAGTCATGACTCAATTGACACAAAACCAGACATGCGAAACTGTCTGCTTGTCGTTGCGCGGAGCATGCGTAGAGTGTAAACGACTACGTAAGTCAAACAGAAGTCGAATTATGAATGTTTTGACTAACATAGTAGGGTAGCAACTACCTTAAGCTATTCAGCAGATATCGCTCGCAACAGCGCCAGTTGTAAGTAGCCGAAATTTCACTGGGTAAACTTGTCTCATTTCTCCAATTTCAGCCAATCACAGATGTCAAAACTATGCCCTTTGCTCTACAATACTCAATGCCTTGAATGGAACAAGATATAAATTATCTTCAGAAAATACGGGTGAGCCGCGTAATCAGAATGTAGGAGTAAAACAACGTGCTAAAGAGTGTTAAGAATAATAGTATTAAATGTATTGGGAATGAGTTGGGAGTACACCACAGCAACATATATAGTTTTGTTACGCAATACTGAATTTTTAATAAATCCATATTACTTAAATAAAACTGTATTTTTTAACTTTATTTACTAATATAATAATTTTATTATTGTCATAATTAACTATATTTGTCTGAATCAAATTATGAGAAACGTCAAATAAGTTACCTTACATTGTGACAGAAAACGTCAAGCATTTATTTCTTTTTTGTTCAATTCCATGGCTGTCGATATTTTGAACGTAATTTTCGACATTTTCATATTTAATTTCTGTTATAACAAAGCATGTAAAAGTATTTCTGCTTATTGACTTAGATGCAGAATGTTATGCTTTAAAACTTTATTTGACGCGTTTTTGCTTAAAATAATTAGGTGAGCAGGAAATTGCAAAAAACTGATTTCCCATGTTAATCTCCTGTGTACACTTTTAAGATAGACGCACGGTGCATATATATATATATATATATATATATATATATATATATATATATATATATATATATATATATATATATTGCACTGAACGCGTACTAGCGGAAGCAGTACGACGAGTGCTTTCATCTATGTATAAATTAGAATGTTCAAAAAATAAGTATATTTTTTTAAATATTACATTAGTATATTGTTATAGATGAAAGGTATAACTGATAATTAACCACGAGCCTGGCGGAAACTATCATTCGGGCAACTGGACGTCAAGCTTGTTATGTGATTTGTGGGATCGGGTATATATATATATATATATATATATATATATATATATATATATATATATATATATATATATATATGTACCGTGTGTCCCAAGCAAACCTTGACATGGGCGTTTAACATCGGAAAACTGATTTTTGTGAATAAAAAGTGTCCGGCATATAATTAATCCATGCTATTTAACATAATAGTAGTACATTACCTCGTGTACCTTATTTAATATTAATTACAATATTATCATTGCGTAAATCAGAGAAAATTATAAATATCTGTCAATAAATATTTGTTTCAATATTTTATTCCGTAATATCAAAATACTTGCAATTGTCATTGTAGGTGAATGGTTAGGGTAGCTGACTGTGGAATGAGATGACGTTTAGAAGTTGGGGTTCGAATCTCCAAGACAGTTTTTAATTTTTTTTATTTATGAATTAATTACGAATTTTATTAAAGATATTATGTATTATATTAATATGGATGAATTAGTTAAGTAATTACAAATGAGTTTCTATCATGATCTATAATACTAAACGATTAGATTCACTATCTATATTTATATATTTGAATTCATCACGACGATCGCCCAACTTTAGACAAGGCTACAGCTTAAACGGTGCGACCGATTTTCATGTAATTTGTATCAAATTGTAGGAAATGATTGGCTTCAGGGCCCTTCTAATGGGACGAATTTCTGTAGGATGCATAGTTTTCGAGTAAAAAATTATTAAAGATTGAAAATTGGGACAGAAACAATATTTTTCACAGTAACGATCACAGTTTTCCTTGAAAATTTAAGACGAAGAACGCCATGTTTGTCATGTCATTTTGAACCTTTAAATGGAAATATTTATGAAATGGAGACAATTTGAAAGAAGTTTAATTCATAATTATAAATTTTGAGAATGGGCAATTATATCCACACAGGTAAAAAAGGCCTAAACCATTTTAATTAAAAATTATAAAATTTGACGGTTCATATGTACTTGGACAGTGTTACCAAATGTGTCATAAGTAACTAGGTAAAAAACAAATATTTCTAACTAAACAATATTTTTCACAGTAACGATCACAGTTTTCCTTGAAAATTTAAGACGATAAACGCTGTTATGTCAATGTCAGTGATGACAAATTATCAGTTTTCTTCCTTTTAAATGCAATAAAATGTTTAAATAATATGTAATAATTAAAGAAAGGATGATGAATTTAACAAGGTATATGTAATGATTTTAAGCCATGTTTATTATTATGTTACATATTTTATTTTGTAAATAGAATTTTGGAAAATGTATAAGGAAACACGTCGAAAAGGATCAGAAAGGTAGGAATAATATCACAATCGATGTACAAAATTAAAAAGATAAACATTGTCATGTCATATTTGATATGTTAATGACAAATTATGCATGTATCAATTACTATAACCGATGATATAAAAACAAGTCAATTAAGATGGTACGATCACGTACAGCAAATGAGTAATGGCAAAACACATACCACAGTAAACTCCTAGCGGCAAAAAGAAATGAGGGAGACCTAGAAGGAATTGGGTAGCAGGAATCCAAGAAGAAATAAGAGAGAATGAAGATCTATGGCAAGACCAGTGGAGAATTCGCATCGGAAGACATGGTACAACGTTATAAACCGATTGTATATATAGGTATATGTGATGATTTTAAGACGTGTACAGGAAAATCATAGTCTGGAACAAGACAATTCAATAATTTTAGATAGTATGTTTTAATCTGTTCTTTTTTTGTAATTCATTTTCTTACATTACGTTTAAAATTATTTCAGATTATACATAATTCGATATCTATTTTAAAACGGTATAGAATTTAGTCTGTATTTTATTTTCTTATATTACGTTAAAATTATCTATATTAAAATTCTTTTATTCCCAATTATTGTATCGTACTAATAAAAAATATTTTAAATTACATAATCATACAGCATGAGCCAGAAAAGTAATCTTTAATACCTATCATTTTTAACAATCCAAACTTTATTGATATATTTTCAAATTCGTTGTAAAAGTTCAGATCTAATGTAATGTAAGTACTTACTTTTCTGCAGTTTGTAACTAACTGTTTACTCTAGAATTAAAATATCACATCTTTTAGTTTTGTTTGATTTATTTTTATCTTTAAATTTAGTATTGTGTACTCATATACATGTTACTAATACAGGGTCCGCATTTTAAAAGTTCCCGCCTGAAAATTCATGATTAGGCAATCCATGATACATTTCATAAGTGACTTGGTTTTTAAAATTTTGTTTTGCTCTTATACCTACTGTGATTATTCGATTTAAAGTACTAATATTCACCAAGTGGCTTATAAAATGTATATGGTTTTGCTTACTCTTAAAATTTCAGGCGTGAACATATAAAATGGGCACCTTGTATTATGTTTATATTTATCCTGTAATTTCTTCCTGTTTGCTCGCATAAAATGCGCAGCATTTGTTCATTTCATTATATGTTTTCATCAGTTCCTACCACGGTGTAGTATCTATAGGTGAGAGTACGAGATGCGTTGACATAACTAGCTGGTACAAAAGAAGCTAACGCGACCCGTTACCATTTGACAGGCGTTTGGCAGTGGGTGTGCCGCAGTGTGTCGGTTGCGGTCAAAATAAGTTCGCGTTTAAATAGAAAATGTTGTGCTATAGGATGCACAACAGGGTATGGATCAAATAAAGAGATATAGACCCGAATTTTCACCTCTTGAAGTAACGTTACTTCGGAAGTAGCGCTATTTCGATTTTTTATTTATATAATTTTATGAGTAGATAAGAATAGGTTTCATATTTTTGTAAATGAAACCTATGACATTAGAAATAAATGCTTTTTACAATTTAATTTATTTTTATTTCTCTCATTTTAATGTTAAAGTTGACATTTGACAGTTGAAGTAGCGATTTTTCGGAAGTAGCGCTACTTTAAGATGTAACAATACGGACCATAGTCTTTTTAAGGTGCCAAAATGTGCGATTTTGTAGCAGCCAGCCATGATATAACCATAGAAACAGGTACTACGATTTAAAAAATTCTGATTGAAAGATGTCAGTGTCAAGTACATGACATTGTTTATTTTATAATTTTACTGGAATTATAGAAGCCTGTTGTATGGAATTTGTATAAAATACATACATAGAACTGACAAAAGATAAAAGGTAATGTATTGAAAATATAAAATATTGTGCGATATATAGGAATAATTTACTATTTCAAATATTTTTGTAAAAACCGGGTCGCAAAAAACCTGACATCTAGCGGCATACTGTATGAACTAACCCGGTTATTTAGCCATTCTTTGTAATACATTATACATCGTGCACTCAGCTATAGATACTACACTTCCGAAATATTATTGACAATTTTATGCAAAAAAGAATAGCCGATCGAGCTGTCGTATTTTTGACAATTCTCTATGACAGTCCATGAGAAAACATTTCTTGTTTTTCGTATAAATTTGTCAGAAATACAGGCTGTTTCATGTAACTATGTAAGGCTTCGGAGTATGAATTCTAGACACCAACATGAAAAAAATCCCAATAAACATTGGTGCTAGAACGCTTCATAACAGAGATACCGAGGATTTATCTTAAATGAAGCATAATACTGAAATAGCCGAAAATAGTTGGCTGATGGCATTTGTTTAATTCATTTAAAATTTAAATGAGATTTAATTAATTAAAAATTCCACTTATTTCAATCCGATAATTATTTAATTATTACACCTGTTATTTAATATTTCTAATACAAAAAAGTATTGCCAAGCCTTCTGTATTTAATGAAAATGTAATATTTTAGTAATTTACCGTAGTATTTTTAAATAATACTGATTTATTTATTGAATGTAATGCCTTTCATTTTAAACACTTGCTCTGGGATTCTTTTTATAAATAATTATTTATGACCCAATACAAAAATAAATAAAAATAACCTGTTTCCTGTTTTTTTTTTTTTATTTTAATATAATCCTGGGTACCTATCTCTGTTAGAAAGCGTTATAGCATCAATGTTTATTGGGATTTTTCCCCCTTTTGGTATCAGAATTCATACTCCAAAGCCTTGCACTCTTATATGAAACACCTGTATATCCTGTTTGGTATTAAATGAAAAGTTTTCTGCATGGCTAAACTATAGAACTTTCAAAATTTTGACATCAACTTGACCGGCTTTTGTTTTTTACATAAAGTTGTCAGAACCATGTAGTGATTAGGATCATGTGAATTTTTTTCTGCAGGGCTGTAACATAGAAGTGTCAACAATAGACATCTCGGTCGGCTTTTGTTTTTGTATAAAGGTGCTAGAAATATGTCGTGTTTGGTATCAAATGAGAGGTCTGGTTACGAACTTTTAGACACAAGTGTGGAAATTTATGACAGGTTGATTGGCTTTTGTTTTATGCATAAAGTTAATTCGTTTGATAGAAGGGGGAACTTGGGTATCTGACAAGACTGTTGGCGTTACCACTTTGGTTTTAAATGTGCGTAGACAGATTGGATGTACGTATAAACTATTATAAAACACTATCGGCGGAGCCCTAGGGTAAACTCGGCGAAGCCGAGCTTAGGCTAGTATAATACTAATTTCAATGGAAGTAGTAATTATTAGTATGACACAAAAGCATAAGAATTTAAACTATAACACATACTTTTACAGTAAAAACACAAAACATACACATATTCATTTCATCGCAATCATGTTGTATTAATACTAATAATAAAGAAAATATATTGCATTTTTATTATATCAATGTTGTGATTATTGTAATCAATTTTTGTCATTGTTTAAAACCAATTATTTTATATTATGTACTTGGTTATAACAATGAATTGATTACAATAATTAAAACATTGATATCCGTATTACTATAGTACAGAACAGCTTTAATATAATTCGTAATTAATTCATAAATAAAAAAATAATAAAAAAAACTGTCTTGACGGAGATTCGAACCCCAACCTCTAAACGTCATCGCATTCCACAGTCAGGTACCCTAACCATTCACCTACAATGACAATTGCAAATATTTTGATATTACAAAATAAAATAGTGAAACAAATATTTATTGACAGATATCTATTATTTTCTCTGATTTACGCAATAATAATAATGCAATTAATATTAAATAAGGTACACAAAGTAATGTACTATTATCATGTTAAATAGCATGGCTTAATTTTATGCCGGACACTTTTTATTCACAAAAATCAGGTTTCCCATGTTAAACGCCTATGTCAAGGTTTGCTTGGGACGCACGGTATATATATATATATATATATATATATATATATATATATATTGCACTGGACGCGTACTAGCGGAAGCAGTACCAGAGCATATCTAATGGAGTGAGATGTCCTAAAGATGCATGATCTAGCAAAGCAACTCTACTATACTATTGAATAGTAACGATCTATACAAGGATAGACTTTGACAAGCTGTCAGACTTATCCTAGGAATGAAGCAATGTAGAAATGGAACTTATATTAACAGAATTCATTAGTTAACACGTAAATACATAATAATAAATCTTAAATCACAGAAAACGGCAAGACATTTATGTGCTTCAAGCAATTAATAGTTACAACGGTTACAACTGAGTAAAAACATATTTCTTTCACAAAACTATTAAAAATAGACCTTTTAATGTTTGGTTTTAGGGTTAAAAATATTATTTTATAGTATCATCAAATATTATAATCATTTTGTTATACATTTATTGATAATTATAAAGAACATAATATTAGAATAACAACAAAACCTTAGTTTCCTACACATAATACGTTAGTTACGAATGTATAATACGTTAGATACTATTGAAAAATGATAGGAGCAACAGTGGAAATACAATCATACACTGAAGAAATGACTTCCGAGAAAAATGTAATTTATTGTGAACAAAATACAAGACTGACTGTGACATTAAACTCAGCTACATAATAATTTATTATTATAAATTCTAACACTCCCACTTAATAAAAATTATTTTGCTTTTATATTTCAAATTTTCGTTTTAAACTGTTTTGTGTTGTACTTTATTTAAATTTCTTAAACCTATATTATAACACAATACATTAAATCGATCACGGGGCAATGCTTTAGTTAATATGTCAGCAAGTTGATTTTCTGATGAGACATAAACAATATCAATTTCTAAGTTTTCATATCTTTCTCGTATGAAATGGTATCGTACATCAATATGTTTACTGCGCTTGTGATGCTCCGGATTTTTTATTAAACGGATAGCACTTTGGTTGTCAACATGAATTTTTGTAGGTTCTTTACATTCAAATCCTAAATCATTTAAAAGTTGTCGTAACCAAATTATTTCTTTTGATGACATACTAGCTGCCACATATTCTGATTCGGTTGTACTGAGACTGACCATGCGCTGTCGTTGTGATGCCCAACTAACCGGACCATTTGCTAATTTAAAAATGTAACCTGAAGTAGATCTTGTGTCTTCATCACCTGCATAGTCTGAATCAGAATAACCGATAAGAGTGCTCCCATTACCAATATATCGAATTCCGAAGTCTTTCGTTCCTGCTAAATATTTAAAAATTTGCTTTATATATTGCCAGTGATGATTATTAAAATTTGCTAAATAACGACTAGCTATTCCCACTGAAAAACCAATATCAGGTCTGCTAACTGTTGCTAAGAACATAAGACTTCCAACGGCTTCTCTATATGGTAATTCACAATTATTGTATTCATTGTTGAGTTCAGTGCTCGAGTCTACATTGGGATCAGCTGGAACAGAATTAGTTTTGACATCACACATATTAAAACGTTTTAAAATGCGTTCAACATAATTAGACTGGTGAATAAAAATACTATTATCATTTATTCTCTCTATTTGCAATCCGACAAAGCAAGAAGCATTACTCAGTGTGATCTCAAAAGATTCTTGTAGTGATACTATTACTATATCGAGAGCTTCATTTGATTCACTAAAAATTAAACCGTCATCAACATACAATCCTAAATACACTTGTCCAAATTCGAATTTACCAACATACACACATTTATCAGCAGAACTTTGTTTCAAATTAAACTTTTTAAGAAAGTCAACAAACCTTTTGTTCCAAACTCGTGGGGACTGTTTTAAACCGTACAAATATTTATTAAGTTTACACACTTTATTACGGTCTTTTACCTCTACACCTTCTGGTACAGCCATGTAGATATCTTCTTTCAAAACACCGTACAGGAACGCAGTTTTCACAGCAAACTGACGAATCTTCAAATTACGCTCAGCTGCAAGCGCAAGAAGAATTCTCACAGAATCGTAGCGGACGACTGGAGCGAAGATCTCGTTGTAGTCCACGAATTGTGTTTGTGAAAACTCTTTTGCACATAGACGCGCTTTGAATCTTGGTGGAATATCTTCTGATGTAGAATTTTTTACTCTGAAGACCACGTCAGTGAACTTGACCCAACCCACAAGCAAACAAACAATATTTCATACATAAATTACTTTATTTGGATGCGTTTTCAAATGTTTGCTATATTGAATTGATTGTTCGACTTTTTTCCCTTTATTTTAAAAAAAAAAATATGTGGGTGGGGCTATTTTCACATTAACCCACCATTTATACAATAATGTTTGTTTAAATAGGTTAATGTTTTCATTCTCATTTGTTTGTTAATGTTTTAACATAATTTTATTTGTTTAAACTTTCTATTTCCTCTTTTATTATCTTTAAATAATGGTGCGGCTAAATTCTAATTTTTCGCACCCAATTGATCCACTGTTTGTTTAACTACAAACATCTGTTTGGAAGTATTAGTTTAGTATTGTTTTAATCTTTTCATCAATTGTTTGCGTATTTTAATTAATTATTTGTAAAATAATACATATGGGTGCGGTCAAGATCTCATTTTCCGCACCCAATTGACCAACCATTTGTTTAACTGTAAAATTATGTTTTAAAGCATTAGTTTAGTAATGTTGAAACCTTTTCATCGATTGTTTGCGTGTTTTACTTAACTATTTTTAATAATACAGGTGGGTGCGTTTAAGTTCTCATTTTCTGCACCCAATTTACCCACAGTTTGTTTAACTTTTAAAATCTCTTTTAGAGTATTAGTTTAGTTATGTTGCCACAATTTTATGGATTGAATGTTTTCTAGAATAGTTAAGTAAAGTTTTAATAGAATTAATTATAATATATTTTTCATTGGACCAAGATCTCAAGTATAGTTACTATTTTTTCTCATCATTTAAATAAAACTTATCTCTTAGATGAGGGTGAGATTATCAGATTCAAGTAATTGTGAAGCCGCCTCACGCTGAACGTATGGATGCGCTACCAAGACCAAGTGTGTTGTAATGAATTGTATTAAATATATAATATACGCATTACTGTAATTTAGAGACACAATAACAATGTATAGATGGATCAAAAGTGTAAATTATAATAATATAATAACAATATTATTAAATTTACGGAAGTGCTTTAAACTTAATATTTATGTCTTGGTCGAAATGCGCGGTAAATTCGAAATATAATTATGAATTATTATTATATATCTTTTTAATATACTTCCTATATTGTTACTAAAAAAATGCAATAACTATATTATACTGAAGCCCCGTAGGACAATTTGTATGAATTAATTATCGTGAAAATTATATCACCCGTGACAAATATTTTTTTAAATTATTATTAATGGAAGTCTTTGTTTCTAATTTTGCTAATATTATCCATACTTTTTTGCTTACAAAATGCAATGAGTATATTATCCTGAAGATTCATAGGAATATTTGTGTGAATAGACCATTTCAGAAATACAAAGCGTGCCGTTTGCCTGGCCGTATACCCATCCTTATTTATATAACAATTCTGTCTGTTGACTTAAATATTTTTTTAAAATTGTTATTAAAGATAGTCTTTGTATTTAGAGCAGTTAATATTATACCTATTTTTATACTAACAAAATTCAATAACTATATTATCCTGAAGACCCGTAGAACAATTTATTAGTGATGGGCATAATTGAATGATTTTGAGAATCGAATTATTAGTATTTGAATGAATTTCATAATCGAATGATCATTCGAGTATTCGAATGAATTTCATAATCGAATGATCACTCGAGTATTCGAGATATGAGAACTTCATTCGTTCATTCAATGAATAGTTTTGTGCTCGAGCGAAAAATACCCCTCCCTAACACAAATCATTCGATCTCGGTTCGGTTGTATTCGGATTACTTCGCATCTCACATTCCCGTATCTCGTTCAGTCTTCTGCTCTCATAATACACCAGAAAACACTGTTAATGTTTTATTAAGACAATATTTGGAAATGCAACATTTACCCAGATCCAAAAATCCACTCGATTTCTGGAAATTATACAAAAATTCTCTATCTGAATTATATCAAATACAATTGAAGTATTTATCTATACCTGCAACTTCTGTGCCGTCGGAAAGAGTATTTTCTAAAGCAGGGCAGCTGACAAATTTACGCCGAAATCGATTATCGCCCAAAAAATTGGATGAAAGTATATTTTTAAATAGTTTCTATAATTCAGAGTTTTAATTATTTTATTTTTTGTTATTATACCTTTGGTTTAGTTTATGTTTATATTATATGTAGTTATTTACATTTGTTTTAGTATTTAATATTCATTATTCATATTCATAGTAGTCTGATTTATGAAACCAAAGAGTTTTTTGTTATTAGTAGTTGTGTCAGTAAAAGAAAATATTATAATTATATTTAATTTATTTTTAGTGTAGTCATTCTGAGTTCTGTAACGAAAGAAGAGTTTTTTATTTTATTGTTTTTAATGTTTTTATTAATTTAAATACTGCAGTTTAACAAAGAAATTAAATTATTTTTCTTTCTAATCTACGTGAGTTTTCTTTACCATAAGTCCGAATTACGAAATACGAGATACGAATGAAAGCGCATTCGAGTTCACGAATAGTTTACCTAAGAAATTCAGTCTACCACATGAAATACCATTCAAGCGATAAAATCATTCGAATGATTTAAGCGCACTCGAGTTCTCGAAATATCATTCGAGCGATATAATCATTCGAATGATTTAAAAATCACTCGAGATATCTCGAGACATTTTCATAATCGAATATTTCGATTATTTTCATTCGAATGATCCCATCACTACAATTTATATGAATTAATTCCCGTAAAAAATGTCTCACCCGTGACTTAAATATATTTTTTAATTATTATTAAAGATAGTCTTTGTATTTAATGTTGTTAATATTAACCCTATATTGTTACTAACAAAATGCAATAACTATATTATGCTGAAGACCCGTAGAACAATTTGTGTGCGTGTGTGCATTTGTGCGTGTGTACGTGTGTGTGAGTGTGTGAGTGAGTGAGTGCGTGAGTGCGTGTGTGCTTAAGTGTGTGTTTGTGTGTTTTGTGTGTGTGTGTGTGTGTGTGTGTGTGTGTGTGTGTGTGTGAGTGCGTGCGTGTTCGCGTGTGCGTGTACTTGTGCGTGTGCGTGTGTGGAATATAATTTTTTCACATTTAATGTTATTATAAATATTAAAGGATATTTTATTTTCTATACGATTTGACTGCATTTTATACTTAATATTAAAAGGATATAGAGTTAAAAATTTATAAAGAAATTAAATTTCATAAAGTAGCCATAGCTATGGAAACAGCTACTATATTAAGAAAATTCTGATTAATAATTGTCAGTGTCAAGTGAAATTGACATAGTGTGTTTGTCTTATAATTTTACCGGAAATATAGGATTTTTTGCTACAAATTTTCTGTATGGAATTTGCATAAAAAACATGCAACTGCTGGAAGGTAATGTACAAGAAATAGAATTTTTAGAAAGGAACTTATTAATATTATCCCTATATGGCTACTAACAAAATTGAATCACTATATTACATTGAAGACCGTAGGAAAACTTGTATGAATAAATTACCGTAAAGGGTGCATTACACGATGAAATTTTTCATTTCATTACTTGAAAAGTTTTCTCTCTCGCACATTCATGTGAGTGCAAGAGAGAATGATGAATAGATTGAAAAAAAAAACTTTCACGAAAAATTGGAATATAATAATAATAATAATAATAATAATAATAATAATAATAATAATAATAATAATAATAATAATAATAATAATAATAATATTTTTGTCGGCTTTTCAACAGTTCTGTTATAGCCCTATTCAAATACTTTATTTATTATTACATTTCATTACATTGTACATATATTATAAGTATTTGAAAAACATACAAAAACATCCAAGCCTTTGGAGGAAATCGAACCCACGACCCAAGGAACCGAGCGGTGAATATCGCTTCGAGCACTGTCAGGCTTGATTTGCATTAGCGGTACAATGACGGTACGATGACGACCCTTTGATATTTACTGATTTACATACCGTCACTGTACCGTCATCGTACCATCATTGTACCGCTAATGTAAATCAAGCCTTAGAAAACACACTGCCTTAACTCGCTCGGCCACTGGAATATGCGCTACTTTTTCTTAAAAGTCCCTATAAGTTTTGACTGTCAAGTAACTGCCAAATGTCATTTGTGTTTATATTTTTGATGTGTACAAGTATGGCGTTAGCAGTGATTAATATTAAATTAAAAAATGACAAAATGGAGTAGAGATGTAATTGAAATATTGATGGATACATACGAAAAAAATAGGGGTAGTTTTTGTAGCATGACCTATGTTGAAAGAAGATATATTTTTAGTAACAGTAAAGAGAGACATAAAAACTACAAAAACGAATTAAATTTTGGGTGTGCCAATCTGCTTTGTACACAGATTTCGGTAATGATGATGACATATTTGTACCGTGTGGGCGTTTATCAGGCGTCACCTCACGGGCACTCATTGCACTCATCAAATATAACCCCCCGCATACTTGCCTGTTGTGTTTTGGCTTAAAATATAACACATCAAAATTTTAAACCACTACGGCCCTTTGAAAACGAAATAAACTTTGATAAATAGTAAACAAATGAAATTTCACATTTTGACAGTGTTGTGAATTTTGTGATTGTTTACATTAATACATTTTTTATATTTCGGTGTTCTTAAGAGTCTATAAAAGCACTGTTTAGCACTTAAAATACGACGTTTAGAAGATCTATAAACGTACTGTTTTTGGCGGTAAGTTTTATTTATTACAATTTAATTTTATGGTAACATTGCAATTTTCAGCTGATTGTATTGTTATATCAGGCTGGTTTTAAAATGTATGGTGCACGTTAGTTGAAATGTTGACACTGTTAATTTGTACCGACTTGCAAGCAAATATGAAAATTTTACGATCCATGATTTCCAGTTCCACGTCGAGACGAGCTGTCGAATATTAAATTTTTAAATATGATTTAGACATAAGTGCCATATACAAATACAACATATGTTTTGTTTTGAAGAATGTAAGAACAACTGTTGCTGTTATGTCTGCAACTGAGCAGTGGATGTGTTAATATGGTGGAATGTAAAAGTGTAGATCAATAAATTGTTCATTAAAGTATTTCATTATTTAATTTTTTTTTATTTATGACAATAACTAACAGGAACCAGCGATCCCGATTCGTTATTTGCTAAATTTACCTTTATTACAAGATATGTCAAATCAGGTGGTTCATTAATAAACCGGTGGAGTATATTGTAAGTATTAGTTTCCTCTTCCATAATTATAATGCTTGATACAATAATGTAAACAATCAGTCAGAATCACACAATACACAAACTGTCAAAATGTGATATTTCAATTGATAGCGGGAAACGCCACCAACATAACTGACAAAAAAATACTAAGACATATTTTTTAAAAGTCATTTAAAAAAAATCTAATTGTAAAATTACCTCAATAGAAAAAATAGTATAAAAAACATGTATCATAAGGCCTGTTAGCGCACTCGTCTTTTGTAAAACTCTCCTAGCGGCTCGTTTTCCAAACTTGGACTCGTACGTTAACAGATTGCCTTATGATATTTGTGTTTTAATGTACTAGTATCAAACCGTAGCTACCTATATAGGTGACTATG
This sequence comes from Harpalus rubripes, assembly GCA_963082715.1. Classification (NCBI taxonomy): domain Eukaryota; kingdom Metazoa; phylum Arthropoda; class Insecta; order Coleoptera; family Carabidae; genus Harpalus; species Harpalus rubripes. The sequence continues at coordinate 51,236,717 of OY720448.1, forward strand.
ACCAAATAGTGCGCTTATAGATCTTCTAAACGACGTGATTTCAGTGATAAACAGTGTTTTTATAGACTCATAAGAACACTGAAATAGAAAAACTTATTTTAGTATGTGAAAAAGTTAATCAATTACAAAATATTGTATTACTATACTTTCAAAAATATAACCTCACTATTTATTTTTCACATCAAACATAACATTTCAAAATTCAAATGATAATATTTTGTGGATCAGAAGGTTAGTACCTATTACAATAATAATTTGACAAATGAAACAAGCAAAACAAAACAGAAAAAAACCGAAACAGATAACTGTTACATAAACAAGGATGGGTATGCGGCCAAGCAAACGGCACGCTTTGTATTTCTGAAATGGTCTATTCATACAAATATTCCTATGAATCTTCAGGATAATATAGTCATTGCATTTTGTAAGCAAAAATGTATGGATAATATTAGTAAAATTAGAAACAAAGACTTCCATTAATAATAATTTAAAAAATTATTTGTCACGGGTGATATAATTTTTACGATAATTAATTCATACAAATTGTCCTACGGGGCTTCAGTATAATATAGTTATTGCATTTTGTTAGTAACAATATAGGAAGTATATTAAAAAGGTATATAATAATAATTCATAATTATATTTTGAATTTACCGCGCATTTCGACCAAGACATAAATATTAAGTTTAAAGCACTACCGTAAATTTAATAATATTGTTATTATATTATTGTAATTTACACTTTTGATCGTTATATATATATATATATATATATATATATATATATATATATATATATATATTGTTATTGTGTCTCTAAATTACAGTAATGCGTATATTATATATTTAATACAATTCATTACAACACACTTGGTCTTGGTAGCGCATCCATACGTTCAGCGTGAGGCGGCTTCACAATTACTTGAATCTGATAATCTCACCCTCATCTAAGAGATAAGTTTTATTTAAATGATGAGAAAAAATAGTAACTATACTTGAGATCTTGGTCCAATGAAAAATATATTATAATTAATTCTAGTAAAACTTTACTTAACTATTCTAGAAAACATTCAATCCATAAAATTGTGGCAACATAACTAAACTAATACTCTAAAAGAGATATTAAAAGTTAAACAAACTGTGGGTAAATTGGGTGCGGAAAATGAGAACTTAAACGCACCCACCTGTATTATTAAAAATAGTTAATTAAAACACGCAAACAATCGATGAAAAGGTTTCAACATTACTAAACTAATACTTTAAAACATAATTTTACAGTTAAACAAATGGTTGGTCAATTGGGTGCGGAAAATGAGAACTTGACCGCACCCATATGTATTATTTTACAAATAATTAATTAAAATACGCAAACAATTCATGAAAAGATTAAAACAATACTAAACTAATACTTCCAAACAGATGTTTGTAGTTAAACAAACAGTGGGTCAATTGGGTGCGGAAAATTAGAATTTAGCCGCACCATTATTTAAAGATAATAAAAAAAGGAAATAGAAAGTTTAAACAAATAAAATTATATTAAAACATTAACAAACAAACGAGAATGAAAACATTACCTATTTAAACAAACATTATTGTATAAATGGTGGGTTAATGTGAAAATAGCCCCACCCACATATTTTATTAAAAAATAAAGGGGAAAAAAGTCGAACAATCAATTCAATATAGCAAACATTTGAAAACGTATCCAAATAAAGTAATTTATGTATAAAATGTTGTTTGTTTGCTTGTGGGTTGGGTCAAGTTCACTGACGTCTGAAGACCCACTTGTACCCAACAGGTTTTCTATCTGGAGGTAATGGTGGAAAGGACCACGTTTCATTTTTATTGTGGGCATCAAGCTCTTCTTCAATTGCTTTTTGCCACTGACTTGCATTGTTTCTTGATATGGCTTCTTCATACGATGCAGGTTCGTCGAAGGAAACTAAATTTGCTTCATATCGTTCAGGTTTCTTTATTTTGGAGCGATCTCGTAAACTCGGAGCGACGACATTTTCTTGCTGATTATCTGCTTCTTCGCGATGAGTTTGAACTTCTTTTCTGGTAATAGTTTCTTCTGATATTTCACTGTTATTAGTGAAATAAATTCTATCGTCGTACTTCTCATTCGTTGATGGTACCTCGATGTCATTTTCATTGAAGACAATGCTGCTTGACGCAACAACTCGCCTCGTCTGCAAATCGCACAGTCTGTAATTATTAGACTCACCTTCATAACCGACAAGAATGAATTTTCTAGATTTCGCATCTAATTTCTTTCGCTGATTATTAGGTACACGCAGGTAAGCAGTGGATCCAAAAACTCTAAGATGTGACAGATTTGGTTTTCTTCCTGTCTAGATATGCATGACAATAACTGGAACTGTCATCCTTGAAAAGTAAATAGAATTTTGCGCCACCCATTGACTCAGACATTGGACCACATAAATCAGTGTGAATGAACTCACCTGGTTTAAAACTTCTTCTTTCTTGATTTCTTATAAAACTGGGACGATGTTGTTTACCAAATTAACAAGCTTCACAAAAGAAATCGCTATTTTCTATTGGTAATCCTTCTACTAAACCATGATTTGCCATATCGTTTATAGTTTTACAATTTATATGACCTAAGCGATTGTGCCAAACTTTAAGGGTTTCTTTGGCTGCTAGACATATTTGCTTCTGAATCACAACCTTAAACAACATTCTATATAATAAATTTTCTTGTTTTATTCCTGTTGCCATTAATATATTTCCTGCAAAAATATTTACACAATTATTCTGGAAACAAATGTTATATTTCTTATTGGTGCAGGCTCCCACTGAAAAAAGATTCTTCTTTAAAGTGGGGATATACAAAACAAGTTTTCCTAAGATCCATTTATCTTTCACCTTTGTTTCAATTAAAATCTTTCAGAAGACTTTCTTACAGTGCGAAAACGTTGCTCCTGGGCCCATAACCTATTGAAAAATGATAGGAGCAGCAGTGGAAATACAATCATACACTGAAGAAATAACTTCCGAGAAAAATGTAATTTATTGTGAACAAAATACAAGACTAACTGTGACATTAAACATTGGTAACAATTAATTATGGTAACTATAGTAATCAACGAAAATTTGAAATAGCCAACTCAGCTACATAATAATTTATTATTATAAATTCTAACAGATACAAAACCATGTATGTAATTATGAACATGAATTTTAATCTTTTCACAATTCTCAAACTTGAAAGATACGCCTTTCGTGTCCATCATGCTCGTCAAGTCTTCTTCAGCTTTATTGCTACCAACATTCTTTCCGGATGAATCAGCACACATAATTTCCAGGCCGCTTACGTTCTGCAAATTTTTATACTTGCAAAAAATTTCACTGATTCTTAAGTATTTGACACACTGCTTATTGAAACATTTCCGATCTGAATCTTCTGCGCAATTGAAACCTTCTTCGTGATAGGTCAGGATCGTCGGATGTTGGAATAGGATTAAAATAAAAAATCAACTCCTCATATGCATTTTTACGTATCGCCGTTTATTACACCTTCATCAGTGCTAAATCTAAGAAATATAAATGTAAATAATTTGTACCTAAACATTATACACGCTGCCAAACAAAGAATACAATAAAATTCATATTACGTGTGAGTTGTTTAAGGATACAAAAAAAATTATTTTAACAATTAATAATACGTCGGACGACTTTTGAAATCTAAACAAGACTACCGTTGATTTAAACAGAGTCAGAAGAATAAAACAAGAATAAACTTATTAAAATAAAAATTGGTGCGAAAACAAATTCATAACATTTTTTGTTTTATTCTTCTGACTGTTTAAATCAACGATAGTCTTGTTTGGATTTTAAAGATATCCGACGTATTATAAATCGTTAAAATTAAAAATATTTGTATCCATAAACAACTCATACGTAGTATATATTTTATTGTATTCTTTCTTTGGAATCGTGTATAATGTTTAAGTACAAATTATTTACATTTATATTTCTTTAATTTAGCACTGATGAAGATGTAGTAAACGCCGAAACGTAAATATGAATATGAATAAAAGTTGATTTTTTAATTTGATCCTATTGCAACATCCGACGATCCTGATCAATGTGCTTCATTGTGTGAGAGTGAGCAAACTTTTTTTTCTGTGCGCAAGTTTATTAATTTTCTGTGAGTTTAAATCAGAGTTTTGTGTCAAATTGATAACCAAATTGTCAATAATTTAGTGCGGAATAAGAATTTAATAGTGCTTTCATATTTACTACCACAGTTATCGTGTTATTAACTAATTTGTATCATAATTCTCGTATGAATACATGTGCTGGTGTATGTCTAACTAATTAATCAGCGATTTACAGGTTCGTGGGTCAACAATTGAATTTGATAGTCGTGCCATTGCGATAAACATCCATCCAAACAATGTCGAATCTTTGCGGAGAATGTAAAGCAGTATGTTATGTCACTTCTTCTATCAAGTGCTCAAATTGCAATCTTGATTTTCATGCTAGATGTCTCGGTTTTTCTCATAGTGATACATGTGCCTTACGATCAAAGAAACTATTCTGCAACAAGTGCAATAATTGACCAATTTTAACTGCGGATGCTTCCAAAGTTATGATCGATGCTATTACTGAACTCAAAAGCATGATTGCAACTATGCAAAATGATATTATTAATATGAAAGAGCAATTGTTAGCTGAAGAACCGACTAAAATCCATAAATGCGTTGAATTTGAAGAAATCATTGCCGAAATCAATGATCGCAAAAAGGTGAAATCAATGTCCTTATCTATGGGTTGCCTGAAGCCACCAGTACTCTAAATACTTCTGATAATGCCGTGATTAGTGAAATAATATCTGCTGTCCTTCCTAATATTTAACAAAACGAATATAATGTTTTCCGTGTTGGGAAACTGATGCATAAAACTTCTAAACCAAGACCAGTAAAATTAATGTTTAATAACAATAATACAGTCAAATCTTTATTTAAAAATATTAAAAACCTCAAACAAAGTCCTAAATATAACGGAATAATATTTAGCGGTGATAAAACCCTTAAACAACGTGAACATTACTCATTATTACGGGACGAGTTAAATAAACTTAAAGCTGATGGTAATTCTGACCTAATAATGAAGTACATAAATGGCGTTCCTCAAATTGTTAAATCTAAAAACTAAATTCGCCTAAATACATCCGTGCAGCGTCAGTTTACTACCAAAATGTAAGCGGGCTCAATACAAAACTCTCACAACTTAATTTAAGTGTCGCTACTACATCGTTTGACTTTCTTGTCTTCACCGAAACCTGGCTCAAGGACAGTGTGTGTGATGCTGAACTTTTTGATCGTCGCTACTTGGGGTACGTTCTAAAACGCAGTGAAAAGGTGGAGTAAAGGTAGAGTAAATGTAGTATCACGTGATTTCTCTTCTCTGGTTCATTTAGAACCATGCAGAGTGTGAAGAGTGTACTCCTTTTGTCAGTTCAAAATGAGTTTGGAAAATACAATTATTAGTAGTATTTTTTATAAATTAAGTGGAAAATTTTGTTGCCATTATTTTTAGATTTATTGGCGAAATATTCGACATGGGGAAATAATCATTATTGTCTAATTTTTTTAGAATAGCGGAGGTTTTACATTCAATTAAATGGCAGAAAATATTGTAAAATGCCCTGCACGATATGAAATATATCGTATTAAATGAATTTAAAAATGCTAATTAAACAGGAACTTAATAAAAATTAAACCACAGACAAAACTCAAATGCCAAACACTTCAAAACATGTGGATTTCAATAAACATTGCTACTGCGCATGACGGGTATAAATTACCGCACTGACTGAGTGAGGAAAGAAAAGGACACTCGGAGTGTACACCAGATCGTTCACAAATACGATGTAATGTTACCCATTTAACTTCACTCTGTGTTTTAGAACGACTAGAGTGCACTCTTACCCCATTACTCCGCGTTTTAGAACGTACCCCTGATGTTTCGTTATGACAAAGATCCAGCTGCAACCGGCAAAAGCAGAGGCGGAGGCGTTATAATTGCAGCCAAGGCTGAGTACACTCCATCAGTTTACAATATGTTGTGCAATGCATTAGATGTAGGGTTACTTTGTCTTAAATGTATTATAAATAATTCTTCACTACATTTAATTGCTGTATATATTCCCGCAACTACTAGCATTGCTACATACGATTGTGTTTTCGAAACTATTAACTCCCTACCATTTGTGTATAATTCAAAAAGTATTAATATAGGTGATTTTGACATAACAAACTTAAATAGAAACTACGATAATCAATTAATATCAGATTCATTTGTGAATAACTTTACTAACTTTGTCAATTTACTTAATATGAACCAATATAATTTTATCCATAACAGCTATGGTAGACTGCTCGACGTTGTAGTGAGTAACTTTCATTTTACTGTACAACACTGCATTGATCAATTACTTTTAGAAGATAAACATCACCCATTATTGCTTTGTGAATTTTCATTTTCTCTTAACAGCAAACTTAAATCTTGTGTTAATACTGATTTTTATTATCAATTCAGTAAAGGTAATTATGTGTTGCTATATGATTCTTTTATTTCAGTTGACTGGTCCCAAGTTATAAGTTGTGATAATGTAGATATATCTGTTGAAATATTCTATAAAATCATTTATAATATTTTTGATGCTTGCATACCTAAAGTTCAAAGACGAAAAAGTAAATACCCCGTTTGGTTTAACAAAGAACTTATAACTTAAATTTAAAAAAAAGGAACACCATAGGAAACTTTACAAGGAATTTGGACAAAACATTCATTTACTTAACTTTAAAGAATATCGTAATAAATGCAAAAACTTGTCTTCAAATTTATATCACTCATATATTAATAATATGCAAGAAAATATCGCTAATCAACCGAATCAGAATAATTTCTGGTCTTATGTTCGAAACAAACAGCAACATTCTGGTATTCCTACAATTATGCATAATACTGATAATGAAGAATTTTTTGGCGGTCAACAAATTGCAAATTGTTTTAAACAGTTTTTCTAGAGCGTTTTTAGAATTGATAATGATACTGTCGTCCCTAATCTCGAAGATGTTCAAAGCTATAATAATACTTTTATTAATATTAATAATATTTCTACTATTGATATCTCGGATGCAATTAAGTCACAAAACAATTCCAAATCTACTGGCCCAGATAATGTTCCTATATTTATTGTCAAGGGCTGCTCTGAACTATTTGTATTACCACTTCACCACATATTTAACTTATCTATAAAACATCAATTCTTTCCTTCATTTTGGAAGACAGCTAAAGTTTGTCCTTTATTCAAATCGGGTGACCGCTCTCAAGTGAGTAATTACAGACCAATCTCGTGTTTAAATGCATTCTCAAAAATATTTGAAACAATTTTATTCAAATATATCCAAATTTAAACGAAACATTACATCAGTAATTTTCAACATGGATTTGTCAGTGGTCGTTCTACTGTAACTAATTTATTATTGTTTAAACAATTTGTGTCAAATGCTTTAGAGGACAAGGCTCAAGTCGATTGTGTTTACATGGATTTCTCTAAAGCATTTGACACAGTGTCGCATAAATTATTAATTTTCAAACTTGCAAAGACAGGTTTCTCACAAAGCATGATCAACTTCATTTCATCTTATTTTCGAAATAGAATACAATACGTTTTTATTGAAGGATTAAAGTCGCAGAATTATTTAGTATCCTTCCGGCGTCCCTGAAGGATATGTCCTTGGCTCGCTATTATTTATATTGTTTATAAATGACATTGTTGATGTTATTCATTTTTCTAACTGTCTGATATTTGCGGATGACTTCAAGTTATTTCATACTATTTCAGATTTAAGTAATTGCCGCGAGCTTCAAATAGATTTAGATAGAATCTACCAATGGTCTTACGTAATAAATTATTTTTCAACATGGATAAATGCCATATTTTGAGTTTTTCAAGACAGGTTGAAACTATTTATTACAACTACACAATGGATAATTCCATTTCTGTACGATATAAACAGTCTTCTGTGTGTAACATGAGTCGGCCGTAATGCTACATATTTTTTTAAATGAAACCACAGGATTAATATCAACGTAAGATATAATGGCAAAAAATAGTTTCTTGTAAGTTTTTGAATCAGGAATGGTAACAACTACCTTAGTTTCTAAAATCTCAACATCATCCATAGACATTTTCACTGCAACCATTGCTTCTACAAGCTCCACCAATTCCAATCAAAAGAGCTACTTCCATTATCAAAAACACCTCATCTGGACCTTTATGTAAAATTTCATCATACTTGTCGATTTCCACTCTTTCCTTAAAATCCAAACAAGCTGGCAACATCGAATATTTCGGCCATAAAGATGAGGGAGAAAATTAATTTGAAAGTTTCACGAAATAAGCAAGCAAGACCGTTTCCCCAGCACCTTGAACTTGTTCTCTGTGTCGCCACTCACAAAATAGACGAAATTTTTTTTCGTAATATATTTTTGACGTCTCTTGTAACAAATCTAATTTTACACTATTTGCTGTCTCTAAAAAATTTGCGGGAATATCAAAATCTTCCTGGTAAGCGCCCGCACGGTGCAAATATTTCATTATTACCGATATCTGTGTATAAAGCAGGTTAGTACATTTAGCAATGGGTAATAAGCCGTAATGATATATTTATTTATTTATAGACAAAATTGTTGATTTGTTTCAATTGTTTCTTTGTTTGCATTGCCATTGTTTATGATACTATAAAGCTTTGAATATAACGCGAATATTATGCGATTTGAACTCTCTCAGATGTGGCATAGTTGACTTAGCCGATTCACCTAGACATTTTCACTAATTCATTGCTTCTAGCGCCTCGTCACTTAGCAACATACTCGAATATTATAAATTGCACAATATTCTTGTTATATTAATAGCTATTATGACACCAGTGTTAAAAGTGAGTTAATTATCCTACCTCTTAGTTATGACAAATGTAACAACTAATCGATATTTTTAACATATGTAAAAAATTAAAAATGCAATTTTATGAAAAATATGGTATGATATTGTTTAAGACCCACAGGTCTTAAATAATTTTTGAATTTGAAATAGTTAATCCCTTTGAGATAGCAACCAAATTTACATATTGGATAAGGCAGTTTTTTGTTTCTAGAAGAGGGCAGCACAAACTTGATGTCCTATTATGTTAAATAAAAATAATAATTTGGTTACAAGCCCAAGTGCGCGCGTAAACCCCCACCAAAGACTGACTGTCGTATCGATCGGTGACTGTCAGTATCTGTTTGGCTGTCGTAGAGAGCATACGCGTTGCCCGCTGTCTCTCGTCGTTGTTGTAATTTTGCAATTAAAATTTAACTTTGCTTGTAAACCACGACTGTTAGTTTATTTGTTAGAATTATTATTCGTTTTTGTCAATTACGTCAAATAAACCAAGCTTTATTTGATTTCTTGTTGTTGGGTCGTGAAACTTATTGCATCGTTATTTTATGCAGCCAACAGTTGCTCAGGAGTCAGTTGTAAAACCGTGTTACGCAACTTGATTTCTAACGGAAACCCGCGTTGTTAGGGTTTGATTCATATTCTTGTTTTTAATAATAGTATTTCGCTGTAGAGTGTGTTTACATATATTTCTTTCGAATGACATCATCGGATTGCAACTATTGTTGTGGAGTCGTAGTATAAATACATTTCTTCATTCTTGTATTTTCGTGTGGTTGTTATTAGGTTCATTTAGGGTTCTTGATATTACTTTGGTTTGGTTTGTTTGTTCATATACTTATAAATTGACTTAAATAATTTTGTATCATATGGTATTTGGTTGTATATTTGGTTGATTGTAGTTTAGGTTGCTTTTGTTCAATACGCTATATCATATATCTACTAAAATTGATTTTCATTTGTTGTTGTTATTATTGTTTCAATTAGCTTAGTACGTTTGTAGTAGGGCTGTCAAAAGTATTTGGTTAACCGGTTGACCGGTTAATCGGTTAACCGGAAACCGGTTTTTTCAAACTAAAATATTCGGCTAACCGGCTAATCGGTTTTTGGCCGAATATTAGCCGGTTTTTAACCGGTTTATATCCGGCTTATAGCCGGTTTTTATTCGGTTTATATCCGGCTTTTATTCGGTTTATAGCCGGTTTTTTATCGGTTTATAGCCGGTTTTTAACCGGTTTATTGCCGGTTTTTAAATAATTTATAGTCGATTTTCAACTGGTTTTTAGCCAGTTTGTAATCGGTTTTTAGCTGGATTTGACCGGTTTACAGTCGGTTTTTATCCGATTTATATTCTGTTTTTGATCAGTTTATATTCAATTTTTAACTTGTTTTTAGCCGGTGTTTATTAAATTTTAAATTTATTTATAGAGGTAGAGACCAATCGGTATCACTATCGATTGTTTTTACTATCGAATACTATCGAAAGTATGTAGCGTCGGTAGCGTCATTTCACGTTTTGAATTTTGTTCAACTTGCGGAGTTTGTTTATGTTCTCAATAACAAAATGAAAAATTGTAGTGGGCCTTACGAAAAAAAAAGAATGTGGGAGTATCTTATTTTCGGCAAGAACATGAAATGTAAAACTATGATTGTTATTGATTTAGATAGGCACAATAAACCTTAAATTAAAAATTCAAACTAAATTATGTCAAAGAAATTTTACGACAGAATCACGATAAAATATGTTCACAACCAGAAAATTACTTAACTCTAGTGAAATTTTAAATATTTTGCTGACCTGTTACTTAGAGTAATGAGTTGTGCTATCAACATGACACTATCCTTACGTAAACAACACCTCCAGGGAAGTACTTTAATCTGTTGAATTTTTAAAAATATTTCTGTCCCGGTACCTACGAATAAAAATATATCACCAACATGAAACTTAACATCCTCGGAATATGAATACTTAACTCTAATGTTAACGCTTTTGTACACTCTATACCAGGTAAAGGTATTAAAGTTTCAAATTAGTAACATTACTTTACGTATCCGGTAAGCAAGATTTTTTTTTTAATCACAAAAGTAAAGTATCTATCCGGAAATGATCTTGTTTCTTTGGCCTTGTTGTATGATTTCGTAGGTGTTAGTTTCCTTAAATTTTATGTTACGGGCGATTACGTACTCCTGAGTAGACAGAAAGCAATATTTGGATGGTCAGTAAAAATTTTTTTTTCTTTTTATTCATGTTGAACATTTTATTTAAAATTGCCGCTCTTAGTGACTGTACTGCGCATGTCCGTCAGCGTCAGCCCCGTGTGCAGCATAATCCCACAAGTTAGAACATGCACTGTGACACAAGAGGATAATTAAAAAATCAAAAAAATAAGCAAACTCCTCCTACCTGTAAGTGTACACTCATAAAATTTGCACCGGCTAGCTGAAAAAGAAAAGCGGCGGCTGGGTCTAGGGTAAGTAATTTATTTCGAGATACAGGTATTCGCGACAATGAAATTTTAATAAAAAAGTTACAACTTAATTTTGAAAAAGAAATACAAAACGATCGGGTCTCGAAAAAAATTAGTGGGCGCCAGACTCTATAAAAGGAAAAGGAGTTAGAGTAGAGTCCACTCTAATAAAGTAAAGTAAAGTATCTTAAAAATATTTAATTAAAAAAAGTACACACGCTGGAGAGTTACAATATAGGAATAGCTCAAACTAAAGAAAGGACCGTACGGCCTTTCCAGAGCCCGAATCTGGAAGGACGGGGGTCGGCGCTCTGGCTATCGGCCACCGGCAACGTCGGAAAGAAAAATAGCGGCTAAACCTGCCCTGGCAACGGCGGGAAGTCGTCCAGTTGTATCGAGGGGCTGCTCGCAGGCTGACGGAGTAAAACGGAGGGCTGAGGACCCTTCTCCTGTCCGGCACTCGTAGAGGGAGAGCCGTTCGAGCCACTCCACTAGGCCTTAAGGCTGGCTAGGATGCAGCCCCGAATACTGGGTTTTCTCAGGAGTTGTGGTAAAATATGCCCCGGCGCAGGTCTCGTGTGGTCCAACAGCGTCGCTGCAGCCAGAGCTAACCTCGCCCAGACACTTCCAAATTCAGGGCCCCAAAAATGAACCATACGGATCCGGCTACCTAAAAAAAACTCGCCAGTACCAAATCTCTTAGAGATGTACAGCGGCCTGAAGGGCGATACAAAATACAATAAAAAAAATTTGGCGGTCCCTAAAAGTGCTCCAGACGCGAGTTAGCGACAAAAAATGTTTATAAAAAATTTACAAAAAAATTTGGTGCACCAAAAAAAAAGATAAAAAACCAAAAAAAAAAATTTAGTAACAGAGGAAGAACGGCCGTATAAAAAAAAGAAGGAACAAACAAAGTAGAGAGAGAAAGTATCACAAAAAAAAAAAATGACTAGAAAGTCGACTTTGAAAACGGAAACTAATACCGAGCCGAAAATTTGTCTAGTCTAAAAATGTCTAGTCACGTCAACGCATCACCCTCTACATTCACACTACATTCAAACTAGGGAAGGGATGATTAGGTTTAGTCGGTAGGAAAAATTTTATAATTTTGAAATCCCAAAAAAAAATTATAAAAAAATACCCCTAAATAATTTAGCCCAATGAACAAATATTTTAAACAGAATTTCGAATAAATGGTGTACTGGCAAAATTTGAGTGCGTACTCTGTACGCAAAAATAACCGGTCGAATCAAGGTACGACTCGAACCAAAAAGTTTAAGCAGAATTACTCAAATAATGGGGAAGCACAAAATTTAGGGCGTACTCGGTACGCTAGGGGACCGAACAAGTTCAGGTACAACTTGAGCTTGGGGGGAATATTAAACAGAAAGATAAAAATTGCAAAATTTTAATCAAAGAAAATGTGAAAATCAAAAAAAAAACTTTGACTAATTTAGAATCGAAACGGAATTTTTCACGCCTCGTGGCATATAAATCTAAACTCAAAATTTAGACAGACCAAAAAATCTTAGCCGGGCTCGTGAAAGAAAACAATCGTCTTTTTAATATTGAAATATGTCGCAAGAATTAAAGTAAGAGCTTTACTTATCCCACGGACAAAACCGCGTGGGACGGAACATGACTACTTTTAACTTGACAAAAAAAAGCTAATAAAAAGCCGCTCAAAATAATCACAAAAAAACAGTGCAAAGCTCTTACCTAAATTCCACTGGCTAGTATCGAATACCAAAACTCGAAACCATATTTCAATCAGACAAAAGTACTTTAAACAACTCGCAAAAATAAAAAAGGACGTGTGTATTCTCTCACAAGTCACTGCCAAGAGAGCGAGATGATTCTACGCGTCTCCGGTAAACGAAAAAAAACAGTGATCCCATTAAAAGATTATAAAAAATCCCTTAATAATTTCGTAGTAATACGAGAAATTTCCAAAACTATTTATAATAAAATTAGTAAAGTGTAGCAATGAAAAATTTGAACATAGGAGAGATATTAAAATAAGTTTCCAAATTTAATCAAATTTAAAAATAAATTTAGTGTTAAACAATTACATTTCTAGTTACTTTCTTTAAATAATTCGCGAGAAGACAATACTGGCTGTCACAAATAAACAATTTCCTAACCACAAAATAAAAGGGATCCAACTAAATGGAAAAATAGAAAAAAGGTGATTAGGGAATATGACTAGAAAAATAGATCGCAAAAGGTAGGCTGTAACTAGCTCAATACTGTCAATTGATGCTCAAATTTTAGGTTTTGTAATGGAAATTTTGGGACAGGATTGGAGCAAGAAAATTTATAAAAAAATAAGCGTAACAAACTACGTTTTTGTTACACTACCCCTTTCCTCAAAAAAAAATTTTTTAACACAGTTAAGAAATTTTTAATCTTCAGAGGCGTCGGAAAAATCAACGTTCGGAGCGGGTTTAAGATCTTTGATGTGCCAAATTCCGAGATCTGTACCTTGTTGATCGCGAAGACGATAAGAAGTTTTTGAAATCTTCTTAGAAACAGTGCACTCGATAAAACGTGGTGCTAATTTAGAGGAAAAGTGCTTGGCACCTGCCGACAAGACGTAGTTCTTCTTCCAAACCGTTTCGCCTTCGTAAAATTCTAAAGGGCGTCGACGAAGGTTGTAATAGCGCTCATTACGCTTATGGGCGGCATGAATTCGTGTCTGTACTGTTTGATAAAATTCCGAAAGTTGACTTAATGAATTAGCATAAGTTTCTCGTTTATCTGAGCATATTTGATCTGGTACAGGATGATAATAGTTACCGGAAACTGGAACATGTCTGGCAAAATTTAGAAAAGAGGGACTAAATCCGGTGACCTCGTGTACTGCAGTACGAATAGCTTGGGTTAACGCGGAGAGATTTTCATCCCATTTACGGTGGTTGTCCTGCACATACGAACGGATCGCGGTTTTAACAGTGCGGTTGGTTCGTTCCACAAAATTAACTTGGGGATGAAATTTAGCGTTATGCCAAATTTTGGGAACAGCATACTTGGTCATAAGATTTCTAAATTTGTCACTAACGAACTGAGTTCCATTGTCAACCATGACAATTTGGGGGACTCCGAAGAGTAAGAAAACATGTTCTTCCAGTAACTGGCAAATTTTCGTAGAATTGGCTTCTCGAAGAGGGAAAAGTAAAGGAAATTTGGTAAACCAGTCAGAAATGGCCAGGATGTACTGATGTCCTTTAAGAGATTTTGGGAGTGGTCCCATAAGATCGACTGAAATGGCTTGCCAGGGAAATTTAATATTCTTTTCTTTTCCCATTAAACCGGGAGGAAGAAGCTGGGGTACTTTTTGGGCTAGACAGACTTTACACTGTTTAACGTACCGAGCAATGTAAGTCCTCATTTTTGGCCAATAGTACCGCTCAACGATACGGTGATAGGTTTTAAAAATGCCTAAATGGGCAGCGGATCGTCATGACATTCTCGTAATACTGAGTTTCGGTGATCGCGGGGGACAAGTAATTTCCACGCGCTAAGGTTTGAAGGGACGTTGTAGGGTGAATCAACTCTTTTGAAAATCAGGTTGTTCTCAACACGCCAATCCGGAAATAAATCGGGTTCGGTATTTAAACGGTTGCGCAATCTAATGTATGAGCCATCTTTGGTATCTGAGAAATCTACATTGTTAAGAGGAGAGATTTCTAAAGGAGCGCGTGATAAAGCGTCAGGTAAAACATTGAGCTTTCCAGGTCTATGCTCTATAGTGAAGGGAAATTGCTGGAGCTTAACAGCCCAACGAGCAAGTTTGCCAGTAGGATCAGACATACGCATAAGCCAAAGAAGAGAATAGTGATCTGTGATCACAGTGAAGGGCAAACCTTCAAGATAAGGGCGAAACTTTTCGATAGCGAAAACGACTGCTAAGCATTCCCGTTCTGTAACAGAATAGTTACGCTCCGCCTTATTAAGGGTGCGACTCATAAAAGCAATAGGATGCTCAACTTTGGTATCATCCTCTTGAGTGAGAATAGCGCCAACTCCAAAATTAGAAGCGTCCGTGTAAACTCGAAAGTTTCGGAGAGGGGTTGAATAATTAGGGCTGGCCAGAACCGGAGCCGAGGTAAGGGCAAGTTTTAACTTTAAAAAAGAGTCTTCAGCTTCGGGAGACCATTTAATGGGATTTTTCTTACGCCGTCCTTTGGTAAGGTCGTTAATAGGAGCGGCTAAAGAGGCAAAATTGGGTATGAAACGCCGATACCAGCTTAAAATTCCCATGAAGCGTTTAACTTCAGTAACGGTAGTGGGGCGAGGAAATTCGACAATCGCACACACTTTATCTGGGTCAGTACGGAGGCCTTGACAATCTACTACATAACCAAGATATTTTAAGGAAGGACGACAAAATTCGCATTTTTCGAAATTAATAGTAAGGCCTGCTTTTTCTAAACGATTAAGAACTTCGTATAAAATACATAAGTGCTCTTCGAAAGTTTGAGTCACAATAATACAATCATCGAGATATACGAAAACGTTGGGTTCTAATTTAGGACCTAAAATATTATCCATAAGACGTTGAAGTGTCTGGGGAGCATTGCATAATCCGAAAGCCATTCTCTTAAATTCAAATAGTCCACGACCTGGGACGGAAAAGGCGGTTTTTTCACAAGAATTTGCCAGAAAGCACTTTTTAAATCGATAGAAGAAAGGAATTTAGCGTCGCGAAGTTTATTTAAAATGGTATCGACCCGAGGAAGAGGATAAGCGTCCTTAACAGTTACCGAATTTATTTTCCGGCCATCGAAACATAGCCGAAAATCACCAGAAGATTTTTTAACAAGTAAAACGGGAGAAGACCACGGACTAACAGATGGTTGGACTATATCCTTCTCAATCATGTCATCCAGTTCTTTATTGAGGTGCTCCATCATAGGAGGAGATAAGGGATACTGTCGCTGTTTGACGGGAACAGCATCACCGGTGTCTATGACATGTTCTACTAAAGGAGTACGACCAAGGCCCTTAGATCCTAATTCATGATATTTGTTTATAACATTACTTAAAGCTTGACGCTGAGAAACTGTAAGTTGGTTGCTACCTGAGAGACCAGAAAGTGTACAAAGTTCGCCACGGGTAGAGAAAGAATCGGTTTTGAAATTAATAGATATGCCGAAAGCTCGACAAAAATCGACTCCTAAAATTAAGGTATGACGAACGGAAGGAACTAGTACAACTGAGATATTTTTAGAAATACCATTTAATGAAATAGGAATGTTAATGTTGCCAATAACTGTTTGGGTAGCTCCATCAGCGGTAGTGATCTGGGTGGCTGTAGTAGAAGAAGGAACAAGTTTCAAATTTTTGAGAAGCGCGATACCTCGGTGACCGAGTACGGTAACATTAGCTCCGGAGTCTAGAAGGGCAGTAACGGGAATATGGCCAATATGGGCCGTTACGAAGGGACGATCATCGGGACCTAAATGTTCCAGAACTGGAGAAATTTCGGGTTTGCGACAAAAATTGGCGACAATATTTAACCATTGTGTCCACTCGGGATGGTTAACTCGGTTTAAGGGACGAAGACCGGCAACTAACGGACGGGAAACGCGAGAGCCATTTATTGAACACTTTGGACAGCGGGGTGTAGAAGTGTTGGGTCGTCCACAACCGCGACAAAAGACTCTAAGATCGTCGTCACAAGCATAGTAAGTATGGCCGGTTTTTCGACAATTCCAACACACTATCTCCCTAGGGGGAGGGTTAGAAAGAGCAGCTACTTGCTTGGAATTGTTGGAAGACCGTACAGGACGACTGTATGCTAAATCGGGTTCGAGAAGAGTTTGATTTTTAGCTGGGGGATCTCGGAAACATATGGCGTTCGCCTCGGTATCTTCAATCCGTTTGCAAGCCGAAACAAGGTCATGAAGGCTGTTTATTGACTGTAACGAGCAAAGCCTCTGATAATGAGGTTGTAAATTACGCTGGATAGCGGCAAGACGAGTTTTCTCGTCGGGTTTCGAGGACAGGCGACCAAATAAATTTTCCATTTTAGAAATATAAATTTCAGACCTCTCGTTAGGACCTTGGGTGCGAGATCTAATTTCTTCCTGTAAGGCCAGGTCATAATTATTGGGAAGGAAAGCTGATCTAAGGCGCGCGGTAAGTTCGGACCAAGAATTAACGGAAGTGCGTACCCAACGAAACCAACTTAGGGCATCCCCACTAAATAAGTCAGGAGCTTGACGGAATAATTGTTCGTCGGAAACACCGCGAGCAATAGCGCATTCTTGAACGCGTTCTAGGAATTCGTTAACTCCCGACGTTCCGTTAAATTTAATATTCCAACGACTAACGGGGTTGGAGTGATCCGCGTACATAGGGGTCAGTGGTACCGTCCTGGGATGGTTAGTGCCATGAACAGGAGTGGACTGAGGATTCATATTAGCATAGGCAGTGTTGGTTGGTAATGTAGGATCGAATCTGATAGAATTTAGGCGGTTAATTAAACCTTGGTAATGATCATCTGTTACAGGAGAATGAATGCGTCTAGAAACAGTAGGTTCTGGGTTAAGAATAGTTTCCTCAAAATCTATCAAATTAGCTACTGGGCAAGTTTGGGATGATTCTAACCGGTGGTTCAAACAACTTTTTGTAGCCGCAAGCAATCTGATGGGCATGCTTTGTAAGTGACAAGGTAAGCGTAAAATTCGCTGGTGCAAATGCACTAAACGGGCATTGCATTCCTCATTAAATTGCTTGAGGTTACTAACCGTGGAATATTGTAAATTAGAGATCATACCTAGCATCTCCTGAAGTTTAGAACAGCAAGTTTGTTGCTCTGATAAAGGTTCGGGAAGGAGTGAAGCATTCACACTACTTGCATTCATTGTCTCCAAGTGTAGAAGTCCTTGTAGGTAAATTCGTTTGTCCTGTGTAGTTCCAGTCAAGTCGCAATTCCGGATCCTCAACTCGTAGGTCAATTCGTCGTCCCGCAAATAGTTGATATATATATAAACAAAAAAATTAGAAATAATATTATATAATCTACCGACTAATGAATAATAAGAGTAAAGGAAAGAAAGAAATAGTAAAGAGGTGTGACCTAGCGCCGTCTTTATAACTACTACTGAACAGTACCCCAACAATCGGGCTTCAAAAAAATGTTAAATTTACTAAATACGAAAGGCCCCACGTTCGGGCTCCAAACTTTATAAGTGTGACACAAGTGGATAATTAAAAAATCAAAAAAATAAGCAAACTCCTCCTACCTGTAAGTGTACACTCATAAAATTTGCACCGGCTAGCTGAAAAAGAAAAGCGGCGGCTGGGTCTAGGGTAAGTAATTTATTTCGAGATACAGGTATTCGCGACAATGAAATTTTAATAAAAAAGTTACAACTTAATTTTGAAAAAGAAATACAAAACTATCGGGTCTCGAAAAAAATTAGTGGGCGCCAGACTCTATAAAAGGAAAAGGAGTTAGAGTAGAGTCCACTCTAATAAAGTAAAGTAAAGTATCTTAAAAATATTTAATTAAAAAAAGTACTCACGCTGGAGAGTTACAATATAGGAATAGCTCAAACTAAAGAAAGGACCGTACGGCCTTTCCAGAGCCCGAATCTGGAAGGACGGGGGTCGGCGCTCTGGCTATCGGCCACCGGCAACGTCGGAAAGAAAAATAGCGGCTAAACCTGCCCTGGCAACGGCGGGAAGTCGTCCAGTTGTATCGAGGGGCTGCTCGCAGGCTGACGGAGTAAAACGGAGGGCTGAGGACCCTTCTCCTGTCCGGCACTCGTAGAGGGAGAGCCGTTCGAGCCACTCCACTAGGCCTTAAGGCTGGCTTGGATGCAGCCCCGAATACTGGGTTTTCTCAGGAGTTGTTGTAAAATATGCCCCGGCGCAGGTCTCGTGTGGTCCAACAGCGTCGCTGCAGCCAGAGCTAACCTCGCCCAGACACTTCCAAATTCAGGGCCCCAAAAATGAACCATACGGATCCGGCTACCTAAAAAAAACTCGCCAGTACCAAATCTCTTAGAGATTTACAGCGGCCTGAAGGGCGATACAAAATACAATAAAAAAAAATTTGGCGGTCCCTAAAAGTGCTCCAGACGCGAGTTAGCGACAAAAAATGTTTATAAAAAATTTACAAAAAAATTAGGTGCACCAAAAAAAATGATAAAAAACCAAAAAAAAAATTTAGTAACAGAGGAAGAACGGCCGTATAAAAAAAAAGAAGGAACAAACAAAGTAGAGAGAGAAAGTGACTAAACGGTAGTCTAAGAGGCGCAGCAATTAACCCCGATAAAAAGAAAAAGCCAAATGGGCTAAAAAAAAAATTTGCAGCGCTCAAAGATTAATCACCGGACAAATACTTTTTCGAGTCGAGAGTAGCGCACAACGGTAAAATACAAGGTAAATCCAAAAAAGTTGTTGCTACAAAAAAATATCACAAAAAAAAATAAATGACTCTAGAAAGTCGACTTTGAAAACGGAAACTAATACCGAGCCGAAAATTTGTCTAGTCTAAAAATGTCTAGTCACGTCAACGCATCACCCTCTACATTCACTCTACATTCAAACTAGGGAAGGGATGATTAGGTTTAGTCGGTAGGAAAAATTTTATAATTTTGAAATCCCAAAAAAAAATTATAAAAAAATACCCCTAAATAATTTAGCCCAATGAACAAATATTTTAAACAGAATTACGAATAAATGGTGTACTGGCAAAATTTGAGTGCGTACTCTGTACGCAAAAATAACCGGTACGACTCGAACCAAAAAGTTTAAGCAGAATTACTCAAATAATGGGGAAGCACAAAATTTAGGGCGTACTCGGTACGCTAGGGGACCGAACAAGTTCAGGTACAACTTGAGCTTGGGGGGAATATTAAACAGAAAGATAAAAATTGCAAAATTTTAATCAAAGAAAATGTGAAAATCAAAAAAATCTTTGACTAATTTAGAATCGAAACGGAATTTTTCACGCCTCGTGGCATATAAATCTAAACTCAAAATTTAGACAGACCAAAAAATCTTAGCCGGGCTCGTGAAAGAAAACAATCGTCTTTTTAATATTGAAATATGTCGCAAGAATTAAAGTAAGAGCTTTACTTATCCCACGGACAAAACCGCGTGGGACGGAACATGACTACTTTTAAGTTGACAAAAAAAAGCTAATAAAAAGCCGCTCAAAATAATCACAAAAAAACAGTGCAAAGCTCTTACCTAAATTCCACTGGCTAGTATCGAATACCAAAACTCGAAACCATATTTCAATCAGACAAAAGTACTTTAAACAACTCGCAAAAATAAAAAAGGACGTGTGTATTCTCTCACAAGTCACTGCCAAGAGAGCGAGATGATTCTACGCGTCTCCGGTAAACGAAAAAAAACAGTGATCCCATTAAAAGATTATAAAAAATCCCTTAATAATTTCGTAGTAATACGAGAAATTTCCAAAACTATTTATAATAAAATTAGTAAAGTGTAGCAATGAAAAATTTGAACATAGGAGAGATATTAAAATAAGTTTCCAAATTTAATCAAATTTAAAAATAAATTTAGTGTTAAACAATTACATTTCTAGTTACTTTCTTTAAATAATTCGCGAGAAGACAATACTGGCTGTCACAAATAAACAATTTCCTAACCACAAAATAAAAGGGATCCAACTAAATGGAAAAATAGAAAAAAGGTGATTAGGGAATATGACTAGAAAAATAGATCGCAAAAGGTAGGCTGTAACTAGCTCAATACTGTCAATTGATGCTCAAATTTTAGGTTTTGTAATGGAAATTTTGGGACAGGATTGGAGCAAGAAAATTTATAAAAAAATAAGCGTAACAAACTACGTTTTTGTTACAGCACATGCACTGCGACTGCACAGTGCACACTGCAGTTGTTAGTTGTGTTAGTGAGTGATGGTGGGTGAGTGAAGAAATGAGTCAAATGAACAAAGATATACATATATGTAAGGTGGGTGAAACAGTGGTAGCTATAAAATACCTACTTCTGACCGGTTAAAACCGGTTTCCTGACCGGTTAAGAACCGGTTTTTTCGCCGGTTAAAACCCGATTTCTGACTGGTTAAAAACCGGTTTTTTCGCCGGTTAAAAACCAGTTTCTAACCGGTTAAAAACCGATTTTCTAGCCGGTTAAAAACCGGTGATTGTTTTGTAACCGGTTATTCGGTTTTTCGGTTAGTCGGTTTATAAACCGACGGTTAACCGGTTAACAATTTCAACAGATTTTGACAGCCCTAGTTTGTAGTTCGTAAACTGACTGATCCTTCGTTTGTTTGTGTTCGTTAGTTCGTTTGTGTTCGTTCGTTTTCTCCTTCGTTTGTTTCACAACATAATATTGTCCTGGTTATATTGGCCAAGTCCAGTGGTGTGAACCAGCTATGGAATCTTGTTCATTCAATACGATTTAAACATATTTAGTTTGCATATATTTTTTTCCATACATACAAAGAGATATACATTTTAAAAGTGATTTTGTTTTGTTTAAAGATTTGGCCCACGTTGCTTAGCGTTGTATTACAAACTTCCGTCTCACAAAATAAAATTTTAGTTTTATGAAGCACAAGCGTATGCATAATCGACATAACTTCTTTTAAGCAACTATTAGACAATGTTTTTCTGTGATATTTCCGATTTAAAAGGAGGTCTCATACAGGTATTTGTGCGTTTTACAAAGGCTGGTATACAAAGGTTGCTTTGAATGAAGCTAAATCTCGACCGCCGTTCTTATTGTCACATTTTTGTTATATGTTGTTACGTATAAAAAAATACAACAATTGTGTAACTCCTTTCATCGCGATTAGTCGCATTTTCATATATTCATTCATGTCTAAACTATTTTGTACACACAACTAGAGGTAACGAGTTAGTTGCCTTCTAATAGACTTCGTGAGTCCCACTACAAGTTTATTTTATTTATACAATGTAACTAAACCTATATTTTTGCAAGACGTGGTAGCAGAGAAGTCTGCCCGTCATTTTTATCTTATATTATCATGAAGAGCTTAGCATTATAGCTCTTCCTAGTATGCAGCGAGGTGAACCTGGTTATACGCTACCTTTCGTAAGTGTTGTGTTATTGCAAGTGCTTCGAGGTAATTCTATCAAGAGCGACAAGTATTGGTCGTCGAGTCAGCCCCCCTTGGTGAAGTTGGCTTCCCCAGGTTTGGATCTCCAAGGAACAGCAGGCAAAGTGAGCTGCTGCGAACGTCTCCACTAGTAGAGGCCCTTCGAAGACGGCTATCAGCTGTCGTGTTCCTGCTCCTCCAGCCGCTGTCTGATGACGACGCGGATTCCACCTGCGTAGCTGAGGAGCTCCATTCGAGTCACCTTCGTCGCTGCTGGGACAATAACGTACTAGAATTGGTTTCATTTAAATGCAATTGTTTATATACCAGTCTCGCTCGTATCACTACTTCTTTACCTCTCTGGTCCTTTGAGTAAATTTGTCAAATGTTGACATTAGAAATCATAAATTCATATTCCACTTTCTAGTAATACTCCCCCTTAAATTTATATAGTCCATTTGAAGTTATTACTAAACAACAGGTATAAAGTAATTGTAAGGAGTAATGGGTAGTTTTCAAGATAGTTTTAGGTTAACCTTCATAAAAAAACTTATTTCCATTTTTTTTATTTTTCCACCAAATCAATAATACTCAATACAAAATGAGTAAATTTGTTTTAAATTGCTGTACGTCGTGTTCCAAAGTTCCTTCTCACAAAAAAATCTAGTTTTAACATTCATCTTACAAAAACTATTATCCACAAGTAAAGCAGACGAGTATACAAAAGCCCAAGATTTTTTTTCCCTTAAAACTAAAGATGATATTTGGCACTATGTTTACTTTACATAGTAACCAACGTAAAAAAATAAACGGTCGCTCAAATATTTTTTTTTACAAATAAGTTATGCGAATATCTTAAAGAAAAATAATGTTTCATTTTCAAGTTAATATTATAGATAGGGAGGTGATAGCAATATTGATATATGTTTGCTCGTCCTTAAGAATGATAGGTCATAGAGTTTTAAAGCTTGTGAATAGGATAAGCAAAGTGGTAAGGTCAGGTAACGATATAATTTTAAAAATTGCAAAAAATAAAACCTTTCTTAAATTATATGCTTGTGTCTGTCATTTAGTTATTATGTTAAATTAACTATATAAAATTTTAAAAAAACATTTGCCGGAGGTGTAAAAACGCTGCATTCTTTTTAATAATTGCCAAATAGTAAAAAATAAAGATCAATTAAATTATTTGCTCGTCTGCCTTTTTTAATTTATTCATGTTCGTCTTTAGATCAGGAAAGAAGATATTAATAAAAATCTCCCAAAAATATAATTAATTAATTTTTGCATACAAAACTTATAAAATCCATAAATGTCAAGTATTTACTGCATAAAAATGACAAAATGCAAATTTAAATATTAATCAATATTTCCTATTATCACTTTCCTCAAATACACTACTTTCATTTTCATTATTATTTCGACTGAATTCGGCTTCGTTCGTTTCGACCTGTGGAAGCAGCGTGAATCTCAAATTCTGCATCCTCAATGGATGATTTTTTTTCGGTCAGTAGAGAAGCAGAATTGAGGGGAGCACATCACAATCCATACTTCTTACAGCTTATACTCTGCACGATTCATACTTCTCACAAGTCATACTCATCTCCGGTCCTCTCGGCAAAGTTCGATATACGCTGGGAAAAAATACATATGCAGTAGAAAGATAGGTTCAACATTACAAGAATAAATGTCTCTCTAGTTTCTTAAAAGAAATTTATCTAACGTTTTTACTTTTGGAATTGAATGAAGGTCTAATATAGTATTCAACAATTAATAAAATGGTAAAGTAGGCATATATTTGGAGTACCTATACAAATATAAGACCAATTAACTTTTTTTAAGTTAAAAGAACATAAATATTGAAAAACTGATAAATACATGTACAATATACATGTTTATTTAAATTTTATTTTTAAATATGTATATACTTTGCTGTAAGACTGATATTAAATGTATGCATATATACTGGTATCTAAAATAGTTTATATTATACAATACAATAATAAATATTTTCTGTGTATATTTTATTTGATAATGTTTTACTATTCCTTTATTTTTCATAAGACCAGGCAGTGAATTCTAAGTTTTTAAATAAAATTTTACATTTTATATCAATTCTCAAGAAAGACGTACCTAGTTTAAAATAAAGTTCACGCCTAATTATTTAATAATTGTTATTATTACCAAAAACTAATTACATATTTTAATACAAATAGAAGAGAAGAATTCGATCACTCTTAACAAATAAACTAGAAATATGCGTATGCTATTTTCTTTGATTTTAAGAAGGCTTTACACTCGATGTCTTAATCTTTTATTTATCGCTTATAAAACCTTACTTTAGAAATGTATCTAAAGTGAATAAAGCAATCTATGGATTAATACAAGCAAGACGAGTATAGAAAGAAAAATGTGAGAAAAATTATAATAGGGTCCGTGTTTTATGCACCAGACATGATAGTCGAAAAGAAAGAAAAATATAAGCATCATATGCAGAGTATATACGACGATGCTGAATACATTCAAAATAGAATAAGATAGTAAACACTAGGGCTGTCCCGTCCAACATGGGGACCTGGAGAACTATATAAGTTACGAAGTTGGTTAAATTGGATAAAATTCCCCATTCTCATCAGGAGTCTATTTAAGATTTACGGGGTCACTAGTTACAAGCGAAAATGTGAATTTTACAGTTTTTTATTTTTTTCAAATAACTTGCAAGTATGAAATAATACTGAATTTTTGTTTGTATTTCTCTAGAGCACTTTTTCAGCTATTTCGTATGGCGATACTGATTTCTTGATCACTGTTGAATTTCGAGTTATGATGCCAATTATATTTTTATGGATGGCCATAATACAATGGAAAGTTACACCAATGAAAAGAGAAATCCAATTCTTATAAAAAAAATTGAGAATTCCTAACCGGAAGAGCTTTAAAAATGCCCTAAAGAAGTGCAAAACAAAATCTAGTATTATTTCATACTTGGAAGTTATTGGCAAAAATAAAAGAATGCAAAATTATATTTTCTTTTGTACCTCGTATCTGATATATTTTGGAACAACTATGGTTTAAATTATTCGACTTCGTATCTTCTTATAATTATATAGATCCCGATATTTGACTATAATAAATAACATATGGTCTGAGAAAAAAATTGTAATGTATCGAATGTATTAATGTACTGCTATATACATTTTGTGTTTCTGTAAATAAATAAATACATACAACAAATGTATCTTTCACCGATAATATTCTAATACAGAAAACAGTATATGATTATGTAGCAATATAAGCAGGCGGTCCATTAGTAAGAATACTGTAGAATTGGAACAAAACTATCTGAAATTTCCGTTTCTTATATTCTTTTCGATGTGTAAATACCTTAAATTCTGCTTGCAGTAAATCAATTGTAGATGTTTACAGACAATATTACAGGTTTTGTACTCGTATTTCGGTATAGTAGCTCATCAATTTTACAAAACACAATATTTTAAAGTTTATATCTTCAATGAGATAAAATCAGAACTTCAAAATATTGTAGCTGTGCACTGCATAAGCATATAAATAAATTAACGTACTGTTCTTAGAAAAATTATGCTGTTAAAAATTAAATGCTACCACGTCAACATCCATCAGCTGATTACTTAACACGTTGACTGCCAGCTACGAGATAACTCGTAGATTGCGTTCTTTGCTAGGACACTGACTACGAGTTATCTCGTACTGTGTTTACTTGCCATATTCGTGCAGCTACGATTAAACTCATAATATATCAGTGCTAATATGGATAGATGGCTTCTGGGAAGAGAACAAAAAATCAATGCTGGCTTACGTCAACAGAAAATTTCTTAAAAAATTAACAGAAAATATAATTATAAAAAAATTATTCAAAGTCAAGAAGTAAAAAAATATTTTTGTTGTTTGTGAAACTTTTTAAAACAATCTTCCACACAAAGGGCTGGCTTCTCTTCACAGGTCGGACAAAAATAACGCGTTTCTCGGCGTTTTTTTGCTTGGGTATATATACGATATGGCTTTGTCGGACGCTGTTTTTTTTTTCAGTTCTTCTCTAAATTTATCAGTTTTATTTTAGAAGAAGTTACTTTTTGAAAAATTTTGTGCGCATTGTGTATATATATCTCTATAATATGTAGTTAAATCTTTTAGGGCCATCTAATAATCTGTCTTAGAGATGTGTGGTACGACAGCATTTGAACTGATTGGTCAATGCCAGACATTCATTTATTGTAATCTCGAATTGTATTCGGTTTCATATAAAGTTTTCCATTGCGATTGGACACCTCTACCATTTCAACAACATGCATGTTTGAAATGGTAAGGACATCTCGTTTGTCTTTACATTTGCATACAGTAACAGGATCATTTTGCTGCCAAATACACTCCCCTTTTTTCAGTTTACGATTTACCACATCTCTGGAGTTTCCCTTTCTGTTATTTCGTAGGTTTCCACACACATAAGTTTTTCGTGTATTTAGCAGTTTCGTAAGAGTAACAGAATTATAAAAATTATCCATGTAAACCGCGTATCCCTTATCGAGATAGTCCTCAAGTAAATGTAACACAACATCAGTAGTGTGACCTAAATGATGGTCAGTTTCCTCAGATTTTCCGCTGTAAATCTTTATTTTCATTACAAGACCGTCGGACTCACATAGTTCATACAGTTTGACAACGTATTTATTTATTTTTATTTTTTATGTACTGGCGGAAATGAAGTAATGTTCAATTGATGGAAAAGAACAAGGCCCCATTTGTAACAAAAGTCCAATAAAAACTTTCATCTCTGCAGCACTGACGTCTGTCCACTTTGATACCCTGTTAGATTGTTTTATTGCTTTGCGTTTTGCAATTTCTTGCACAGCATATAAATTAGTTTGTTCAACCAGTAATGCAAGAAACTCTTCCGAAAAAAATTAAACCACCAGCGTTTGCAC
The DNA here is from genome assembly GCA_963082715.1 of Harpalus rubripes. Classification (NCBI taxonomy): domain Eukaryota; kingdom Metazoa; phylum Arthropoda; class Insecta; order Coleoptera; family Carabidae; genus Harpalus; species Harpalus rubripes. Next base: position 51,264,196 of record OY720448.1, read on the forward strand.
TGTAAAATTTGACGTATCCAATTTCACATCAACATTTTCTTGGAAAATAAATAACTCAGGATTTTGTTGAATTTCTGTCCACAAAATATCATTCGCATTTGATGTTGTTGCTAGGGAATCGTCGTCATTATCATCAGGTTCGGAAACAACTTCATCTTCAGGTTTGGAGACGACTTCATTGTCACTATCACTTGAATTCTCAGAAGGTTCATAATCGCTACTGTCGTTACCATCCTCGCCAAAAATCTCGTCAAATTCTGAATCACTTACATTAGCGTAGTACTCAAGTTCAATTTGAGTCAGTGGTCTTTTCGGGGCCATATTGGGTTCTTGATAATTTATTTATAACCATTATTATAAAACAACACACTCAAGAAAGACGTAAATGTGATGCACTCGACAATATCTTAAATACTACTGACGAATATGGACGCATATCTCTGATTCAGCTTTAGCGAAGCAACATGTCTAAGAGTGTCTGTGTACGAATTAACTCGTAGTTGGCTTCCGCGAAGAGATTTCTATTACATAAGCCAACTACGAGATAATTCGTAAGACGGTTTTTTTAAAATACATTTTGTATGCTTTTGATGATAACTATGTACTATACTTAGAGTTTTTAATAATATAATATGATTAATTGAAATCGGTTTTTTAGACCGGAATTCTGAAAATTGCCGTGACAGTCAACGTGTTAACCAGATGATATTCCAATATTTGTGAAAATGGCACGTCATCTTCTAATTTTTGTAATATGTCACTTATTTAACTGTTTATTGTAATCATTGTTAGTCTATAATATATCCTTTATTCTATTATTCTTAAAATATTTTTAAAATCTCAATAAAATTATTGCAATCTTATTATAAAAAGCGATAAAAAGTATGGGGCGTGATATGTACTCGAATTGAGGACCCAAAGCCAACCCCGAAGTGAAACGAACAATGCTAATACGACATTTTATTAGGCGACAATATATAATACTGTAGTATCTACCTATTATACATAGCTACAAAAAAATCTTCTGCCTTTGTAAAATCTTAATAAAAACTTTGTTACTAATTTATGACTGTAATAATTATTCAAAAAAAAAAAATTTAACTTCAATTAACTCATTAAAAAAATTTAACAACACACTATTGTTAGCAACACTAATAAACCAGGGCAAAAAACAACATGCGATTGATAACGTTTATTAAGCAACCATACCTGCGAACGGCTGTTCACACTGCAAGCGCGATATGTATTGACTTGATAGTCATCATATCCCAACTGCCAGCGGTTCGTAATAGCCAAATGTAATACATAGAACAGTAATTAATTAAATATAAAAATTATGAATAAACAGTTACTTCGTTTCGTAATCCAAACTCTCATTAACAGGGCTAATATTTAGGAAATTACATAACTAATTTTTGTATTCAACAAATTTATCATTGATTTCTAACAATTGATTTCTAACACGACAAATTCTGACGTTAGCTTTGATCTCGAAGCTCTACGGAAGGTCTAGGAGATGGTTCTTTTTCCTATGACGCTCTTCCTCGTTCCAGTAAGCATCGTAAACAGATAAATGCTAAGCTGGACATGTCCTAAAGTATCTAAATTTTAAAAAAGTAAACTTTAGTGAAATCGTTAAGTTAGATGCAAAGCGCAAGGCTTTCAACAGTCACGCTCTACCTATACAGGGCGAGAGTTACACCAACATCTTCAAAGCGCAAGGCTTTCAACAGTCACGCTCTACCTTTACAGGGCAAGAGCTACAACTCAGTACAAATAAAAGGTTCTAAATAAAATAAAATACATGCAAAGCGTTGTCGGCTATCAACATGTAACTACTGTCACATACAAAAGATTACATACCCTGAGTCGCATTCTAGATAATCTAGCAGATCAGGTAGGTTCATCGAAAGAGACCAGTCGCTAGGCCAACGCCTCAATTACTCTTTAGCAGCTTTGGTAATTAGTGTCTTACCAATTCTTTTAAGTTCAAAACGGCCATGTGGAGTAATTCCAACGATTTCAAAGGGGCCTTGAAACTCGTATCTGAGTTTGTTTTGATGCATTTTCTCATTCTTGTGCATCAATGCGAAATCGCCCACATTAAATTTCACGTTATCTCTTAGTTTTTTATTGACATCTGGTTATTTATCGGTTACCTGCCCCAGTTTCTCTCTAATGCGCTTGCGATCTAGCTCTAAATTGCGTAATGGTTGCAAGTCACAGCTCACATTTTTCAATAAACTCTGAATAAGGGGGGTGGCTCCCTCAATTCCAATTAATGCTCGAAGTGGTGAAATTTGTGTAGCTTTGTGAGTCGTGGAGTTTAGTACGAGCTGTATCTTCCAAAGACCGTTCGACCATTCTGACTTTACAATCACTTCAATTCTTAAGAGGTTCATATCGGTACGCATGTACCGTCCTACCTGGCCATTAGAACGATGTACACCAGGTGTTATGTAATGATAACTGATACCAAATGAGTCGAGATATTCTGGCATACTCAGATTTTTAAAATTTGTTCCAGCATCGATTACGATGCTTTTCGGTGTTCCAAATAGTGATATAAACATTTGGAATGCAAGTTTCGTTTCTTCAGCTCTAACGGTTTTCAGTGGCTGTAATACACAATATTTTGTGAACGCGTCAATCAAAACAAGTACGTGCTTGCTTCCATCAGACGTAGCTGGAATTGGACCTAGACAGTCGGCATGGAGAACTAGCATCGGTTTATTCGGTTTCTCAATGTTTGTTATAAACCCTTGTAGTGGTCCCGATCGAGTTTTCTTTACTGCACAAATTAAACAGTGTTTGATGTAATTTTTCACATATTTACAAAAGTGAGGAACCCAAAAATATTTTTGTATTGAGCTAATGGTTTTATCGATACCGACGTGACATTGCTCATCGTGAAAAATTCTTAGTAGCCCAAGTCGACTTTGGCGTGGCACAAAAGGCTTGCTAACTTCTCCTTCTGGGGAAACACTTTTTTAATATAGGACTCCACCCTTGATCACGTATCGAGTTGAATCAAGACGCTCTTCTTCGTCAGCGTCGCCGCGTTGCTCAACATAAAGCCAGCTATGATTTGCAGAAACGCGTCTTATTGTGACAGAATTTTGGCTTAAGTAATCTACGTGAGGAAGTGAGTTTTCTTTGCGGTACAGAATCGTAAAATCAAAATCCTGCATGTAGGACCACCAGCGTGCTACACAGGGTAATATGTCTTTTTTCGTTCCGGACGATTTTATAGCATTGCAATCGGTAATCAGTGTAAAATGAATGCCCAGTAAATAAACAAGGAAATGTTTTAAAGCATTTATAACAGTCAAGGTCTCTAATTCGTAAGAGTGGTAACGGGCTTCAGTTGGGCTAGTTCTTTTGATGAAGTAACCAATTATTCTCTTATTCGCGTAACATTTTTGCAGCAATATTGCTCCGTACCCCATTGAGCTTGCATCTGTGTGTAGTTCGGTGGGTAGTGCCGTGTCAAATACAGACAGCAATGGTTTCGAAGTCAAGCATCCAATCACGTATTTCTTAGCAGTCTCTTGTTCCTCAGACCAATTGAATGGTTCTTTGGCTTTAACTAATTTAGTAATGGAAGCTGTACGAGTCGCGAAATTCGGAATGAATTTTCTGAAATACCCTGCAAGTCCCATAAACTGTCGAACTTGCTTTACTGTAGAAGGGGAAAGAACTTTAAGTAGTGCTTCTACTTTTCTCGTTCCGGGTCGAATACCATCGGCTGATATTTCCCTGCCTAAGTATTCCAACTTGTTCTGTAGGAAGTGACACTTCTGTAGGTTTAGTGAAAATCCTGCTTCCTGGAGAGCTAAAAGAACTTATTCGAGGGATTCTAATCCTTCCACAACAGTTTTAGAGGGGATAAGGACATCGTCCAAATAAACTAACTCGATGGTATCCTTTAATTTACCTAGGGTTTTATTAACTGAACGCTGAAACACGGCAGGAGCGTTTGCTAAACCGAATAGCGTTCTCAAGTATTCGTAGTGCCCATCAGGCGTTACAAATGCAGTCTTGTGAATAGAATCCGTATCAGTAGGAATCTGGTGATATCCTGACAACATGTTTAAGGATGTCAAGAACTTTCCTTTGCCCAAACGATCAAACTGATCTTCTATGAGCGGCAAGGGGTACCGGTCTTTAATGGCAAGAGAGTTTAGTTCTTTATAGTCGATACACATTCTATATGTGCCTTCTTTTTTGCGGACTAGAATAAACGAACTTGCAAATGACGACTCACTTTCACGAATTATTTGATTAGTTAGTAAATCATCCACAATATTGCGGACGGCTTTTCGTTCGCTTACTGATAAGCGATAAGGGTTGCGGTGCACTATAACATCTTCGCGTAGCCGAATTTGCAGCGCGGTGTTCTTGACTGGAAAAACTGCATTACCTGTCGCAAAAATGTTTGGGAAACGATAAAGTACTTCCAAAACAGGGGTGCGAAATCCTTCGGTAACATCGATGTGCAATTCATCTGTAGAAACAGGCATAATACGTCGGATAAATGACGATTGATTTCGTACGACACGGGTTCCTTTATAATCCGTAATGGAAACCAAGCTTGTATCATTATATAAGTTCCTGCCGAATATTACGTCGTAGTCTAAAAAGTGATCTGGCACTACAACAAATTGGAATTCTGTGATTTCACTACAGATTTTGACAGTAGCCCAGAATTGTCGATTTAATGAAACACTCCCTGGTAAAATTCCCGACAAAGTGAGATGACATGGTTTGAGTTTACGTGCAAAATGGAGTGTAAAACGTTTTGATATAAGCGAGATGTCTGCTCCCGTGTCGACAATACCTATGTAATTTCTACCGTCAATTTTAATTTTATTTGGTGGCGGGAGATTCCCAGTGTTGCAAATGTTTACAGACTTTCTTTGTTCGATTGCTTTACGAGTGAAGCAATTTGCTGCGTTGTGCTCTGTTTTTGCGCAGAAATCGCAGATGTTGGGTGTAGATTTGTTACTGGTCACAGAACTTTGTTGCTTTGATGTACTCGCTGCCTGTTGAGATGCTAATTGACTTTTACAGTTTCTAGATATATGACCTAGTTTTCCACACCTAAAACACTTGTAATTGGGACTTCAATGTGTACTTACGTGATTTTCTCGAAATCGTTTATGAGGGGGTCTGAACGGCATCTTCTCTATTAGAATCTACCATAACGGACTTTGGTTGTTTAGAAATAGAACTTAGAAAAAAAAATTAACTCTGGTATCTTTTTAAAGTTGTGATTACTTGCGTTGGTTCGAATATCTTGCGCCTGTATCTCATGGATTACCAGTTCAATCAGATCAGCTTCTTCCCAAGAAACGCGTAAATTTCTCAGTAATGCAAGCTTTTCAAACACGTATGCATCATAAGTGTTGCACTGGTTACTTCCGAACAAGGCAGCCTCGGTTAACAGTTGCCCTAAATTTTTCTTTTGCGGAAAAGTTTTCAAGAAATCTCGCCGGAATACTTCCCAGTTCCTAATATCCGGATTCCAGGTATTGAACCAGATTTTCGCTACGGCGGTTAGGGATCGACCTACTCTTAGCAATAACTGCTGGTCGGTCCATTCGAATTCATCTTTTATCTGTTCTAACTGGGATATCCACTTTTTTGCATCAGTATAATTAGGCCGGAATGTTGGTAAGTCGATTTGCTCGGGTGTTGACCTAGTTGTTTTATTGGCTTTAACAAGTTCGGCGAGAAGGGATTCCATTATGGGGTTTCTTCTTTATTTTAACACATCACTAACACCTTAACACTGCACTGCTTTTTTTCAAGGCAATTTTGCTGATATTAGCAACACTAATAAACCAGGGGAAAAAACACAATATGCGATTGATACCGTTTATTAAGAAACAAAACCTGCGAACGGCTGTTCACGCTGCAAGCGCGATATATACTGACTTGATAGTCATCATTTCCCGAATGCCAGCGGTTCGTAATAGCCAAATATAATACAAAGAACAGTAATTAATTAAATATAAAAATTATGAATAAACAGTTACTTCGTTTCGTAATTAAAACTCTCATTAACAGGGCTAATATTTAGGAAATTACATAAATAATTTTTGTATTCAACAAATTTATCATTGATTTTTAACAATTGATTTCTAACACTATTTTGTTACTAAACCTATTATAATTACCCCTTAACTTTAAAATTAATTTTAATAAAATCTAAATACGTAGAGTTGTTAGGATCTCTGGCATGGTTGACATGTTGAGTAATCTTGAATACTTTGTTTAACTTTTCATTGTTGTATTACTTGTTATAAATGACAATTAAATGTTAGCGCTGAAAATAAAAATATTAAAACTCATTTATCGCTCAAAGCAGTATATACAGTATTCATACAAAAATAACAAATCTAGATGGCCGTCGCCTGGCCAAACCCGGTCACGCGGAATCCTCCTAACTGCTGCTACCGTTGGCGACCACAGATGCGGGTCACTACAGCCTTCCTTGCTGCTACGCTGGCGACCCTCGGGTTCCCCACGAGCATCCACTACGGAACCATTGCCGCTTCGGTGGTGGTCCGGAGACATTGGTGTTTAATCAACTGGATCAGATCACTACAGCCCTAACTGCTGCTACCGTTGGCGACCACAGATGCGGGTCACTACAGCCTTCCCTGCTGCTCCGTTGGCGACCCTCGGGTTCACACAAGCGGCCATTACGGAACCACTGCCGCTTCGGTGGTGATCCGGAGACAATCCTCTTAACCAACTGGATCAGATCACTGCAGCCCGAACTGCTGCTACCGTTGGCGAACCTCGGGTTCACACGATACGGCCACTACAGTACACCGTACCGCTCACACGCACACCCACAATCATACACATGCTAGATTAACTTTCTCACCTGAATCACTACAATATCTATGTTCTCACACTGAAATCTAGAAATAAACTGAAATAAAATACGTGAATACCAGTATCATTAAATGTAGCTCTTATCCAACAGCATCGGTTACGTACCTTAATAGCTAATTAGAAACAAAACATAATAAATTTAATAAAAATAATCTTACGCAAAATAATTACTGTGACATACTGATGATGCGAACGTAGTTCTCGAAATACGTATTTAGTTTTCATTAAAATTAATATTAAAGTTAAGGAGTAATTATAATAATTTTTGTTATATTTAAACTTAGACTCCATCTATTGTTAATTTTTACCGGTTAATGGGTACAAAAATTAGTTATTTCAAAAATTAAACAAATAAAGTAATTTTTCATAACAGGTGTTAGCAGTGATTACGGTAATAGATATTTATACACCAAGTGAGATAAGATAATGTTTATTCATGAAAAAAGAATTTAAGCCACGAACTCGTAGGTCAAGTAGGTTAAATATTTTGAGTGAGAAAACATTCTTAACTCACGTGGTTTATAAAATGTTTTGTTTAATTTTGACGAAATAATAATAAAATATATTATAATAATTTACCGGTTTCAGGATATTAAGCCTATGTTTACTCCGCGACGGGCCGAACAAGGTGTCCAACAGCTCCTTGCGTACCCACTTCGGCGTCCGCGGATGACGGGCCTCTCGGGGGTGGTTGGCAGCGGCGACGTGTCCGACAACCAGTCGGCCAAGGAGCGTGGCAACACCGTTCAGGTAGGTGACCTAGGCGACGTAGAGGTCGACGACCTGTGAAATGAGGGACTTGCCTCTGGCGGGTCGGGGCCGTAACGTTTCAGGAGAGCCTCCTGCTGCTCTGCGGCTTTGGCGGGATGCAGTGTCATCGACCTCTCGGCGACGTTCTGTTGACTCCTTGCCCTGGAGTCGGCCAAGACTGATGGTGATATTGTAGGGGGCGCTTACGGTTTCGACGGTGGTACACGTCGGTCGTTGCAGCTGCGTTGCGGGCGGCAGCTGCGGATGCACCTCTGGTCGACGAGCTCTTGACAGAGGCGACCCCATTGCCCGGATACACGGACGATGACGGCGGGACGGCGACCTGTGAACATACGATGACATGGCCATGGAATGGAGAGCAGGTATGCGCTAGGTTGAGGACACATTGGAAGGTTAGCTGTCTTCCTATGCCGTCTATCAGACAGCTAAGCGTCAGTGCCCCTTGTGTTGGCGTCGTAGTCCCGTCGGCCAACTGAACCTGTTGGAGATGGGCGCGCCGGCTGGTCAACCCCTCGGCCGTGAGGGTGTCGATATACGAGTGCATGGCGCCGGTGTCCACCAACGCCTGGAACTCTCTACCCTGACTTGTACCTGGAGAAAGATACGGTTATCGATGGTGCTCTTTTTTTAGAAAGGGGCTGGCTGGCAGGGTCGTTGGAAGTGGCCGTGCTGGCCATACCTCCAACACTGCATGGACGCTATGGCTTTCGGCGGCGGTGGTGGCGTCCGGTTAACGGCGGGTGGAAGTGCGGTGACGGCGTGGAGTGGTGCTGCCTGTGGCATGGTCTTTATGTCCACCTGCAGACACTCGTACGCGTCCATCTCGCGGACAAGGTCACGTATGCAGGAGATGTCGCGGCGGCGGATATACTGACGGTATTCCAGCAAGAGGTTGTTGTACACTCTGAAGAACTCCTGTTCGTCAGTCAGTCGGCCATACCGTCGGATGAGTGCGAGATAATCCTTACCTTTCTTATTCGGCTTTTGTTTGCGAAAAACTATACTTCTCTATTTGCAGGGAATAGTCCTCGCCCACGTAGTAGGCCTTGAAGTTGTCCAGGAAGTCGTCCTAGATCTTCCAGTCGCCTCTGATATTGCGCAACCACTGCAGAGGACTGCCCTGAAGATGCTCTGGCAGCGCGGTGAGGAGCTGTCCGCCGTCGAGGCGGTAACAGTCCTGGAGCTCCGTCACCCGCTCAAGGAACGACATTGGATCGGTCTTCCTGTCGAAGATCGTTTTCCATCTCTTGACGGTTTTGCCTATCAAAACGGCGGTTACGGTCTGAATGGTCAACAGGAGGAGGTCTAATGCACGCCAGTCTGTGCCGGTCCCTACTCGGCCGCCATTTGTGACGCCACCCCCGGGGCAGTTGCGTCATATTAGCGTCGTCTTTCTTGCGTCGGTGATGTCTGAAAAGAAGACGGCTGGGTGCCGGGATTGCTCTAAGTGGAGAAAGGGCTAAGGGATTGCATAGAAACGCAAGTTGAACGTATTAATGCTTATTATAAAATAAAATGTATGATATACTCCTAGCACTTTATTTTCCGTTTCTTTTATATATTCCGAATACATATGGCTAAAGTTTTATACGCTATGTCTAATAGTGATATTCCCCTATAATTTTTACAGTCTGTTCTATCACCTTTTTACCTCTCATTAAGAATTGCACGTTTTAAGGTCCCTAGAATTCGATTAGAACATTTTTACGATGATGTCCGTGTGTGTGTGTGTGTGTGTGTGTGTGTGTGTGTGTGTGTGTGTGTGTGTGTGTGGTTGTTGGATCCACGATTTCTCAAATACTATAAGACTTGAGACATTTTTAACCACGGATTCCTCAATATACCAATAATGGGAAGAGTTGATTAAGTTTTGGTAACAATTGGACAACCGGAACTAGCAGTTACAAGAAAAAAATCATCTTAATACTATTTGTCGAAAATTGATGTAAATACTTATATTAAAAAACGTTCAATTCTTTTTCCGATAAATATAAATTCATTATTATATCTTCTATAGATTTAAAGATAAAGAAATGCATATAAAATAATTTGATGTAAAAATTCTCAGATCAAACTACTTCAAGGCTAGAAATTCAAATGTTTGTAATTGACATATAAATGTCACTGTCAAAAATATTTGTATGCCATTGTCAAATATATTTGTACATTATTATGAAGATTATGAAAATAAAAAGTCAACAACGCAAAATAATATACGTAAAAAAGAATATAAAAGAAATTTGCGAAAAAATGACGACTATCAAAAAAAAAGAGAAGGAAAGTAGAAAAAGAAAATTTTAAGATATTGAATATAAAGAAAATGTATGTATTGTACATAATTTATATCAAAATATCCCATAGATTTTGCAAATATATGTGAGAATTATTTTGTAGTGAGACATGAATATATGTATTTGTATTTAAAAATATTTTTCGTTTTATGCGTACAACCAGGTAAAATACATGGCGAGAGGTTATGTGTTGGCCACATCAGATTTTTTATATATCAGAACTATTAAGGCTTCTTTCCATCTGCTAGGCACTTGTTCTGATTTCCAAACCTTCATTATCATTATCATGTGACGATTAATAATATCCTCAGCAGTTATACGACGTTAAAAGTGAAAGATTGTTCAGGCATCGAGAGGAGAGCAGTCAATAGCTTAGTTGGTTAGAGCACTGTCCCGGCAAGATAGGTGTCTCGGGGTCGAATCCCAATGGCTGACAATTTTTCACAATTTATTTCATATTTACAAACTGTTAACTCATTGTTAATATTAGAATTTGGTCTGGTGGGGCCTTGAGTAAATTACGACTCGTTCAATAGATGTTTAAACGCAGTGGTAACTTGGCTACCCCACATCTAATCATGTGACGATTAATAATATCCTCAGCAGTTATACGACGTTAAAAGTGAAAGATTGTTCAGGCATCGAGAGGAGAGCAGTCAATAGCTTAGTTGGTTAGAGCACTGTCCCGGCAAGATAGGTGTCTCGGGGTCGAATCCCAATGGCTGACAATTTTTCACAATTTATTTCATATTTACAAACTGTTAACTCATTGTTAATATTAGAATTTGGTCTGGTGGGGCCTTGAGTAAATTATGACTCGTTCAATAGATGTTTAAACGCAGTGGTAACTTGGCTACCCCACATCTAATCATGTGACGATTAATAAAATCCTCAGCAGTTATACGACGTTAAAAATGAAAGATTGTTCAGGCATCGAGAGGAGAGCAGCCAATAGCTTAGTTGGTTAGAGAACTATCCCGGAAAGATATGTGTCTCGGGTTCGACTCCCGATGGCTGACAATTTTTCACAATTTATTTCATAATGATATTTTGTTACAAAATATTTTTATTGTGTTCTTTTATTCTTTCTTCCTTGGCTTTTCTTCTTATTTCTGCATGCATTTTTCTTTCTTTTTGCGTCATTATCAATATATATATATATATATATATATATATATATATATATATATATATATATATATATATATATATAATCTTCTATTTCCGCTATCATTATTCACTGACCTTGATTTTTAATTGTTGAAGGTTACTTAATGTTACACTTTATATCCAATTCTTTTGTTAAAAACTCATTTATTATTGGTTTTGGTTTTCTTTCATATACTTCTAAACCTTTTACAATAATATTGTTACTCCTTTTTCTTCTGTCCTGGTTATCTAATCTTTTCTCCAATTGTTCAATTCTTTCATATAACTGTTCTTTTTCTTTCCATAGTTTTTCTTTCTCCTTTATCTCCTCCTGCATTTTCTGGATATAATCATTATTCTTCTTAATTTCTTCTTTTAGTTCATCTTGATTAGTTTTCATTTCCTCCTTTAGCTCCTTTGTCATTTCCATAGTCAGTTTTATAACCTCTTCCATATTTTCTATTGCTTTACATTTTGTGGGTGATCTCGCTGTTATTTACTTTTATTAAAAAAATTCTAATTCTTTATTAATTTTTTCTCGTGTCCGCTTGGTAAGTTCAATAGTATCAGAAATAGAATTAACTCTTCTGATTTCCTGATTCATCTGCCCCTTCTTAAAAATTAAAGTTACTACGCCGCTGCTACTATAACTATTCTTACTCTACGCTGCGGAGCAGACACACTCTGTCGCTGCCACTTAAAATTTATAACCTTACTTCGTCACACTTTGACCGCAAAATTTGATGTTTGTCCTGCACCACAGATTTAAAACTTAATTCACAATAGTTCTTATTCCACTATTTCACACACTTCTTCAATAATTTTAATTTTTGTACAATTACTGTGATTTTTGGGTATATCGTTGGTACACTTAAACTCAACCGACTTTTACATCAGCGGCGTACCATCAACATGAATTAAATACAAAAAATTAACAAAGGTACCTGGGATCTCTAATTGGTAAATTACGAATATATCGCAGATCGACAAGTTCCGGTAAAAAACATTTTTTTTTTATAAAAACAAATCAACCTTTCTTTCATTTTTCCTTCCAAAAGCTTTCATCCCTTAATATTTTTCCCGCAATAAGCTCTGCTTTTACTACATTAATAATTACAAAGATACAATATTTTCTATTGGTTATTTTTAATTGTTCTTGCACTTGATAGTAATAATCGTGGTTTGTTTTTAGTTTAAAGTTCCCATTTTTAATTTTGCCAAATTTAATTATTTTGTTTTCAATTGCTTCCATAGGCTGCAAGTCACATGCTAAAAGGGACATTTTATTTCTGTAAGTCCATCATTTTCTACGAGACCATCAGGACTTGCAGCTAAAAATGGAAATTTTGTGCTGACATATAAACTTTCATTTTCATTTTTTAAATTTAATGACTTAGCAATGTCTTCTCTGGCTGTAGGTTCCATTTCTTTTCCATAAAGTGTAGCTTTGTTGCCTGAAAAATATACGTACAACAAATTTTTAATTGTAATAACACATGATGTACCCTGCCTCACTTTACATATTTTTCCAAAATTTGAAGCAGTAAGTCTTTTATATTTTTCTTTCTATACTGCACATTGAGTTTGTTCTTTTGTTTCCTGTTCTAATGCCTTTATTTTATCTTCACCCAATGTGAGATTTTCTAAAATTTACTTTCTTTTATTTTATATTCGTCCTCAGTGATGTCAGGATTCTCTTCAATTCCAGGATGTTCGTCGGCCAGTTTTTAGCGCTTTGATAATCTTTTCTTTCGATGAAATACTTTTCTTCTGCAACTTAAATTTAAAATTTTTCATTTTTCTTTCTTTCTATGTATGTTTTGGTATATTTTCCAGAATTGTTTTCGTGCAAAATTTTATGAAGGAATGTATGGACTTGTTTACCAGTGTTGTATGATATAGCTGCTAATTTACATCTAGTGTTATTTGTACATCTCATGGTATAATTTATTCTCTTCCCAGATATATGTACACTCGCAGAGAGTAGACGTGTTTTGCTGCCTGTCCGCAAATTAAAATGGCTCCGCCGACTCGAAGTAATAAGGCAAAAGAAGCTGTTTCTACTACAGTTCTAGATTCAGTAAATGATGCTGTGAAAGAAGTTATTGCTTCCGATGCGTTCATTAAAAAACTAGTGGATATAATAAACTCTGAGTTCAAAGTTATTTTAAATAAATTAAGTGTTCGCATCGACACTCTCGAGAAAGAAAACGCTGGACTAAGATCAGACCTGGTCAGAGCCCAGCAAAACATCGACGACCTGGAACAGTACTCAAGACGGAATAACATCCGCATTTCTGAAATCCCGGAGCTGCCCAAAGAGAACACCGATCACCTAGTGCAACAGCTGTGCAAGGAGAAGCTGAAGATAACCCTCGACATGTCCACGATCGATAGATCGCATCGTATTGGCCGCTCTATTACCGGTAAACCACGTCCTATTCTAGTTAAATTTGCCAACTATAATGATAAATTTAACATTTTTTGTACGAAATCTAAACTTAAATCCATAAAGTTTGTTTTTAAAGAGGATCTTACACGCAAAAAACATCAAATCTATAAATCAGCGGCCTTGAAACTCTCGAAATTCCAAGTGTGGACGTGGGACGGTAATATATTTTCAAAGGTCAATGACAAAATAATAAAAATTAATAACATAAATGATGTCGATTCTTTATCATATGTACCTGAGTCAGGCACTGTACCATCTTCTCTCTCTGTTACACCAAGTGCGGCTACAGGCAATAACTAGCTACTGTATCACACTTTACACATTTGTTTAGAGTGATCAATATTTTTTGCCGTTTATTTCTTCTTAATAAACTTTTTGCTAAAGATTAGCTGACTATTCCTTTATTTATTTTGTAACACTTTACAAAATTAATCGGTATCTTAATGTTAACAGTAGATTCAGATTTACATGCTATTAATATTACTGATAGTGCTTACTTTACTGTTGGCCATTTGAATACTTAGTCCATTAGTTCCTGTTTTAATAAGTTTCCAGAATATTTAGATAAATATAAATTTGATGTATTTGCAGTAACAGAAACTTGGTTTTGTGTAAATAATCCATCAAATCTATATAATATAGTTGGATACAATCTAGTTACGAAGGACAGACATGATAAGAGGGGTGTTAGGATTGCAATATACATTGCTGACTTCATAAAATATGCTGTTCTGGATACTGGCTTTGTTGCTAACAATGATGTTGAACATATATGTATATCATTTATTGTTGAAAATATTAAAGTAGGTCTTTGTGTTGTATACAATCCCCACAACAGATACTATAAACAGCTCTCTGTTATGGATTCAATATTTCTTGAATATTTACCTCAAGTAGATCATTTTTTCTTAGTCGGTGATATAAATATTAATCTATTAACAAATAGTTACAAAACATTATATTTCAATACCTTAATTGCCAATCACAATATGCAACAGTTGATAGATACATTTACTCGCCCAGCGTCTAAAACTTTGTTAGATATTTTCGTAACATCTAGCTCTGAAATAATCCGTGAATCAGGAGTAATTGATTCAGAAAATATGTCTGATCATAGTTGTGTATTTCGGATTATAAACATTCCTAAGACATTTAGAGATTTGAACAATATTGCTATATCTGCACTTACCAATGATTGCAAAATTATTAGGTGGGACTATGTACTATTGTTACAAAATATTAATGATAAACTAAGTTTTTTTAATGATACAATTACAGAACTATTTAATAAACATGCTCCAATTAAAACGATTAAAACTAACAAAAAACATTCCCCTTGGATAATCCCAGTCATTCGTATTATGCAAAGAAAACGTGACACTGCTCTACGTAATTATAAAAAGAATAAAACTGAATCAAAATTAATTCTTTATAAACAGCTGAAAAACCTAACCACATCTGCAATTAGGCGTGAAAAAGCAGCGTATATAAATCATTATGTTAACTCCAATTGTAATAATTCGAAATCGTTGTGGGATTCTTTGAGAAAAATTGGAGTTAGCAACAATAATACTAATTGTCTACCAGAGGAATTATGTGATTCAAATGGTTACTGTAATTATTTATCAAATAAATCATCTAACAAAAGTACAATATGTCCAAATACGTTGTCGTTATTTCAAAATAACAAATACTCTGGAAACGTAAGTGAACCTTTTGAATTTACGTGTGTCACAGAAGTCGAAGATAAATCTTTATTATTTACTATTAAATCAAATGCAATTGGCTTCGATGGCATACCGCTAAAAATGATAATACTAATATTAGATCATGTACTACCATACATAACGCATATCATAAATACTTCGTTGTTGGAAGGCATTTTTCCTGAATGCTGGAAATCTGCAATAGTCAAGCCTTTTCCAAAATGTAACATTCCTGTAACTTTTAATGACCTACGTCCAATAAGTATTTTGCCAGTATTCTCCAAAATATTGGAAAAAAACATGTTGCAAGCAAATAACCAGATATCTGAATGCTAACACTATTTTGCCTACATGTCAGTCGGGATTCCGTGAGGGACACAGTACCAATACCGAAAGTTTAATTATTGTCGACGATCTTTTGAAAAATTTCGATGATTCAAAAACCTCCATCCTCATTCAAATTGACTTTTCAAAGGCCTTCGATATGATAAATTTTAAGACGCTTCTTGCAAAATTGGAATATTATAATTTCTTCCGTAAGGCACTTGATTGGTGTCGTAGCTACTTAACTGACCCCAATTTTTCTATGTACCTCACTAATAAATATGGAGAAACCACTTCGTCTGGGTTGCAGTATCTGGGTTCTGGTGTCCCTCAAGGTTCAATCTTAGGGCCATTATTCTTCTTGATTTTTATAGCCGACATGCCCAATACGGTTGTCCACAGTTCGATGCACTCATATGCAGACGACACTCAAATTCTAACATCTTTTTCAAAGGAAAATGAGCAGTCTATAAAAGCTTTGCTTAATGAAGATTTGAGTAATGTCTCTACCTGGGTCAGGAATAATGGTCTTAAGATAAATGCTGAAAAGTCTGCTATGCTCGTAGTGAGCAATTATAGTTCCAATACACCGATTTTACTTGATGGCGTCCCATTTCAACGTACTGAGGTCATTAAGGGTTTAGGGATGTATATCGACAAAGACTTCAATTTCAGGCATCACTTAAATAAAAAACTCCTTGCAGCAAGTTTGAAACTGAAACATTTATATCAATTTGAAAATTCTCTGTCTTCTGCTACCAAACTGAAACTTGTTCATTCTTTAATCTATCCTTTGTTTGATTATTGCGGCTGCGTATATATTCCTAATTTGTTTAAAAGAGACAAACAACGCATTACACTTTTCCAGAACTCCTGTCTCAGATTCATTTTTGGTGTGCGCAAGTATGAACATGTGTCTAACTTTAGACACAAAGCCAATATGCTCTACATTGATGATCGAATTAAATATTTATACCTTTGCTTAATTCATAAAATTATTAAATGCGATACACCGCATTACTTGTCTTCTAAGCTAACGGAAAAGCGTTCTTATTACACTTTACGCGGCTCGTCGCTTCTTAATATTCCTTCTTAGAAGAAAAGTAAGTTTAAGGGTTCATTTTCATATTTAGGGCCTACTTTGTACAATAATATTAACATTGGTTTAAAAAAGCTGTCTCTAAGCGCTTTCAAGATAAAATTAAAAACTACTTTTCTTGTCGTTTAAACTTTATATCATGAAGATATATATTCGTAGTAGTACTCTTTGTATTCTATATTCTATGCTTGTGTACTAGTGTATATTAGTTATTTTTTCTCTTGTGTTATTGTTAACCTGGGTTAGGTGGAAGATCAGCGTTGTAGCTGAACCTCGCCCTTAATGGTGTGTATATTTTTTTTATTTTTATAACCATTAATAAAGATTATTATTATTATTATTATTATTATCCCTTTATTCTCCTTACAGGTAATACATTATATATATATATATATATATATATATATATATATATATATATATATATATATATATATATATACGACCACATATGGTAAGTATCTACAATAAATAAATAGTACAGTTACATTTCATTTTGTATATCATTTCTTCTTAGGATCCAGGAGGGGTGGATGGCAGTCGACTGCAGGGCCCTACTTGATATTCAGGAACTTGCGAACGATATGACAGGTGTCAAGTATCACGGCTTTTTGCATCTGATGGTAAGTATCTTTATTTATGTCTAAATTTTCCAGTGAACTATATAGTTTTAGTGGACTATCTCCTGTTGCACCAATAATAATAGGTACAATTATTACTTTGTCTTGTTGCCACGTATCTTTCATGTCATAGGATAATGGAATGTAATTGGTGATCTTTTCCTTATATTTCTTTTGAACATTTCCTGGAGCTGGGACTGCTATGTCGATAACGTAGGTGATTTTTAGTTTTTTGTCTTGGTAAACTATATCTGGTCTGTTGTGTTCTAACGTTCTGGCGCTTTGAACAGTTCTGTTCCAGTATAGTTTAAATTCTTCCGTGTCAACAACACTCACTGGCTTGTATTTGTAGTACGGCAGTTCCGGCGTTCCTGTAACTCGTTTGTGTAGTTTGGCGTGTATTATTTTTGCTACGTTGTTGTGGCGTTTCAGGTACTCGGTAGGTGCAAGTTCTGAACACGATGAGATTATGTGTTCGACATTTTCATTATCGTCATCACACATTCTGCATTTCATGTGCGTTTGGTTTGGGTCTTTAATTATGTTTTTGATGTAATTCCTTGTCGGTATTACCTGATCTTGGATCGCCAAAATAAACCCCTCCGTTTCAGGAAAAAGATCACTGTTTTGCAGCCACGCGTATGATGCTTTTTGGTCCATATGTTGGTTTTCGACTTTCGCTAGGTATCTTCCGTGCAGTTCCGTTCTTCGCCAGGCGTTAATCTTTATTTCATCTGTCTTCAATGATACCAACGGTTCGTAATCTTCTCTGTGCAGATCCAGTGGTGTGTGGTTATCATCTAATTGGCTTATGGATTTATGGAGC